>CM033471.1:127084867-127427367 GCA_019447015.1 Hymenochirus boettgeri | reverse complement strand
TTTTCGCGGTAAGTAGGCCCATCTCCATCTTGCTGACTGTGTGGTTGGTCCGCTATTGGGAAAAACTCTGTGAGTTCTCCATTGATAGCGTTTTTGTTTTTTTTTAATCCAGGCTTATAGCTGTTTCGTCAGAGCTCCCGGTCTACACGTCTGCCTCTATTGCTGGTCAGGCTCCGCGTATAAGCTATATTTTACTATTGTAATTACTAAGCATATCTATATGCAATGTTTTAACGTAACACTGTAAAGAATGTCCTTTCAATATAAATGATTGAAACAAAAATAAATAAATAAAAAAGTGAAATCTCAGATCGTATTACAGTAGAAATGCTGGAAAATAGTCTAACACCCCCTGGGTACTTATTAGTATTGAGAAACACTCCACAATGTAATGACACATTCCATGGACCCATTGGCAGACTAAATAAATGCCTACTTATGCGTTTTCAACACCTCAGACTGGCAAATTTGAATGGCTGAACTTAATGCAATAAAACACTTTTCGCCATTTCATAAACATCTCAAGCGTGTTACCGCTCGATGTATGGCAAAAAGCGAAAATAAGCGGTAATGACTTTTTGCCACTGGTTATCACGCTTTATAAATTGCGAAAAGTCCAACTTTGATGAAAAGGCGGCAATGACAGAAGTGAAAAATGTAACAAACCTTAATAAATTTGCCCCTAAAGCTCCCATTTATTTGAATTTTATATTCTGTATTGTAAGTAGCAAACTATACAGTAAAGACCTGAATATAAATTATTATATTTTTTTAAGTTTATTTTATTATTTATTTTAAAATAAAAAACTGTATTTTATTCTATAAATATGCTGCAAAAAATTGATTATATAAATATGTTGCCAAAATGTAACTACCAATCCATTGCCTTTTATTAGTATGAATTATTATGAAGGAAAGGAAAAGAAATGTCTTTATGATCATTTACATACATAGTTTTCTAGCAAACTAGTAGGAAAGGAAATCCTGGAAGATAACTGGAATGGGGCCAGAAACAAAACATGTAACATGTAAAGGGAAATGTAGAGATAGATAAGATAAACACAGATATAATTATGAAAGACCATTCCATGTAATAAATACATTAGTTTATTTGTAAGTTCAATGATGTTTGTGGTATTTTTTGTAATAAAGCTAAACACAGAAATTAGATAATTGTCGGACAAGCCAGTTGACCAATGACAAGTTTGGCCAATAATCTAACATGTGTACATGCTCATATGAACACCTTTAGGTGATCTTTTAGTTGTGATACTTAACCATTTGGGCAGCAATCTTATTATTCTCCTAGAGGAGTTTTTTCTTATCGCCCCCATCTCCATTTAAACAGAGCAGTCTGCTTGTCCGCTTCAAAAAGCCTGTTTGTACAGAAATCTTTAGTCATGACTTAGAATGATTGTCCCAAAGACAATAAATACTCTTACATCTTTACTTAAGGGTCACTATACTCTCTTTACATTATCTGAACCTACAATTGAGAGTAAAAATCCCAAACTCACATTTAATCTGTGCCTGTTTTGTCAGTAATTTATTGAGCTAGTGAGTGCTTACCATTACTCCCTACCTTCTTGTAGTGGGCTGCGACACTTTTAAATTCTGCACAGCCTCACCATAGTCCCTGCTCTGCTTAAACATTAACCCCCTCTTTTTTCCTTTCTCTGCTGATTATCTTAATTGTTGCAGAAAGTGTGCTGGCAGGCAGCCAAAGATCTTAATAAGAAGTCAGGAGATGGACGCACATATATTTTTCTGGTTTAAGTGCCATATTTGAAAATTTGAATTTTTTTTTTTTTTGAGCAAAGATACCCTATAATTAAAAAATAGATTAAAGTAGCATAAATCTGAGGGACGTGGCCTTATGCGGCATGGTGTAAGGATGTCCTTCCACCACTACAGGCCCAAATGGAACAGTCCAGAGCACACTTCAAACCCTAACAACCAGACAGAAGGACCTGGAGAACAGGTTGAGAAGGAACAACCTCCGGTTCGTCGGCCTTCCTGAATCGACCCGATAAGCTTCCTAGAATCACTTCTTCTGAACACATACGTCAGAGACAACTTCTCAAATATATTTGTAATAGAACAGTCACACTGACTCGCCCCACGGCCCCCACCGCCTTGGGCCCCACCAAGAAAATGCAAAGTTTCTGAACTTCAGGGACGGCGACGTGTCCTTTGATTGGTCTGCGAAAAAGGCAATATCACTTACCAAAATACAACAAAAGACTCCTGCGTAACCACAAACTAAATACGCTATGCTATACCCTGCACGGCTCAAGGTGATAGACGCCGACCAGCCCTTCTCTTCACCACCCCAGAGGCAGTGATCTATGGCTAGAAAGCAGACCCACCCCCCCGAATCAAGAAATGGATCAATATTAATACACATCTACCGAACATTATAACACAGGTACTGTTTGGGGGGAGCGGGGGAAAGGAAAGGAATGGGCTAAAACCAGGCAAGTGATCCCACTTACTACTTGGTATCCCAAACCAAGGACCATCTGAAGGTAACCCCCTACCTACCTCCCATATACCCCACCTACCAGTACCAATCCCTAACAGGAATAGTCCCCCTCAGAAATACCCACTAGGCTGGAAACCTACATATAAAACAAACGGACCTCCGACTTTATATACCCCTGATTTACATAATTATCCCACGATAATTGTGCCCCATGTTAGCACGACAGTGTTGAATTTCACCCCACTAGGACCTAAAGTAGCCAGTGTCAGAAAAACACAGGAATGCTACACCCTTACCTGAGCATCGGCAACCAGCTCTCACATTTTTTTTAGTGTAAAGTCAAAGTTAGAATGTTGGCAAACCAATTGTTTTGGTATTATATTTTATGTTCTGCTGTATTTGCACTCAAAATAATTACTCTCTCATACCTTTCACTCCTCCAAGTAGACTTCAAGATACTGACCAAACTCCTCTCAAAGTTATTACATCCCTAGTCCACCCCGACCAATCTGGCTTCATACCAGGGAAAAACACCACCTTCAACACTAGTGGATTGTTCCTAAACTTACAAACTCCACAAACACAAACAGGCTCTAGAGTAATTGTCAGCCATGACGCCACAAAGGCATTTGACTCCCTTGAATGGAACTATTTATGGCCAGACCTTCAAGCCTTTGGCTTCGGCCCCAAATTCCTAAGATGGCTTAAAATACTATATACATCCCCAACAGGCCATATACAAGCCAATGGACAAATATCCCCACAAATAACCATTTCAACACGACAAGGCTGCCCGCTTTCCCCTCTCCTTTATGCACTAGCCACAGAACCACTTGCTACACCACTAAGAACAGACATTAATATCCACAGCCTACAATACGGTACTCAAAAGTAGTTATCAGCCTCTATGCTGATGATATTATTTTATACCTACCAGACCAAGGTCCCTCCCTTGATAGGGCACTCCACCTCATAAATGAATTTGGCACATTCTCAGGACTAGTAATAAATTGAACCAAATCCCAAATCCTACCCATAGACAACTTTCCACCAAACAACCCCACAATACCCTTAGCACTTGTATGATCCAGTATGATTAAATACTAAGGTATTCACATATCTAACAACCCAAAAGATGATCTGATCAAGACCAAAACTCAGATATCGTCCAGGCTCCCCTTGGGAGTAGTGGGCAGGATCAATCTGATTAAAATGACCCTCCTGCCTAAAATACTCTATATCCTATGGCACACACCTACCCTAATGCCCATAAGACACTTTAATACAATGGAAACCCTGCTGAGACCATTTGTATGGGGAAATGAGCACCGCAAACTGAAATTGTGAATCCTCAAAAACCTGTCGGTCACAGATTTCTTCCAATACTACATGGCATTCCAACTGTCACACCTATTCCACTGGGGACACTCAGAACGTGAACATACTTTAAAACAGTCACAAATCCCAGATGCCCGCAATACCCAAACCCGGTATACCTACTTGCTAGGGGCTCTCTTGGCACCCTCACCACCATCTCCCCTACTAACCATATAATACTCAGGCTATAAATTTGGGACAAAGCAATGTTCAATTTAAAAAAAACACCACTTAATTTACACACTCCTCTATGGAGCAATACATTATTACCAGAATTTCTCATGATCCCACAACCAGAAATATGGTTTAATCTGGGCATCTCACTACTAGGACAACTAACAACAAACAATACCCTCAAAACGTTCACTCAACTGCAAAAAGAATTTGACATACCCAATTCACTTTCCTTTAAATACTTCCAACTGAAACATGCATATCAAACACAATTTTACTCCACCTCAGAGCAATTGAAATCCAACAAATTATACAGACTCCTAACAGGCTCCTCATCTAAACAACTCACCCTATACAAAGACCCAATCCAAAACTAAAAAACCTACTATAGATGTGGGAATAATTACAGAGGAAGAATGGGACGAAAAACTAGAAGCACATAAATCGGTCTCCTTACATGCATCCAACAAGTTAACCCACAGATCATACCTCACCCCAACCTGAATAGCCAAATATCAACCCTCTCGTAATCCCAACTGCCCCAAATGTCTCCTCCAGCCTGGCATATTCTTCCCTATGATCTGGTCTTGCCCAATCATCCAGGGATATTGGCAACAGGTGCTCCAATTCCTGCACAACAATATGGGCTCACCAGTCGGCATAGATCCCAAAAATCACGCATCAACAAAACTCTACCCTACAAAAGACTGGTCTACTTAAACAGAGGTTGCCCCTCAAAGTTTAACAAGATATGGGACCACTGGACGTTATCACCTGCCACTGGAGACAATACTTAATCCAGGATGATCCCCCAACCAATGCTACTTGATATATACCTATACTCCTCCACTCTCCCCCCCACACACAAACTCCCTTTGTGACACTTGCAGCAAGAACAGAAGTTTAATAGTTCATGTTTTCCCTTTTTTCTTTTTAGTATACTCAAAACATAATTATGCAACTGTATGTAAACCCCAAGAAAGTTTAATAATTCCAATGTTGTATACAATCTAATAAATAAAACACTTCCTCCATTGGAGGGGAGATAAAAAGAAGTAGCATATATCTATAATTTATTTGGATTCTACAGCACTTAAGCCTTATACAGACACAGAATTTTCCTCAATCAGAACGCCTGAGGAACGATCACTGACCAATCCTTCTGGCTGAGGTTCTCCCGTGTATGAACGCTCTGTCAGAGGTCGTTAGTTGATTCACCCATGCCGCCGAATGTTCGGTTGGCGGTCGCCCCTCAGGCTATCCTCCTGAGTAACAGACTAACAGGGAGATTCCATAAAAGTTCTTATCGTTTAAAATGGTGCTAATTTTGCCCCAACCAATTAGACCTTATTTAACATATAAATAATGATTGGTTGGGGCAAAATTACCACCATTTTTAACAATAAGAACTTTTATTGAATCTCCCTGTATAAGCAATAAAACTAAATTGAATGTTTATATATATGGTACAGTATATAACTAATAAAAGGCACAAATGGTTCCAAGCAATGGACATAATAGAATCTGCCCAAGATACGAAACTGAAAACAATTGGTAAATGTGAGCAGCGGCTGATAGCTGTGCAAGAACAACTTAAAGAATACTACCACCCAGACTTGTATTATTCAACACGTGCATATCAAATACTGCAAACATAACATACTAACCAAAACATAAAACAGCTGTGAAACACAAATACAACACAAACTCCTTTTCATTTTATGTCACAATCTGGTTAGCTATGTTTTATTGGCTGTTCATAAAGGGTTCTTTTTTGCTTAAATAAAAATTTGATTTTGTGTCCAGCTACTAGTGGAGATAACTGAGGAAAATTGAAATCCTATGCTCAGAATGAATATGGCGTCCCCACAGATTAATATTATTTAGAGATATTTTATCTGATATGTTTTCCAAGAACAAGCAGTGATTGGGAAGCTGTAGAAATTGCTCCCCACAGACTTTGGAATAGCCTGAATCTCATCCAAGGGCATAATAGTCACCAATAATTAGAACAGAGGCACATATTTAAGGTAAGCCAATAAACGCCATTCAGGTAGTTACTGTTAGTCACTACATTATAAAGGAATGTCAATATCCAACAATGCTTTTTAAATTATTAAAATAATAATGATTTTTTTTGTAATAAAAAATCCCTATTTACAATTTAGTTCATATATAAATATTTCAGTAAGGCTGGCAACATGGGGGAAGGATGAAACAGAGACATTTCATTATATAAAAGGGAAAAGGCAAACAAATCATGTTAGTATATTGCAGCTGAAAACATATTGGGGCTTATTTAGTAAGCGGTGCAAAAGTTTGCCAGCGTTATTAATCCACAACAACACATGTTATCAGATGCTTTGAAATGCAATAAACCAATAATAAAGATGATTGTTGAGGCAGATTATAAGCACAGCTACATTTTTACATCTCTTAACAAATAAGTCCCTATTGTATGTGTGTAAAATGTTATTTAAATAATATACATTTCATGTTTTAGTCTAGCTCTTCATCCAGTGTTTTCACTTTAATACTTAAACGCTTTGCATAATTGATAAATTTCATATAGCAATTTAAGTTACAGATGGACAATTGCCTGAGGAAACATTTCTAACACCAAATTTATTAAAACAATTTATAACATCTGTTGATGGCAGCTGCACACGAGTTACCATGTTTGTTTTCACCTTACCATTTCTTGAAGTGTCACAATGTATTTTTCTTATTATTCATGTATTTTCTCTCATACGCTTTCGTATTGTGTTTTCTCCTGCTGTAAATCATTAGCCCATTCTGGAATATTTATGTATATCAGAAGTCAGGAAGCAATCTAAACCTCGCTCACTCAGAAAAATAATGGTTTTGTAACACACAATTGATCTGCTTACTTATTCTTCTTGTAGAAAACATAATTACCATGTACTGTGGCAAAAAAACCCTGTCTATTGAGCTTTGATGAATTATACTATAGTTTCCATTTAATAAAGGCTAAAATATGGCAGGATGTCACAACAAGACTTTTGGTAAATCTTTTCTTCTCTGCTAAAATGTTGCAGATAAAGATTGCATAAATGGACAAACATGATATTAGCTTGAAGTTTAACTAACATTGCTGAAATTCTAATATTTGTCCAGACCTTTTTTATATACATTTCCTTGTTTCGTTATCAATTTGTCTCGTTCATCTTGGTAGAATCTAGGACTCTAGGTTTGCCACCTTGTTGCCAGTAAATATTCTTGGAAATGTGGCAATTGCTGAATCTAAAATGGAAATGGAAATCTATCCAAAACCTTACTTTTACAAGTGTGACTAGTATTCAAAATTTTATATGAGAGCAGACTATTTCATGTTACCAGCCAGGCTACTTCGGGATAGTAGGTTATAAACCCAACATTTCAGGAATTCATTTATCCTACAGAGTTTGAAAGAATTTCTTCTCTCCTGCAGCCATGATTACAGTTCATTTTAATTATTATCCTGAAGCAAACATTAGAAATAAAGCTTCATAATCTTTTTTTAAATTATTGATTTCATGTAAATGAACAGCTAAATTATTGGACCAATTTAAAACATATTGCTTGTAGCAGAAATAAAATAGGTTTTGTTGATTCCTTTGAGGCAAAGTACAGAATATATAGAACTGAGACATTGACTGATTCCGTTGTATGCTAGAAAACTCTGAAATCTTTATTATTCATCCTGTACTCTAGTGTAATTTTCACTATACAGTTACAGTAGGTACTTTAAAGGAATGGGAGAATAACAATCTTAGTTTCAATGTTAAACAATATAAAATAAACAGTGCTACAGGACACCATCTATATCTAAATGAGGTTTTGATGGCTAATTTGTTTAGTGCTTGAGCAACAAAGCTACTGGTTTTACTGTAATAGAGACAAGCTTTGTGCTATTCCCATAAGATTCTGCTACTTGCTGTCTTTGCAGCATGTAATGATTTGCTAAATCTACTCAGTAGCAGCATCACATAATGGTGTGCTTTCAAAAACTTCAGTAAGGGAGAAGGGATATTCATCTATAGGTATTTTATACTGACCCAGGCATTAAATTAAATTCAAAAAGTTAAATAGTATTTGTCTAAAGTTGAGTACTGGTTGAAATGGATTTGGTTTGATTTTTTTACTCACGATAATGATTTTTCTCAGTCAAATGGAATGCCAACAATATTTTCCCTGACTGATTTCTGACCATAATATTTTGCATATTAATCAAACTTCTCTAAAGTGATGCCACAGACCAAAATGTTGCCTAAATTGTCTATATATAAAGCATCAATGCCAGAAACCTTTTTCCAACTACACAAACCTGTTATAGCCTATAAAATAATTACATTTACAACATCGAATCAAACCATTTCCTTTATCCCTTGCATATGCTAATGAGCGACAAGGGACTCATATGGTTCAAGTAAGCTTAGCATGGAAGAGAAAAAACTGTGCTTTCATAGAAATGGAAGTTGTGTTTTCATAGATTTTACCTAATGTACAGAAATGTCTTTTGTACATAAACTAATACATATACTAATATGTTATTTTTCCTTACTCTGAAATAAATATATGTATGTATATTTTTATTTATCAGGTGGCACTTGGGTATATAAGCAATAATAAATAAAAAGTTCAATAAAAAGGCAAAAAAAACCACATATATAAATAAAGGATGTATAAATATTGTATTTTTGGCATGCCTTGGCACATTAGGATTAAAATCTCTGCCCCAAAGAACTTAAATCTGAGATGCAATATTAGTCATTCATTAATGGAGAAATAAACCTATATGCATAAAGGTTTACATACACATATAAACATGCAGTAACAGATACTACACCACTAAGTTGTGTTTACTTACATTACCAGTTAAAATCCCCATATATTTTAATTTTCTTTCTGCTATTTATTCTGCTGGCTAGGTAAGAAACCACAAAGATTGCACTTCTTTTTTGTTGTATGAAAAGCAAATAATTAGCTGTAATTTAAAATTAAGGGTGCTGTGATTTCCTGCCATTCCAGACTACTGATCAATTTATCTATCAGTATGTACTGTTACAAGTTACATCTTGCACAAAGTCAAACTTGTTTTCTTTATTTTTATATCTTCACAAAATAATGTGCAGGTAAGTCAGGGGAGACAAAACAATGTGAATACCAAAGCCTTCTTAAAGCGCTGGGTTTAAAAAAAAAAACTTTACATCCTGGAAAGTTATAACATTTATTAGTTAAAAGCAAATAGATATACAAAAGCTAATATAACGTCCAATACATATTGAAGTAAAATAACAATGCCTGAAAACATTTTTTCTCAGGTGTCATATTTACATTATAATACTATATATAGAACAATAGGACATAATAGATTGATGTAAAACACTCTTAAATATGCTTTTAATTAATATTTCCAATAAACATTTTTCAGAATATTTTGCTATACAGAACTAACTCAATAACCAGATGAATATATCCATAAAAAAGTTAAGATTGTCATTATGATAGTATTAGAAGGTCATTACTGTAGCACCTTCTGTAGGATTAGTAGGCGTAGCATATGCTATTTTTTTTCTGTATGCGGAACATGATCAAAAGTGCCAAAAGTCATGAGCTGCAGATGGTTCTAGCCAACTGCTATGATCTCATATAAAAGTGTAAGATTCTAAATAGATTAACTATAGTTAAGTATTATTAAATAAAGATCTGCATCCTACAACACCATTGCAGTATGGGACAGGCAAAGGTATTCTTGGGTGTTTTATTTAGTGTTGCATGAGAGATATAGCTTAAGCACCTAATGCTGAAATTTGGCTAAAAATGTAAACTAAAATTGACTTTTGGGGATCTGCTTTACTTGTGCAACAAATGAAGACATGTACAATCTATTTTAGAAAGTAATAAACATACAATAACCTATATTTATAAGAACTGTAAATGATCCAAATGCCTGACACATTAACATAATATATCATTTTACAATGAATCTTCAATTCTTACGGAAGAATTGAGCTGTCTGATCTTTCAAATATTGAAAAATGTGCATCTTTGGTGTAAAATGTCATACACAAAATGTATTTGAACAGCCAGCAGGCTTTCACTATGTAAAGTTTGCCTTACAAATAGAATTTGGATTTCGCCTCAAGTTTTCTCCCGTGTTTAGAAATGCTTTGTACTGTGACAGTGAGAAGTAACCTTACATAAGTGTAGCTTTTGTTCATATTTGGAAATATCAACCTTATTCTAATAAACTTCGTTGTTTTCAGGATCATAAAAAGTGCCTTTGTGAAGTTAAAATGGAGAGCACACATAATTTCACTAAATGTATACTTTACTTCTTGTAATTCAATTTTTTATTGAAGGTCAAAATTTTAATAATTTTAATGAGGCTGAAATATCTTGTGTGATAAAAGATTGTGTAAAGAGAAACAAGGATTTCCCATTATTCACCCTAATAGTAAAGATGACAAGTTACACTATGTGTAAAATTAATGTGCAGATTGTATAAACATTCAATAAGAACATTGAATACATTAAGAGAGCAGATGCTTGATTTATAATAATTAAAAAACACCTCCATAAACTAAGCCAGTATTACATATTGCCCAGAAAGTATTGTGTTAAACAATATATCACTTGAGCTTTTAAGTGATTCCTAAACAAACTCCAGCTGTGTAATATCTATTCTTAAATTAATTAAAGGGTAACTGTCTCCATACAAGTGGAGGATGATGAGTCTTGGATAATGTCTCTAGCTTCTCTGGATCTTATGTTATAGGCTTGTAAAGTTAACTTCTTTATCTGTCCTAACTGTCTGAGTCTGTGACAGTCACATGATGTGCTGTGTAAGAAGCCCCACCCCCATAAAAATCAATCTTTTCTGAAGCTAGTTACTGAGCGGCAACCATGCTCTGTCCTTTCCTCTCCCTATGGGCACCTTTGGGAGATGAAAAAATATTTTCAGGCTTGAGCCTAACTTTATAATGGTTTAGCTTTTAAAAAGTTTGGGAGTGGGGCTTATGATGCAACCGAAGATGCTCTGTGAAAACCAAATAGAAAAATCCTAACTGCCTTTAAGGTAATAAAAAAAGAATTATATTATTATTACAAAATAAACAAAATAGTAAGGTTACCATTTATTCTTACCAATAATGTCAACCAAAATCTAGCAAGTTCCAAAGGTTTTATGCAAATTCAATTGGAATAAAGGTTATTATTATTATTGATTTATATATATATTTTTTATATATTCCGTGGCGCTTTACAATTACATAGTCATACATTACATACAGGGTAATACATGTTATATAAAGTCATACACATATTACATACACAGGTAATAAATAATATAAGTAGACAGAGTGAGGAGTTTCTTACAGCAATAATGTGATACAATAGGAAAGAGCACCCTGACCAAAGAGCTTACAGACTAGAGGATATGGGGGTGAGACATAAGGTGACGGAAATCGGTAGCCTGTAAATAGATGGGAGAGGGGTTGGATCACATTGGGTAGCAAGAGGGGTAATTTTTATGCCAGGTTATATGCTAGCCTAAAGAGGTGAGTTTTAAGGTTATGTTTGAAGGTGTTATGGGATGGTGAGTGACAGACAGATGGAGGAAGGGAGTTCCAGAGCAGAGGGGCAGCATGAGTAAAGTCATGAATGTGGGCATTGGAAGAGGTGACAAGGGTGGATGAGAGGAGTGTATGATTTGCGGAGCGGAGGTTGCGCCTGGTATGGTATCGCTGGATCAGCTCTGAGATATATGGAGGGGATGGTGCTTTATAGGATAAGGTAAGCAGTTTGAACTGGATCCTTTGCGTGATGGGCAACCAGTGGAGGGACTGACAGAGAAGAGAGACATTAGAGAAGTGAGAAGAGAAATTAATTAGCCGGGCAGCTGAGTTGAGAATGGATTGGAGCGGTGCCAGGTGGTTGTTTGGTAAACCACACATGAGTGTGTTGCAGTAGTCTAGCCGGGATATGATTAGGGCATGGACTAGGATTTTTGTAGCTTCATTCGAGTGGAAGGGTTGAATGCGGGAGATGTTTTTGAGTTGGAGCCGACAGTAGTTGGCAAGTGAATTGACATGAGGTTTGAAGGAAAGATCGGAATCTAGCGTTATTCCCAGGCAGCGGACATGAGGAGATGGGGATATGGGTGTGTTGTTAATATTAATAGTAAGACTAGGGAGGGGAACAGATCATGAGGGTGAGAAAAGGACAAGTTCAGTCTTGTCCATGTTTAGTTTAAGGAAGCGGGAGGACATGAAGGCAGAGATGGCACTAAGGCAGTCGGGGACCTGGGATGTCAGTGTAGGGAGATCTGGGGCAGAGATGTAACTTTGGGTGTTGTCCGCATACAGGTGATACTGGAACCCAAATGAACTAATGAGTTGTCCAAGGCCATAGATGTAGATTGAGAAAAGAAGAGTACCGAGTCTTGCGGTACCCCCACTGGGAGGGGGAGGAGTGGAGCTAATTTCAGAGTGAAAAACACTAAAGGTCCTACCAAAGAGATAGGAGGATAGCCAAGAAAGTGCAGTGTCCTGGATATCTAAGGAGGCCAGGATCTGAAGAAGTAGAGGGTGATCAACAGTATCAAAAGCAGAGGACAGATCAAGAAAAATGAACAAAGAGTAGTGACCTTTAGATTTAGCACTAAGTAGATCATTGGTCACTTTAGTGAGGGCAGTTTCTGTGGAGTCATTAGGGCGGAAGCCTGACTGGAGGTGGTCAAAGAGAGAGTTAGCAGACAGGTGACTAACCAGGTCAGCATAGACATGTCTTTCTAGTTTGGAAGCAAATGGGAGAAGGGAGACAGGCCGGTAACTGGAAAGAGCAGACGGGTCAAGGGAGGGTTTTTTAGGTATAGGGGATACAACAGCATGTTTAAACATAGAGGGAAAAATACCAATGGATATGGACAAGTTAAAGAGAGAGGTTAGGGCTGGAATGAAGGAAGAGGAGAGCGGGGGAATAAGATGAGAGGGAATGAGGTCGAGGGGGCAGGTGGTGAGCCAGGTGAGACGTGTCCTAGATAGGAGAGATGAAAGTCCGTTTTGTTATAGTGATGAAGCTCATTAGGGGGCAAGTAAAAGGATTAACCAATGAAGGGAGGCTAGACAGTGCAGTGGTAGGGGTAGAGATGGAGGGGGTGAGCAACGAAGGGAGGTTGGGCAGTGCAATGGTAGTGGTTGGAAGCTGTAGGGAGGAGCTAGGGTACACAGGAAAACCACTTTGGAAGTTTTCAATTTTCTCTGTGAAATATGAGGCTATTTCATCAGCCAATAAACAGGGGGTAGGCGGAGGATGTGGCGAACACAGCAGAAAGTTAAATAATTTGAAGAGCTGTTGGGGGTTATGGGATTTGGAGGATATGAGAAGTAGTTTTGTTTGGCTAAGGACAAATCACCTCTGATCCGGCAAAGGGCACTTTTAAATTCAAGAAAGTCAATATTTTTATTACTCTTTCAACTTTTTAATCTGGTCCGTAAGCTATGGTTGTGGTTTCTTGCGACCTTGGTGACAGGTAGATAAGGAAGCAACAGAGTCGAGGTCATTGGAAACAGTGTTATGGTAGTGGACAGCTGCAAGCTTAGGGTCAGAGAAGGAGGGCATAGAGTTAAGTTGTTGGAGAGGGATAGAGAGCGAATGGGGCTCAAGATTACGCAGGTCCCTGCATCTGTACATTTGGTTGTTAGGGTTTACGGCAGGGACAGATGACAAAGATTAAATTTGAGAAGATTATGATCAAACAGAGGAAAGGGAGAGTTGGAGAAGTTGAATATGAAGCAGAGGTGGGTAAAGACCAGATCCAGTGTGTGCCCATTACAATGGGTCTGGGCAGAGGACCATTGGGTAAGGCCAAGGGATGAGGTAAGAGAGAGAACTTTAGTGGCAGCAGAGGTGTTGGTATCGATGGGGATATTGAAATGCCCTAAGATAATTGAGAGGATGTCAGTGGATAGTAAGTGGGACAACCAAGCAGGGAAGTGGTCAAAAAAAGTCCGGCTCTGTAGGGGTGTGGGAGAGTAAACACGGACTGGAACTCAAAAGTTAGGTGGTAAAAGGCTGGTAAAGGTGTGATGGGTTTGAAAGTACAGCGCTCAGAGAGAAGAATACCAACTCCCCTACCACATTTATTACCGAGTCTAGTGGTGTAGCTGAAGTGAAGGCCACCATACGAGAGCGCAGCAGGTAAGACAGAATCAGAGGGTGACAGCCATGTTTTGGTAAGACCAAGAAAAGTAAAGCAGTTAGAGATAAATAGATTGTGTACGTGTGCAAGTTTATTACAAACAGACTGTGCATTCCACAAGGCCCCAGATATAGGAGCAGGGGGAAGGGAAAGGAGAGGTATATTAGTGATATTGTGTGTGTTTAGGGTACGACTGGATGATGGAGCATTACAGGCAGTAGACATTAGGATGGGGATGGGTTGATCATACAGGTGCGGTATGGGAGAGGGGCTGGGATTAGGGGAGATATCACCAGCTGCAAGTAGAAGCAGAAGAGAGAATGAGAGGAGGTGAGAGTGGGATTTAAATGGATTGTGTGTTTGTCTTGTAGTGGAGGAAGCTGGGGGGTGTTTGACAATAGAAAGCAGTTCATGGTGGGAAAGGAGGGAAGAGGATAGAATGGAGAGTGCAATGTAAATAGACTTACCAACATTGGGGTGTTGCAGTGAGGTGACGGAGCTGAGTAGGTAGGTAGCCATGCAGATAAAGAGCAAGGTTATATGGAACATGATAATGGGGTAATAACACAATGGGGAGGGTTCAATGGTATGATCCAAATGAGCAGAGTTTGGTGTCAGGCACTTCATGTTACTTCTGGTTAAATTCTGGTGTTAATTCATCCCTACAAATGCTGCACTTGGCAAATAGGCTGCAGAAACTGACCAAGGCCAGAAACTGACTTGGGCACTTATAAATATAACTGGCCAGATTACAAGATTACAAGTACTAATCAGCTAGGATGTAGGAGGGGCTAAGAGGAGACAAATAAAAATGAAAGCAGAGTGAGGCTCAAACAAATTGAAAATGGAGAACTCTATCCATTCTTCCACAAACCTATCTCCATTTTTTGTTAATTATGGTTACCACCCTAATTTTTGCCAAACCTAAGACTCTCACTGGTACCAGCTGTGAATGAGAGACTGAGGAAAATCTCTTCAAATCTCTTCAAATTACAAGCTATTAAATGATACCATTACCAAAGCCTAAGTGTCTCACAAAAAATATTTTGACCGAGGGAAGAAATATAATGCCAACTTCAAACTCAAGTATCTGGTCTGGCTTTCGACACTTAATCTAAAACTGGCCTGTCCTTCTAAAAAATTGGGGCCAATGTTCGTTGGTCTTTTTCAATCAAAAAGAAAATTAACAATGTGGCCTACGAACTGTCTCTCCTAAAAACATTTAAATACATCTGTACCCAATGCATTTCATCAAAGTCACATTTTACCTCCAGCATGGGGTTACATTTTAGTTTGGGAGATGGACATGCCCTTTAATGGAAATGCCTAAGATTATTTGGGTATAAATATTAATTTATTTCTCTTTAAACACAGCTTAGTTAAGTTGGGTAACACATTTATTAAGTTTGTCAGATAAAATTTGCAGATTTAAAATCAATAAATCTATTTGAATTAATAGGTTTCCTTAAAATATGGTATTTTTGTTTAAAGAACTTGTTTATGTGTATCTATTGGAAATAGTCCCTCCTTTCATATTAAGCTCAATAATAATACTGTTTGTATTAGGCCACAGAAAATGACTAAAAGAAAATAATTATATCAAAATGAAAATATAAAAAAAAATTCAAAAACAAGCAACAATATCTTATTCAGCACATTTTAAATCAAAATACATAAAGCATTAGCTGTTTCCCCCGTGGGGCACGAGATACAAACAGTAAACAGTTTAACAACATTTTCTTTAGCCTTGTCTGTATTAAGATTTTCACACACAATTGTTTTATGATGCATATATGAATAGAAAAATAATGCAACATTATGTTTCTACCCAGAGTTTATGATTCAAGTTTTAAGTTGCTGTGAAGTAGAATTGCTAGCAATTGATTAAATATTCCCCTGTGTATATGTGTGTGTGTTGTGCCTTCTTAACATATAAATTATAAACATGGACACTTCAGTTACCCTGTTTGCACATGGAGTGATGTGCCCACTCAAGACAGTGAAATGTATAAAAGTCACTATTAGTAGACAGCTGTGTGGTGAGTTATGTGTATCCACTACCGTGATGCACATAACCCCACAAAGCAATCCATTTTACGCCACGCTGGAAATAAATAACTTGCTATTTATTGATATGGCATATAGCACTAAAAAACACAATATTAAAATTATACTAAACAGTACCAACAAAAACCTTAAAAAGTATACCCTTCAATGGCAACCCTTAAGATTATAACACTGCCGGCGGGTAAATATAAAAGAGCTCTATTAAAGTGCACTCTGAGAATAAATACTAAACACTACTAATTTACTATCTAGTGAATACATGTACCCAGCAATGAATAGAAACAGGATTGTAGAGGGTAAGCAGCAATGTATCTAATAAATGGAACACTATCTCCTCAGTTTTAGTATAATGCTAACTTTATATGTACCGTATATACTCGAGTATAAGCCGAGGTTTTTAGGTTTAAAAATAAACCTAAAATCCTTGTCTCGGCTTATACTCGAGTCACAGCTAAAATCTGTGGGAAAAATGGTAAGTTTTTCACTTACCGTACCAGCCCATCATCTGCACAGCCTTGGACACAGGGACACCAGCCTTGGACACCGGGACACCAGCCTTGGACACCGGGACACCAGCCGGGAGCTTAGAGATCGGGAGGGAGAACCGCTGCACAGAGAAGCAGGCAATGTGCACGCAAGAACGTGGGCGCGCCATTACGTAAGGAGTACCTGTACTGCTGCCGGAATGGAGGAGGGAAGGAGCGAGCTTTCTGATGCTCCTGTCCGGTCCTGTGGGACCGGTAAGTTGAATTCATTTAGTAATTGCCTCGTATTCTTGTTTGGGGGGTGCAAACCAATACAAATGCCAATACAAATGTTAGGAAACTACAACTCCCAGCATGCTTTGATTGCTGGGAGTTGTAGTTTCCAAACATCTGTGCCTTAGAAAGATGAGTTACAGTGCTGGGAAAGGTAAATTTTGTTTTTTGAACTTGCCACTAGAGATGTTTAGAAACTACAACTCCCAGCAACCAAAGCATGCTGGGAGTTGTAGTTTCTAAACATCTGGAGTGCCTCAAAAGAATTCCATAACATCTGGAGTGCCAAGGAAACGGGTCCAGTACTGGATTTGGCTATTACCGTACACTACCGTACTTTATGGGAATTCTGCTATCCATTTAAAGGGCAACTAAAGCCTCAAAACAATACTGATTTTGAAGGCAGAATACTGTACCTTGATATAAAAGCAGTAATCAGTGCCTCACTTAACTACGGTAAACTCTGCTCTTAAAGGTATGGGGTTCAAGTTTTCTTACTGGCTCTTCTGTGTCTTTTTAATCTGTTAGAAACGGTTGATCGTGGAAGAAAACAAAAACGCAGATCTTACGACGCTGGCTTTAAACTCAAGGTTGTTTCAAGAGCAGAGGAAAGCAATAATTCTGTTGCAGGCCGGGAATTTGGCGTTGACGAAAAACAGGTTCGAGTTTGGAGAAAAATTAAGTCAGAATTGGAGAAGATGCCGAAGTCAAAAAAGGCTCGTCGTGGTTTAACAACCTCATATGGGGCTCTAGAGACTGACTTGCATAAATGGGTTGTGGAATGTCGTCAAAATGGATACTGTATAACACGCATGGGAATCCGATTACGTGCCCTTCAAATGGCTAAAGATGAGAAATATAAAACAGTGGGCATTGAGAACTTCGTTGCATCAGCTGGATGGTGTACCCGATTCATGAATCGGTTTGGACTTTGCTTGCGACAGCGAACAAAGATTTCACAAAAACTACCACAGAATCTGGAAGAAAAGGTCATGTCATTCCATCAATTCATTATAAAACAAAGAAAGCTTTATAATTATGACCTCGGAAGTATCGGGAATATGGATGAGACAGCAATGACTTTTGATCTTCCAAGCAACAGGACCGTGGCATCCTTGGGAGAAAAAACAATTTTCCTTAGAACAACCGGGAATGAAAAAAATCATTTCACCGTGGTTCTGGCATGTTTGGCCAATGGAGTCAAGCTGCGGCCTGTTATTATATTTAAAAGGAAGACCTTGCCTAAAAATGCCAAATTCCCCCCGAGAATTACTGTCCGTCCACATGTTAAAGGATGGATGGATGAACAAGGAACAAAAAAATGGCTAGAAGAGATTTGGAATGGACGACCAGGAGTAGCTTTAAAAAAAAACCCCTCACTGCTAGTTTGGGATATGTTTAGAGCCCATATATGTGAGGATGTAAAAACAATGGCTAAGTCATTTCAAACCACTTTGGCTGTTATTCCTGGTGGGCTTACATCTGTTTTACAGCCCTTGGATGTGTCTATAAACAAACCTTTTAAAGACCGTGTGCGAAAAATGTGGCACGAATGGATGTCATCTGGTCAAGCCAAATTGACAAAAGGTGGAAATCTTATGAATCCTGACATAGAACTTGTAGCAAAGTGGGTACGAGATGCATGGGATGACATTCCAGAAGACATCATCAAACGTGCTTTTCAGAAATGCGGTATAAGTAATGCCATGGATGGTACAGAAGATGATGTTTTGTTTCAGGACAGCAGCAGTGATGAAGATGATGTAAATATTGATGATGGTGATGATAATGTCTATGCAGATGACATTACACCAGCTGAATTTGAGGCACTATTTGGAGAAACTGATGATGAGGGATCCGATTTTGAAGGATTTTAATTAGAGTACCGCATGTTTCATATTGCTGCTCAAGCCATTGAACTTTGATTCAGCAAAAAGGTTTCCCAGTTAAAATAGTTTCCATACTTTTTGTTGCTTTAATGCATATAGTGACTACAAAACAGGTTGTTTTTATTTGAAAATAAATACTCTAAAAATAAAACATGGACTTCCTCTTTATTCATGTTCATTTTCTAATCATTTTAGGTAATTACAGGTTTGCAATAGTGGTGATAATTTCTACCCTCGGCTTATACTCGAGTCAATCAGTTTTTATTAATTTTTCAGGCAAGAATGGGTACCTCGGCTTATACTCGGATCGGCTTATACTCGAGTATATACGGTAACTAAGAAGCCAAACGATTCTTCCTGTTCTGTAGAGTAGGTAAGTTTGTGACAAATAGAGTAATTGCAGTCTTTGTAGTCATTAATAAGTCTTAAAGTTGTACATGGATTTTTATATATTAAACGACACCTGCTCCAGGTTTTTTCAGCGTCAGCCTGTGTGATTCAATCTCCTCATGTTCAACGGTACTGCGGCTCCAATCCTTCCTTAGCTGTCTCCCCAGCCGGGGATGTATTGTTCCTGACAGGCAAGCTGGATGGCCTCGGCAGACCGACTGTGCATTTGTTGAGTCCCCCGCTACTGGTACCTGTTGTGGGTCGGGATATCCAGGTGCACACAAGTCCTGATAAACCACGTGGTTACTTAGCAAACTGTTGGGGGAGTGTCCTATGTGTTTCGGCTCTATGCCGTCATCAGGGATAATTCCTGATGACTCAGGAGATACTGTTCTAATTATTAGATACATTGATGCTTACCCTCTACGATCCTGTTTCTATTCATTACTGGGTACATGTATTCACTAGATAGTAAATTAGTAGTGTTTAGTATTTATTCTCAGATTGCACTTTAATAGAGCTCTTTTATATTTACCCGCCGGCAGGGTTTTAATCTTAAGGGTTGACATTGAAGGGTATACTTTTTAAGGGTTTTGTTGGTACTGTTTAGTATAATTTTAATATTGTGTTTTTTAGTGCTATATGCCATATCAATAAATAGCAAGTTATTTATTTCCAGCGTGGCGTAAAATGGATTGCTTTGTGGGGTTACGTGCATCACGGTAGTGGATACACATAACTCACCACACAGCTGTGCTATATGCCATATCAATAAATAGCAGGTTTTAATTAATATAATTGGTGTGGTATAATATTTAATAATTTATTATGTTTTACAGTATATTGATTATATTGTATGAGCGCGGGATAGAAAATATAAATGAATAAAAGTATTCTACTTTGTATTTTCTGTTTTTTTAAATGATGAAATGTAGTAGTTTTTTATAGTGTCATGCAGTGCTAAGTTACATTTGCTCAGCAGAGCAGTAAACAGATCAGACCATGGTCAATACTGTAAAATTTAGAGGGTTGTTTCTAAGTTAGATATCTATGAGGATTCTCTGGAGATGTTATAATTCAATGTACGCAAATAAGAAAAGGATGAAGTGTACTGTCAGCTGTTTGAGGCTTAATCCATGCTCAATGTATTTGTGACTCTTAATCCTTTCTTGCAATACCAGCTTGTGTATTGGAATTGATTTCTAGTAAGTCTTTGCTGGTTTTAGATAGTGATTGGATGTAATGATCCTGTTTGTTTAAAAAAATATATTTTTTTTTTAGCGCATTCTACTTCTTAGTACAAATGCTTTAACCAGTTATTACATCCTTATATCTGTTGTCAATGTATGGTCACTGTGATAAGAGGTCTTTCTGTAGCTGTCAATATATTCAGATTGTGGTCAAGTTTTCTACAGTGTTCAGTTGGGCATCGGATAATTAATGAAACTTGACTGACTACCTATATAAGAACACATTATCCTGCAGGACAGGCGTTCGCTGGGTAATCGCCCATTGCGGGTCGCGTGTGCTATCATTATTTATGATCAGATCTACTTTATCACTTGACTTTCACAGTCATTTCTGTCATCATATAAACCTGTGTGAATAAAAAACATACAAGCAAATCTAACTTCTTCCCAAGTCACTGGCTCAGGCATGATCTGTATATTTCCCCAAGGGAGGAGGTTTCTGTTTATTGAGTTACTCTGAATCCTACTATGCTGAGATAAAGGGGACTGTGAATTAATATGAAAGTGCTTGGTATAGTCAAAGATTAATACATATTTCCCACAAGTAGAGTATAGCTTTCGTCCTTTAAGTTACTTCTGTAAACTGATGATCCCCAATTTATTTTCATTTTCAAAAATTGCTGTTGCTAAGTAACTTTCGGCTATAATCTATCATGTTTTACAGCACAAAGATCAAAATGACTTCACAATTGTTACAAAGCACAGAATTGCTAACAAGTGGTTTTTATCAGCTGTATCTTCAGAAGATGTGCCAGGCACATTAATTATTTCTGATAAACTAGTCAGTGCTAAAGCTTGCCACAATAATTTACAGTGTAGAAATTCAATTTATATCATGTTTGATAAATAGCACTGCATTCTTAAGAGATGTATTGTGATCATCAATACAATGTGCCAGTTTAATGATTGCTGTTGATAAGCTGAGCAGTGTGAAAAATTGTTTACAGTGCACAGATCTCAATTATTTCAAAGTTGTTAAAAAGTACTGGATTATTTAACTATATATGCTGGGTTAAAGACACCAGGTGGCTTAAAAGGTAGATATTTGTGGCTGTTTAGTTAATACATATGGGCAGGCTTAACACCTCAGGAGCCTGTAAGCACAAAAGCCTGGCATCAGTAACCCGCACCTAAACACCCTTAAACACAGGCCTCACCCACAATCCATGCCCATTTTTACTTTGGTGGGGGGAATAGGCTATGTATGCTGAAATCTGTAAACTGCAAAAAAACTTTGGGACTTTTTCGATAAGTGGTGCAAAATGTTACAGTGGCCAATCAGATGTTATCAGAATGTTTTCTAATTGTAGTAGACCAGTTAAAGGTAACATTTGATTGGTTGGGAGAAATTAACAGTTCAGGCAAGCAGACAAAGCAGAGACATCAGTTGTTATTCTGGCTGTTCCCTCGTGGCAGTTATATAGTTAAAAACCCATCTATTTGTGGCCTATGTAAAATAAATAGGCACAACTTTTCCTGGTAGGCTTCCTACAACATAAAAAACAAGAATAGGGGAATAATTAACACCCCTGGAATATTCTGCTTATTGTGTATTCTTTCAGATAATTACACATGTTTAAGGATAAATTGAGTTTTTTAATCAAATGCACCATGGATGATAAAAGGCACACCTCTCACCAATTATGTTTTTAACACATTTGATTTTAACATTCTATATCATATGAGAACATTAGATGTTTACTTTTTTCCATAGTTATACGGCATCCAGAATTCATAAAGACACAGAAATGCATACAAAGGAAATGCAAAACACTGCTAGTTAAGTTTTTCAACTTATATAAAAACTATTATCATTACTATTGTTCTAATTTGCATTATGTTTCTTATTCTCTGTACCAATAATTATGCTTTATACTGTCATTTTTAGCAACAGTACCTTCCTTGGTTCCTCTCATTCTTTTAGCTTCATATGAATATATGTGTGTGTCTTTGTAAATGTATAAATGTATACTATAGTCACACACAGGGCTGTTGGTTTACCGTTTCTTTGCAGTGTGGTGTTCTGACGGGTGGAACCACTGCTGATCGATTTTCATTATTGTTCTTGCTATGGGTCACAGCAACAGAGCAGAATTTACATTTGTTTCGGGAATTCCCCCAATAAGACTTTAAAAACTTGTCAATGGCTTTTATGTCCAGCAGTGCTCTCAGAATCATTGAACTGTTGATGAGTTCTGTGAGATTGATGCTCACATTAGAAGTGTAGATCAAGAAATCTTACAGTAATACAAAACTTGACAGATAGTCACATTTTATAGGGAATAAAATTCACATGAAGTAAAGTTACATAAAATGTGTTTTATTTTTCTTGGATATTTTGAAAGATCACAGTTTCAAGAAACAGGGGAACTTGATAATGACAAAACAGATAATAAATAGGTTTCTATCTATATCAATGTGAAACTGTAACATGAAGGAAAACAGGCAACGGAGAGATAAAAGATTAAGAGGGAGAAGTAATATATTTTTTTATTATTAAACTGAGTAGAATACACATTCTACCTGATACAATCTCAGGTTAACATTTATTTTATATTTTCTCAGGGACACTCCCAAACTGAACTCAATACAATGCTCTTGCTTTAAGTTAAGTGCAACATGTGTGTGAAAGTTCTTATTCACCCAGGTCTTGGCATTTCTGTGGTATTCAGTAATCACAATCAAATGGATTTCGAAGTTTAGTTAATGAAGACATTTTACTAGTTATCTGTCAGGCCCTCCTTAATGCAAGGTGTTGATTGCATTGTACTAAGAGGTTATATTAAATGCCAATGATAAGCCAATATGGAATTCTACTTTAATAATATAAATTTTTAAAAAAAAATGTTAGATATAGCTGAAGTTGGATCACTGGAACAGCCTTTACCCCATACACTTGTCCATCGTGGTACTTTAGGGCTTATTGCAAGTACTTTAATACCCATAAGAACCCTTAATGCTGTTATATATTAATACAATAGAAGTGTGTAGCTGCTCATTTCTCATGTTGGACAGCAAAAGTGCATATCCAAGTCAGCAGTTTTAACTAAAACCATTTTTTTTGCCAGTGAGAGAAAAAAAAGTTTGCTTATAAATTAATCTACAATATTCCAAGTATTAGAATAGCACAAATATCTATGAAAAGACCCTCATCAAACTCATAGCAATACTTTCCTAATCTCTAGGTAGAATTAAACAGCGGTTTTAATTGTTCCTAAATTTTTAATTGTCCTAAATAATCTTAAGTACAATTACATTTGGGGGGAAGGTTTGGGTTCTTAGACTAAATTAAATGAATCCAGTCTACTTCTTGTGGACAAGAACTAATTTCTTTCAGGGAGATGTAATAAAAGTTCTTATCGTTAAAAATGGCACTAATTTTGCCCCAACCAATCAGATCTTATTTACCATTTTAAAGCTAACATCTGATTGGTTGGGGCAAAATTAGCACCATTTTTAATGATGAGAACTTTTATTTCATCTCCCTGTAGTTCATTTATCTATTGGACATACAGATTGATATGGCCTTACTGGAAATATGATCCATACAATATTGCAGGGTATAATACACAACCCATTGTCACTGCAGCCCACACATGCTTCATTTATTCTTTTATTGGAGGAACTAGTGGGAATAGAATGTAGAATAGTCACTCAGATATTGATGGCTGTTCAATGTCTTATAGCAACATAGTGGGAAAAATATAACATATTTACAGAAGCTGAGCTGTTCCATCGGATTTAGCAGGTGGGGATGGAGAATCTTACTGCCAGGTTGAGACAAACAGTCTAAATTTAAAAAGGATATGGCTCACATGAGATTCCTTTTATGATAGATATGTGGATGGGACAAGCTGACTGGGGGCTCTTGATAGAGATAAAAATGATGCATAAAATATAGACAAAAGTTATTTTTTATTATAGACTGACTTAAAGTAGTTTATTTGTTGTTATGCTTTGTAACTTGAATATTGACAATAGGGGGTGGGTATTAGAGGGACAGAGACTTAAAAATCCATGATCTTTCAGGTCTTCTTTGTTGAAGGAGAGTTGTACCCTGTGTGGATGTATACTATATATATATATATATATGTATGTATATGGATTGTACAGTGACCTGTGTTTGAAAAAAGGTGAGATACTATAGGACGTTAAGCTATAAGAGTACAGTACTCTTCCTGCACCCCCCCTCACCCACACACACTTTCATTATTATTTTGTTTTTTAGTTTTCAAATGCTTATTTTATGTTTTTTTAAAGTAAACTTTCAATTAAAGGAGAACTAAAGTCCCAAGACAACATTGTCCCAATAGAGAGAGCACATTCACAAACGAACAACAAGCTGTGTCTCATGTCTCCCTTTGCTGTGGATGCTGGGTGATTTATGAAAATAACCTGTGTGTACTAAGGGTCAGCTCCCATAATTCACCTTATCTGGGAACACCCAGCTAAGTGTCCGCCGGATTCTTCACAGGAAACTGCAGTCTTGCTTCCTGGAAGCTGACAGCCAGTCATGTTACAGCTCAGAGTTCCCTACCTCTGACACAGAACACAGATATCAGTGCAGTTTTTGTGTAAACACATTAGAAATGCTCCTGTCCCTAACAATGATAAATTCCTATGCTTTACATACAAAAAAGAAAAGTAATCTTTGCAGTGTATGTCTTTGCTAGCATGGATAAAAGACACAGAACATTTAACATTTCAGCAAAAAATAAAAGTAAGTATGGGGAATCGAACCAGCAACCTTCTATACTGTGTCTTTCTAAAAAGAAAGCTTTCTACCACTAGGCCACTATGGCTAATAAGTAATGGACTAGTACATGTAGAGTCTTTATCTTTTGCTAGACACATAATAAATACAAAAGAAGGGAACATGGGGAATCGAACCTGTGTCCATATAGTCTGATTTTCTTCCTAACTCAGTACTTTAGCAGAACACGCCACAGGTGAACTCTCAATCAATAGAAGTAAATGTCAGTGAAATCAGTTCACTGTTTTGTATTGCTACTGGAAGACTGTCAGCAATTCACACTGGTTGGTACATAAATAACAGAGCTGCTATAATATATAAAGTTTGTACATATGTAGAAACTTTATATTTTGAGAAACATGTAAACAAACAAAACAAAAAAAGCACTAAACTAAGGCAGTAGACCATGTTATATTGTTTCATAAGTAAGCTAGGGGATTTGAACTAGTGACTTCTTGGTCTGATTGTTTCTAATCACACAGCATTTACATGGTGCGCCACCAGCAAATCAGCTGTGATTCCAGGTACATTTAGAGGCTTTATCTTTCACTAGAAAGAGATGCTAGAAACTCTGCACATAGAGACAGTGAATGCTGGGGTCAGGGGGCGTGGCTCTTTGAAGCCAACATGGGCTATGAGTTGTACTGGCAACAAGATGGAAGCCTCCTTTGTTGCAGAATCTATTACTTATATCTACTAAATGCAAATAACTAGAGAAGAATCTTTCAACGTGTAGGTGTTCTGGGGAGAAAAACTTTCACATTAGGATCTGAAAAACTGAAGTTTAGTTCTCCTTTAAATGTCATGATCTCAATACATGACAGAGAGAAAGGTTGGGCAAATGAACAGTAAAATGAAAATATAAAATTTTGTGTTAGTGTTAAATTACATTTAATTGTAATTGTTAACATTTGTAATAAGAATGGATTCTTTAACTTGCACATTAACCTGCATAAATACATTATATGCTCTGTTCAATGGTTTTCTCTCATTGTTTAAAACAGTAGGCAGGTTACTAATGAGATCTGTCTGCAAGATATAGTTAGTTTAGTTTATTTGTCACATGCACAGTTAACCATAACAAGCAGTGAAATGTAATATCAAGGCACTTCAAGGCAATACTGTACACATATAACACATAAAATAACATAACATAAAAATAAATACTACACTTCCAATACTGTTAAAAATATTAAATTAACAACTTAGCTCGTAATACACTATTATCAACAACTATATCTAAAAATGTAACATATCCTGTTTTAAAATCTTTATAATTTGTGGGTAAAATAAATCCTAAACGAAATTTTTCATTGCCCGCATCCTACACCCCCTCAAATAAATACCTGGACCTGTAGGCAGTTGAATACCAATGCAAAATTCTGCTGTTCTAATTACTCACTGGATCTCCCTACAGTCATGTCCAGAACAGTATCCAAACCATGAAACAAAACTTATTGTTAACATACTTTCTATTGTGCCCGTATAAAAAGGCTTATGGACCCCCGTACCCATACTGAATTGTTTCAGTTGTCTCAAATAAAATAGTCTCTGCCTAGCTCTGGAAGCCTGGGCTTGAACATGCATAGTCCAGGGTAAGTTCTCTGTAAGATGTATCCCCAAATACTTGAACTGCTCTACTCTTTCTTCTACAACATAATTTATGCAGAGAGGTCAATTCAAATTTCCCCTCCTACTATATTCCACTACCATCTCTTTTGTTTTTTCAGTGAGTCATTGTAAATACATAAAACACTTCTGCCAATTGAGTAGCACTACTCTTTAAAACTTGCCTGGAAATACCATCTGGGCAAGCTGCTGCCCTAACATTTACATGCTCCAATGCTGTACGCATCTCTCCTATTGACACCTCTCTTCCCCTCCCTTCTCCATATCCATATTTCACAAATATCCCCTTACTTCCCTCTCACCACCAAACCCCCGGCAATACTCATTCTCAAACCTAGCATAAAATGTATTAAAAACATCAGCAGATACATGGATCCTCTTAGAAAAGATAATCAATGCACATTCCTAGACTCCATACAATATCATATTATCTGCACACTGGCATACTTTATAAACAAAGGGGGTTTAGTATTACTGTGATCACATGAATGAAAAGCCTTCCAACTGGAGTGCTTCCACAATCCTTATATTGTATGTATTTATTGGGAGGCTTGGTCAAGCCTCCATGTGGTAATAGCACCCCCAACATGCCCCTTTTATGGGAGGTCCTATGCCTTTAATATAAAGCACTGGATGGCCTCTTCCCTCATTTTAAAAAGCCAAAGAGCTGGGGGGAAGTGAGAGAGCCTGTTATATGGATCCAGCGTGTAAGAATGAGAAATGCAAAGTTTTCTAATTGTAATTGAAGTAAAAGAAATGTAAAAAGGTTAGAAGTTAGGACCTTCCAGACTGGGGTTACCTTGACGTGGTTGGAAGGCTTTTCATTCATGTGATCACAGTAATGTATACTAAAACCCCTTTGTTTATAAAGTATGCCATTGTGCAGATAATATGATATTGTATGGGGCCTAGGAATGTGCATTGATTATCTTTTCTATGTTTGTATTAATGTTTGACCAGATCAGTAGCACTTCCGCTAAATGTAGTTGTAAATTAGCCTAATTGGAGTGCTTCCACAATCCTTGTATTACATGGATCCTCTTCTCACTGCTCACATTTTTCCCTTTAAGGTCAATAATATAAGCCATATGCACCCTGATGATAAGCCGTATGCATCCTGATGATGAAATTTTTCCTCCACCCTATCCCAATACCCCTTTCTTTACAGCTCTTCTAAAATTGAAAGACTATACCTTGATCCATCCATTCACACTTTTCTTCTTTTTTTATTTCCTTTGTAGGGGTAACCTGTTCTACCAAGGTCTCAAGAAACCTCACCACTACATCCGCAAACTTATTTACATCCTTAGAGGCTGATCTAAACATTCCCCAATCTGTCTGTTCCAAAGCATCCTGCAGCACGAATTTAGCTTCCTCCGACCAACATTTTACCTTTTACCCTTGTATTAGCTTTTGCTTGTATTCCGGTATCAAATATATGGGCTAGTGATCACTTATCCCTGGTTGTAGATAGGGTTTAAATCCTTTCTTTAACTGGGTATAACAATGATCAAACAACTTAAACCCTCTGGTGGAACAGTTAACATGTTGATATAACTTTGGCATCACTTTTTTCTAATTTGCTTTGTTAAAATCATCAAGCCAGCTGGTGTAACTGCTAGATCAGAAACTTAAGAGCTAAGCCAGGTCTCTCTGAGGCAATACAGATTACAGTCCCTCATCTCTCTCTGGCTTCTTATCCTAACAACAAGATCAGCCATCTTATTCAGAAGAGACTGCACGTTTGCTAGTAGAATACTGGGTAGGGGAGGATGAAACAGCCTCTCGTTTAGCCTCAAATAAACACCTGCACACCCCACTTTCTAATGGGGTTTAGCCAACCGTTCCCACCTTCCTTCTCCTCCACCTATCTCGTTTGCGGCTCATGTATCTCAGCTGGCCATGAAGGATCGCCTTGAAGTTGCATATACATGAATACCTCGCTCACTTTCAGTAGACTCTCCCTATTGTAAATAACATGCATAGATGTGTATTCACATTTAAATATATGTTAATGTCCTTACTTTTTTCAATAAGTAAGCTTTTTCAAAAATGTTAATATTTAGATAATTTTGGGATAATGTAGGTTCCCTTATTAAAATGATGTATGCTAAACTCGTACACCTGAATTTCTCATGTTTTTATAATTTCTTTCAGTCTGAAATTTGATGTTGCTACTGCACGATTCATTTTTCTAAAAAGTGTGCGTGTAATCCAAGATTGATCATTGCTATATCACCGGATACAGGTCCTCTCCACAATGAATATGCACCCTGCAGAAAGTGTGGAGAGGGAATTAAATTGAGTGAATGTATTTCTTAGGTAAAATATCTTTGTAGAGTGGAAAATTACATAGTGCCTCCGGTGAATGTTGCTACAAAATGTATATATGAGAGTATGACATTTCTCATAAGATTTGTAGATACAGAGCTAAGGATCAGTTTCAAACAGTTTATTTTTTAATCTATTTGCTAGTAAGCTTAATGCAAGACATAATTAATTTTAGCTAGCATCTTAATTAAGCCAGCGGCAGCTAATTAACACTTTTTAGTGTACTTTGTAGAAAATGGTTCCATGCTGGATATTTCAGCAGTTGTCCCTCTCAAATGCAGATCTTATGTGCCAGCAATTAGGCCAACCCCAGGAAACTGATCACAACTTAATTACAACATTTAACCTTTATTTGGAAGAAACATCTGACACCTTCAATCTTTATAACTTTACACATAAATAAATTATGAAAGTCATAATTGCAGAATTTGCATAACCATAATTATGTATCCAATATTTCATGGTGAAATTGTAGGTCATATTTTAATAATTAACCTTCAGCAAATCACGCTGTGACACTCGTATACTGTCAGAATCATTGGTTGATCAATCAAAAAACATTCAGTACTTGGACTGTTTATGTTTGTTCAAATTCTAGGCCAATATTTAAACAGTTTAAAATAATGATAAATGTCCACTGTACCCCAGGGAACAATATCAACCTTCCTTCCTTCTTAATCAAAAACATGCCCAGCTTTTAAGTTTCTAAATTTCATCTTGAAAGCTCTCAAATAATTCCAGAATGTTTGTCCCAGATGAGAAATGTATAAAATGTCATTACACACACATAAAACAACACAGTGAAGTAAATAATTGTCCTGTTGCTTTCCATAGCAATATGTTTTTTCCTGTGTTTCAGTATTTTAATTTTGTTGGTTTTCTTTAAGGGAAGAAATCCCAAGTAGAGGTGATACAGTGCCTAAAATTGAATTATGAAGATGCAAATAAGTGTAGAAGATTATAACTAAGCCACAAGAGCGAGAAATGCTGCTTTGTAAGGAATTATTTTAAGCAATGTCTATAACCACATTTCTCTGTCATTTACTTGTGGGAGTTACTTACTGTACCATTAATAACATGGTAATTGGTAATTTTGTAGATTCATGTACAGCAGTGCAGTGGGGAATTTTGTATCCTAGAAGGATAGTCTGAAAAAACTAGAGATGCTTGGAAAATGCACCATCAGAATATTTAACACATATTAATAATAGTAAATAAGGAACAGAGACTTCTGGGTAATTTCCATGTTTCCATGGTAGATTTTAAGAAAAATATTCCTTTAAAAAGGTATTTACAGCATTCCACAAGCTGAATGCAAAACCAGAGTGCCAACTACAGATCGGTTTTGCATTCAGCTTCTGGAATTTAATATATTAATATAATGAAGCTAGAAAAAGCTGCCTTTATACAGGATTTCAGGATAGGCAAGTGGAGGCAGAGGATGTGTTCCTTTTACACTAAGAAATGTGCTGCTAATGCCATATAAGAACCCTTCCCTGACTCGTTATTCCTCGATCAAGGAAGTTCAGCGTAAATACACACACATGCACTCAACTGATCTTATTCTGTCCATCCAGCATAAATAAATGCTTTTTTCAGTACTGACTTAATAATATCCATTTTGGTCTTGCCATTATCTTAGCCCCTGAGGCGAGTAAGTTGCTTATTAGAGATCTTAGTTTGTTTGACCCATCCAACAGCCAATGAGAAGATAAAACTTGCTGTTAGGAACATTCCAAGGAAATGAGAACCCTGGGAAGAAGAAAGAGCACTGCAGAACCAGAAAAAAGCTGCTTCCTACTGACCACAGCAGACCACAGCAAAATAGCATCCAACATAGCGATCAGTGGTATTGTGCAGAGGTAGGATTGGTACACTGTTTGATACAGTGAAAAGCCCTATATGTATTCTACTCCATATTATGGCCAGAACCCAACTCAACTAATTTAAGAGAAACAGCAGTCTATCTTTACTAAGGGGTCAGACAATCTGGAAAATGTTTTCATCAACTGCAGTCATAGTAGACATTAAATGTTATGCTGAAACTGGCTCCCATGAGGACTGCACCAGGAAAGGAAAACTGTTGCAGTGGATACATTCATTAAAATTACCAGCTTTGGAAACCGCAAATTAACAGCACCTCAGATTAGAGCTCACATAAATGCCTCGCATAGTTCAAGTAGCAGACATCAACTGTTCTGAAGAGACTGCATGAATTAGGCCTTAATGATTGAGTTGCTGGAAAGGAGGCACTAAATAAGAAGAGAACTTTTTTCCATGTCTTAGTTTATTGCACAAGATTTCTTCATTTTTTAAAATATTTTTTATATTATTTATATATTATATATATATAATTATATATAATAAATATATATATATTATATTATAAGTCTGCAATGCTGCATGTTTAAATGAAACAATGGCAACTGTACCTGAAGATGTTCCATAAAATGTATAGTTTATAGGGAGTATTTCTGAGATAGAGGGTGGTTTACTTTAAAAACATACAGAGCTGGTTATATGTATTTGCTGTAATTGCTTTCATGCATTAGTCCACTTTGGAGCTAATTGCTGGCAATTCCTTTATATGTCCTCCTGCATGTGGGGTGTTGTTTCATTCAGGTCCTGGGGAAATTGATATTTAGTGTGGTTTTTTTTACTTGGTCTGAACAAGACCATATTAATTATTGTTTTTCTTAAATTCTTAAGAAAATATGCTATAAATGTAAATTTCTATAAAGAACTGTGCCTGGAGAAATATTTACTAATCTCACACACACTGATTCCTTATTCAAGTCTATGGGGCTGGAGCCATATGGCTCACAAGGGCGTTAACAGAAGCAGAAGAGCTTGGGAAGAAAGGGAACTCAAACAAACATTTCCAGGCAACTTACAGCATTTCTAAGGTTAAGAATATAGCAGATCATGTTTTTATTTTATGGGTAATCATCTGAATGTAACTTGTTATTGGACTTTCCTTCCTTACTCATGTACTTGGGGCTATGCAGGGTTAATAATACCAAACATCTTCATTTATACATAACAGCGCAACCTTTTACATTGCACTGGAAGTTTTTACTTAATTTTCAAAGGTTAAAAGTTTAAGAATATATATATATATATTTGTGCTCTAGTCAGGCACTCACTTCACCAGTTGTATTGCCTCGATGCTACTGGGAGATGATAAATAATATGTTTGGTAGATCCAGTGCACACAAAAGGTCTTTTCTTTTCTTTTTAAACCATTTTATTCACACATATTTTTTCAGTGCATACAGCGACGTTTCGGTCGTGGTTTATGACCTTTTTCAAGCTTGAAAAAGGTCATAAGCCACGACCGAAACGTCGATGTATGCACTGAAAAAAATATGTGTGAATAAAATGCTGAAAAAATATGTGTGAATAAAATGGTTTAAAAAGAAAAGAAAAGACCTTTTGTGTGCACTGGATCTACCAAACATATATATATATATATATATATATATATATATTGCAGAGATAGGAACGCACTCACGGGTCTTCTCATTCATAATAGACTTTAATCACAAAAGTTAACGCGTTTCCACTCACACAGGAGCCGTCGTCAGAACAATGTGTGTAACAATCAAACCCCTTTAAAATACCCACATAGCCCCACCCCCGTGTCATCACTTCCACCCATGTGGACATTCTATCACCATCTTACAAATATTATAATATATAAAAAATAGATAAATATCACAAAGAGAGAGTCTATATACCTCATTCACTGTAGCTCCAGAGTATATCATACATCTCTGGTACGGGACCCTGGCCCCAATACTATCACAATCCGTGACGTGTACCACTCGACTCGCGAGTGAAGCTCCACCCCCCAAGCACGTGTTGATAGACATGCATGTAATAAATATTGCATATTTGAAGAGACCCAGGAGTGCTCCGGCTGTCTTTGGTTAAAGTTGTATTCATAGCTCCACACGGAAGCACCCGGGCAGCTGATTGAATTGGTCTAGGAGTGCTGCTCCACCTTGGTTATTTCCTATATATAAAGCACTTTAATATAAAGCACTGGATGGCCTCTTCCCTCATTTTAAAAAAACAAAGGGCTGGGGGTGAAGTGAAAGAGCCTGTTATATGGATCCAGTGTGTTAGAATTAGGGATGGCATAGAACTCGAACTCGAACCCGAGTTCGAGCCGAACTGTTCGAGTTCGAACGGACCCGGACTTCTCGAACTATCTTGGACGCGGACTTTCGATATTTCCCAGACTTTCGATGATTTATCGAATGTTCGAACGTTCGAGTATCGAATCCGCGAGTAAAATGTCCATGGTATCTAGGCGGGAACATCGAATCTGTGAGTAAAGTCTACATTACAGCCTAATCGCGAGTATCGAATCTGCGAGTAAAATGTCCATGTTACCTCGAACGTTCGAACGCGAAAGCTCGAAAGTAGCACGCGTGAGAGTAAAATCGATTTTACTTAAGTCCTGGATATTGGAACATGCTCCCCAGACCATTTCCCAGGTCCCACAGCCATTTACATTAAGTTACCATTAATATTTTAGTTGTATTTGACTCGAAATTTTCGAACTATTTGCCTCCCATAGACTTTAATGGGTCCGTTTTCGAACTTTCGAACTTTTACAATAGTTCGAAAGTTCGAAAACGGACCGAACTTTCAATATTTCGACCATCTCTAGTTAGAATGAGAAATGCAAAGTTTGCTAATCGTAATTGAATTAAAAGAAATGTAAAAAGGTTAGAAGTTAGGACCTTCCAGACTGGGGTTACCTTGACGTGGTTGGAAGGCTTTTCATTCATGTGATCACAGTAATGTATACTAAAACCCCTTTGTTTATAAAGTATGCCAGTGTGCAGATAATATGATATTGTATGGGGCCTAGGAATGTGTATTGATTATCTTTTTTATGTTTGTATATATATATATATATATATATATATATATATATATATATTTTTTTTTTTTTTTTTAATAAGTGAGGTGTGCCTTGACATTAGGAAAGGAAAGAAAAGAGATCCCTGCCCCGAAGAGCTTACAATCAGAGAAAGTGTCAGTCTTTCTCTATAAGTGTAATTCAGTGAGATTATTACAGTAAAATACAACTGCCAGGCAGAGCTCTTTCTTCTCATAGATTAAGTAGTAAGTTACACAAGGTCCTCCACTACACACCCTTTCCATTGACTAACACATGCCACCAGGGAGTCTGTTAGAAAGAATTCAATATTGGAAAATCTGAGGTCCTATAAAGAACCCAGACGATCCTGCCATGTTTCACTCTTAATAGATTCTATCAGTGGAGGACACATGTTAATGGATTTCTATGGGGTAGGGCTTGGGAGCACAAGATACCAGTTAGCTTTATAGCTTAAATGGCATGTCCACCAAAAAAAATCGCTTTTTACTGTATGATAGCTAACCCCTTCCCATCCCCAACCGCCATGTTATTTCAATAAAAATGCATTCAGATCGATACTTAGAGCCCTTCACTTCCATGTCCCTTCGTTACGGCTCCCTGCTTGCCGGGACTTGCAAGCAGGGGGCCGGTCTGTCAGCCGTGCCTGTGATTGGCTGAGAGGCAGCCAATCACAGATGCAGCTGAGGTCATAGAATGCAGCGCGGGAACGAAGGGCTGTAAGTACCAATCCAAATGCTTTTTAAAATAAATAATATGGTGGAGCAGGAAGACAGACACTACCCTTCAGTTTCCTGGACTTTGGACAAGCACTGCAGGACAACCATAAGGAGTAGAGCTGTAAGGTAAGAACTTTTTCAAACTGAATAGTGGGGCCAGTAGTGGGATAAATTATAGTTTGGGGGGTGGACATGCCCTTTAAGGTGAGGTGGGCTTAAAGGGGGGAAAAGCCCTCCACGGAGCATAAAATTAAAAAAGAGCCTTCTTACAACAGAATGTACCTCATCCTATTAAATTATCAAAAGGCCAACAGAGGAAAAAGCTGTCACTCCCAGCATTCTGAAAGGGCAGAGACATGCAACATTTTTCCTTTATGTCTTTAAACACATGACTTCCTGTGTTGCAAAAAACAGCTGGACTCTCCCCCTAGAGGAAGTCTTCTTTTTGATTGGCTAAGACTGTCACATGTTTTACAAACTGCACATAATTGTGTGTAATACATGAACTTACTTACTCTTCCTTTCAGTGTAACACATGCTGAGGTTTTAGCAGTGACCGAGATGTGGCTAAACCTTCCAATTTTGTCATATTAAAATAGGGGTAGCAGCAATGTAAGTACATTTATAAACTTTATACATTTTGTCATGTACCTAATATAAGTGAGTACTATACTTTTTATGCACATATTTATGGTTATTTAGATGGTAATAGTGAGTAATACCACACATACAAATACACCTTTCCTATATGTTATATCCCCCATCACATTGGTAGCTTTTAAAAACTCAATGCAATCTCTGTAAAAATTCAAATATTCCTACTATATAGGAGGGATATATATAGAAAGAAAAAAAAAGACCAATTTGTTTTAAAAGTTCTTATTTAGTAAAATATATAATCAAACCTTGTATTAGAAGTATATAATGTTGTATTCAGTGAGAAGAACCATAAACATAAACAGTGTTTTAAAGGGCAAGTCCATGACCCCTTCCATCGGCACGTCGGGGTGTGGTGGGGCAGCATTTTGAATTTTCTTATAGGTGCCAAAAAGTCTAGAGATGGCCCTATCTCTAGACTTTTTGCACCTATAAGAAAATTCAAATGCTGCCCCACCACACCCCCGACGTGCCGATGGAAGGGGTATAGTTTTATAATTGAAAGTGGGTAGTGCTTCTTCTGGACATGGGGTGTGACTTGTCCATAAGTGGGAGGTGCTTTATACAAAGTTATTACACACATAACTAGTGTCATTATCATTGTATGGACATATCAATCCTCCATTTATTTACAATAGTTTAAATGACCCACCCTCTAGAATAGTATCCCCACCCAGATCCACATATCCTTCCTATGGAATAAAAGGTTTTGGCCAAACAATTTCTAAGCCTGCCACCACATCAAGGTAGACACTTTCAGGCAGCAGGGCCCTAACTAACCTAACTAATCTAACCTACAAACTCTATCTACTGGTAGCTATGGGAATTTCATTACATACTGGTAGCCAAGGGAATTTCATAACATACGGGCAGCAAACTGGCAATTTTACCATATACTGGTAGCCATGGGAATTTCCTTACAAACTGGCAGCCAAAGGAATTTCATTACATACTGGTAGCCATGGGAATTTGATTACATTCTGGTAGCCATGTGAATTTCATTTTTGTGGTACAAACAAGAAAATAGATGGTCAATGCACATTCCTGGGCCCCATATACTATCATAATATATCAGTAAAACAGTAAAAACATGGGGGTTTTAGACACAATTTTATGCATAAAAGTGAAAAGCCTTCCAACTAAGTCAAAGTAACCCCAGTATGGAAGGTCCTAACAAATGACCTTGGGCCATTTATCTAGGCTGACACTCCCTGCTTGGTTGCATTTTCGTGGGAAGATTGTTGCATGTCTCCCATGCAACACAATATTATTTTTGTGTTGCATGGCTGAGTGACGTGCCCTCCCCTTATATTTTTGTATTAGTTAGAGCCTGAAGGACATACTGTAGATTTAGTTTTTTCAGAGGAGGGGTTGGGTATGGTAACTGGAGTAATAGAACAGTAAATACCACAAGAGAAATATGCTTGTGAAGGTTCTCATTCATCCAGGTCATGGTATATCTGTTGTATTCAATTAGATCAACTGGACATGAAATGTAGTTCTTGAAGACGTTTCGCTAGTCATCCGACTGGCTTTCTCAATTCAGAATGACTTGTACTAGAATCTGTGGCAATTATGTACCCTGGAAAATCCCAATTAGCATATCACAGCCAGGTGTTAAGGGTGTGATTAGATAGTGGCTAAGAGGTGTTATAGGAACGCCCAGAGTAAGGTGTTAAAACAGAATTGTACATGGCAGACAGTTGTTGTAGAAGAAACTATGGTGTCCTATGATGTGACATCTCTCTTCACCTGTATACCCACCAAGGAGGCTGTTGACATGTGGAGAAAACGGCTGGCCAGACAGCACTCTTACCAGCAGAACTGATCTCAACCCAGAACAGGTGTGTTCCTTGTTGGACTTGTGCCTGAATACCACCTATTTCAATACAGGGATAAGTTCTATAAGCAAAAACATGGATGTCTATGGTCTCCAGTTTCACCTATTGTGGCCAACCTTTACATGGAGGAGGTAGAACACAGGCGCTTAATACCTTTAAAGGCATAGCACCCAGCCACTGGTTCAGATATGTTGATGACACCTGGGTTAAAATCCACCAGAAGGAAGTACAAACTTTCACAGAACACATTAATGGCGGTGGACCAAAACATTAAATTCACAAGGGAAGAGGTACTAAACAAACAACTGGCTTTCTTGGACTGCTTGGTAGAAGTTAAGGAAAAGGTAAACTGAGTAAGAGGTTTACAGAAAACCACACAACAGATCATTATTGATGTTTGACTCCCCCCACCCTTTAGATCACAAGCTGGGTGTCATCAGAACCCTGCAACACAGAGCCGAGAACATCCCCACTAGCACAGAGACGAAGGCTAAAGAAATGAAACATCCAGAGGAGCCCTTAAAACTTGTGGATATCCAGACTGGGCCTTTGTCAAAAAAAGTAGAAGGAAAGAAAAGAACACAATACCAACAGTGAAGGGGAAAAGCAAGACAGGAGAAAGAACATGGTCATCCCATATGTAGCAGGGGTCTCCGAGAAATTAAAAAGATTTTCAAAAACATCGTATCCCTGTCTGCTTTAAACCGAACAACACACTGAGGCAGCAATTGGTACATCCGAAAGACCCAATACCTAAACACAAGAAAGCGACATCATATATGCAGTGCAGTGCAGTGAAGATGCTCTGATTTGTATGTGGGGGAGACCAAACAGCAACTGCATCAACGTATAGCCCAGCACAGAGCCAATTCCTCGGGTCAGGACTCAGCCGTGTATCTGCATCTTAAGGATAAAGGACATACCTTTGAAGATTGTAATGTTAACAACGCGAAGGAACGTGACTGGTTCAAGAGAGGTGTTAAGGAGGCCATTTATGTGAAAATAAAGAAACCAAGCCTAAATAGAGGTGGGGGGGTTCGACACCAACTGTCTGCCATGTACAATGCTGTTTTAACACCTTACTCTGGGCGTTCCTATAACACCTCTTAGCCACTATCTAATCACACCCTTAACACCTGGCTGTGATATGCTAATTGGGATTTTCCAGGGTACATAATTGCCACAGATTCTTGTACAAGTCATTCTGAATTGAGAAAGCCAGTCGGATGACTAGCGAAACGTCTTCAAGAACTACATTTCATGTCCAGTTGATCTAATTGAATACAACAGATACCACAAGAGAAAGTAATTTCTTAATTTGTATACAAGTAATTTCTCTCATAGTAAAGAAGGCTCCTTTCAGAAAAGATGATATGTTGTATCTAGCAATCTCAAAGAAATAGTAACGGAAGGAAAAACAATTACAGCAGCATTTTTCCTTCCTATTTTAACAAAATGCCCAGTTCCCAGTCCTTAAAGGGAAATGAAAATCTCCGGACAACATTGTCCCAATAGACAAAGCACATTCACAAACATACAAAAAGCTGTTTCTCACCCCTCCCTTTGCTGTGGCCATTGGTTGATTTATGAAAATAACCTGTGAGTGCTAGGGGTCAGCTCCCACAATCCACCTTAGCTGGATAAACCCCCAGCTAAGTGTCTGCGTACAGGCACATGCTCTGTAGAGCTCAACAGATCAAAAGAAAGATGTTGCAGCCCTTTAAACTAAATGCAACATACCAGAGAAGAATCTTACAATGTATAGGTGTTCTGGGAAGAAATACTTTCACATTAGGTTTTAAAAAATTTAAGTTTAGTTCTCCTTTAACAATAAAAAGAAGAACACAGCAGGATGCAACTAAATATTTCTCAGTGGCCACCAGTAAACTCTTGTTCTTGACTAAAGCTAGGTACACACCTACCAATTTTTCCTCCTGACCGACCGTTCGATACTTTCAACCGGTCGGCCAGGAGGAAGGACTGTCGGTCGCGGCAAAAGCAGCCGCGTCCGATAGTTACCGCGACCGATCGTGCGGTCCATAGAGGACCGCACGATCGGAAGAGGTTTTCCACCATGTCCGATCGTCCTTTCGTCCGATTCGGATGAACGGTCGATCGGACATGGGAACATTCGGATGCGATAATTTCAGTCCGATCGACCGATACACTGAACTATCGGTCGATCGGTCCATAGAGGACTGCACGATCGGACGAGGTTTTCCACCATGTCCGATCGTCCTTTCGTCCGATTCGGACGAACGGTCGATCGGACATGGGAACATTCGGATGCGATAATTTCGGTCCGATCGACCGATACACTGAACTATCGGTCGATCGGACCGAAATATCTCATCGTGTGTACCCAGCTTAACTGGTCATTTAACTCAGAATTTATCATTGCAACCCTATTATTCATGATCAAACGTAGTATGTTTTTACTATAAATGTTCTTGGGTCAGGGATTTTTTTTTTAATTAATTGTGTTTTATGTAAATTATTAGTAATGATATATAATTTAATTTTGCATTATTTACATACATATTCACTGATGCATTCATTTTCACACCCTTTTCATCCCATTACAATCAGCTCTAGCTTTTCCCTGTGGACATTTGTAATCAGTGGTATTGTAGAATAGATACAGTGACAATGGTTACCCGAGGGAGTAATTTATACATATTAAATAGTCATTATTTTAAGCAAATTGTTTTAGGATTAGCATTTTATTGCATTTGCTTCCATATAATTTCAATTGTATTCCCAGCATGTGTCTTTTTTTTTAATGTATAGCATTATTGGTAATTATTACGGCAGTTCCCATATTAGAGCATGCCTTTGTAATGCTCTGACAAACTCTGTTCTCTGTACAGCTGATATACCCCAATCATTGCCACTTGCTTCACATATAGAAAAGTTCCTATTTTCCAAAACTCAAGAAATCCCTTTTTGGACATGGTTGCCAGGTCCTAAAATGCAAGCTAAGGCAGGAGAGACCTGAGAGATGTCAGAATCAAACTAAGAGAAATGGGCAGAACTGACAGTGGTAAAGAACACAGCAACACAGTGTAAATTAAAAGGTATGTCAAATGATTTGTTTTAACTTTTTTTCTGTTTAACGGAAGAAAGGGAGGAAAATGAGCTATTTCTTACCTCCCCTTTTTTTCCCTTTATAAATGTGATTCCTTTATAAATGTGAATAAATGAGATTCCTTTACTAAAGCGATTCCTTTATAAATGTGATTCCTTTATTAATGCGATTCCTTTATAAATGTGATTCCTTTATAAATAAGATTCATTTATTAATGTGATTCCTTTATAAATGCGATTCCTTTATAAATGTGATTCCTTTATAAATGCGATTCCTTTATAAATATGATTCTTTTATTAACGCGATTCCTTTATAAATGTGAATAAATGAGATTCCTTTAATAAAGCGATCCTTTTATTATTGCAATTCCTTTATAAATGCGATTCCTTTACTAAAGCGATTCCTTTATAAATGTGATTCCTTTACTAAAGCGATTCCTTTATAAATGTGAATAAATGAGATTCCTTTCCTAAAGCGATTCTTTTATTAATGCAATTCCTTTATAAATGTGATTCCTTTATAAATGTGAATAAATGAGATTCCTTTACTAAAGTGATTCCTTTATTAATGCGATTCCTTTATTAATGCAAATTCTTAATTAATGTGATTCCTTTGTAAATATGAATAAATGAGATTCCTTTACTAAAGCAATTCCTTTATAAATGCGATTCCTCTATTAATGCGATTCCTTTATAAATGTGATTTCTTTATAAATGCGATTTCTTTATAAATGTGATTCCTTTATAAATGCAATTCCTTTATAAATGTGAATAAATGAGATTCCTTTACTAAAGTGATTCCTTTATTAATGCGATTCCTTAATTAATGCAAATTCTTAATTAATGTGATTCCTTTATAAATATGAATAAATGAGATTCCTTAACTAAAGCGATTCCTTTATAAATGCGATTCCTTTATTAATGTGAATAAATGCGATTCCTTTATTAAGCAATTCCTTTTAAATGCGATTCCTTTATAAATGTGAATGAATGCGATTCCTTTATAAATGTGAATGAATGCAATTCCTTTACTAAAGCGATTCCTTTCTAAATGCGATTCCTTTCTAAATGTGATTCCATTATAAATGTGATTCCTTTCTAAATGCGATTCTTTTCTAAATGATTCTTAACTATGATTTCTTTATTAATGCAATTGCAATTTCAATCAAGTTGTTAGATAAAATGATTGACTGTTGATTGAAATTGAATTAAACACAGAACCACATACATTTTTTGATTCTATACTAAAGCGATTCTTTTTTAAATGCGATTCCTTTATAAATGTGAATAAATACGATTCCTTTACTAAAGCAATTCCTTTATTAATGCGATTCCTTTATTAATGCAATTCCTTTACTAAAGTGATTCCTTTATAAATGTGATTCCTTTATAAATGCGATTCCTTTATAAATGTGAATAAATGCGATTACTTTACTAAAGCGATTCCTTTATAAATGCGATTACATTATAAATGTGAATAAATACGGTCCTTTACTAAGGCAATTCCTTTATAAATGCGATTCCTTTATAAAAGCGATTCCTTTATAAATGTGTTTCTTTTATAAAGGTGTTTCCTTTATTAATGCGATTCCTCTATAAACGTGATTCCATTATAAATGTGATTAATTTGAAAATGCGATTCTTTTCTAAATAGGATTCTCTTCCTATGTGATTCTTTTCTAAATGATTCTTTACTATGATTTCTTTTTTAATGCAATTGCATTTAAATAAGATTCCTTTTAAAATGTGATTCTTTTATTAATGCGATTTTTTACTAATATGATTTATAATTATAATATTTAATATATCAACAAGTTGGTATTATTAATATAATTTAAAAAAGTTTGCATCCTTTTTAATAAGATCGAACATAAATTTTCCGACCTGACCAATCAAAATTTGATCTTTTATACACTCTATATCACTTTGGCTTGATCTAATGCAAGAAAAGGAATCAGTTTTAAAAGCAATGGATTTAAAGAATCAAATTCACTAAAAGATCGGAAAGAAAAATCGTCTTGTGTATGGCTAGCTTTACACTGCATGTTTTTACCTTACATATACAGTAACTATTAAAAAAATGCATTTACAGCCTAAGCTGCTGTTAGACATTTTGTTAATGTTTACTAAGAATACATTTCTAAAGCCACAGGGTAAAATGTGTACAGTGGAATAATAATAAAGTTAATCATAAAATGATAGCTCTGTTTCTAGAGAATTCTAGAATTCACATGAAAAATTGAGTGATAGGAGCTGACATTACAAGAACGAGATTTCCGCTATTCTCCTGTCTTACAGCTTCACCTTTTGACACATTCTTAAAAGAAATGAAATCAATGTGTGACAAGCACCCGAGGCAAAAAAAAGAAAAAAAATTAAAATATTTATGTTTCCTTTAAATTAAATTTTTTTACACAGGGCGCTCTGGAGCTTATAAATTACATAAGCATGGGGAAGAATTGATTTTTCCTTGCCTTTGCCTAACTGTGGTCATTTTCTATAATTATTAACAATGTTTTTTTCTTCTCTAAAAGTTTATATTTCTAGAACTTTAAAGCATTCATCATTGGGATATCTTCACTTAAATCTATATGTAAATTAGATAAACTAACTGATTATATTGGAATTAAAAGCACAATAATAAAAAAGCTCACAGACACTTTGCAGATGTATTGTATATAACCAGTACTGTAATATTTGAGGTAGTCAGTTATTTTTTACAGCCTTGCTGACTAGATTGTATTTGTATATTGAGTGATTAATCCAGGACAAAATAAGCATAATTAATTAAGTTTTAATTTTGATTTGTACTGCCTATTTATATACCAACCATCATGTTTCAATAAACAATACCTACCAATATTCCCTTTGAAATCAGGATTTTCTTTTAAACAAAAATGCTTTTTATCTCTAAGATTGCATAGAATTATTACAGTTCTACATTTAATTTTTGATCTAAATTAAATGACAGCAAGCTCTGTATCAAAAGGATTTAGTTCTGTTTAAAATAAGTTTAATCCAATGTTTACTACATTGTGTAAGAGAAGACATTGATAGAATCCTCTCTTTGGCCACAGTGGATTGTCAAAGCTATAAATCTTGCCTTGTTTTCAAAGGCATAGAGTAATTGAACTTTAATAAGCATATAGGAGGTATGCTATATCTGCATAATCTGCATTAGTTAACAAATTAGAATTAACAAATATATAGGGTTACTAGTTGAATTGTTTCAGATGTATAAATGTTAATAAAAATAATTGTCTGCTAACAGAGTAAGCTACAAATCTCAACTAAAATGAGCAAGACATGAACAAGGACTAATGGAATAATGCATTGGAACAAATTAGGTAACATTGGCCTATTTGCTCTTCACTCTTCATTGTAATGTAACTGGTCTACAACTGCAATTCTGCTTCTGCATTTAGTTATTTTGTAAATATATTGACTTAAGGGCTACCATGGAAACATTGATATTAACCAAAAGTTTCTTCTTTACATAATATAATGCATGTGACATATGAGACTTTAGCATATGAAAGCACCTGTGTTTGCCATTACTGATTAAAGAGGGCAATATAGGTTTACCAGTTAATTAGATGATTGTAGAGTGCACTATTTAGGAAAAAGAAACAGTACCGTATATACTTGAGTATAAGTCGATCCGAGTATAAGTCGAGGTACCTATTTTTACCTGAAAAATTTGTAAAAACTGATTGACTCGAGTATAAGTCGAGGGTAGAAATTATCACTACTACTGCCTTCTAAATCTGTGTTGTTTTTAGGCTTTAGTTGCCCTTTAAATGGACAGCAGAATTCCCATACATGAATCCCATACAGTAATAGCCAAATCCAGTACCAGTAACCTCCAATTCCTTGGTACTCCAGATATTTGGAAACTACAACTCCCAGCATGCTTTGTTGCTGGGAGTTTCAGTTTCTAAACATGTGTAGTGGCAAGGTTCAGTAAACTTTTAATTAAACATACCATCATTTACAATTCTCCTGACCCCCATACAGTAAAGGGCCCTCTTACCCCCATATAGTAAAGGGAACTCTGACCCCCATATAGTAAAGGGCCCTCTGACCCCATATAGTAAAGGGCCCTCTGACCCCATATAGTAAAGGACTCTTTGACCCCATATAGTTAAAAATGTCACCTGAGAGTTGTAGTTTCAAGCTGTCATTTGCACTGTACTAGCAGCAGTTTTTTGCCCCAAACTGAAGAAACCCATCTGATTTACAGCATACAGATGAGCAGTGACAGTGCTGAGTGAGTCCAGCAGCCAGACTACAGGAAGCAGGAAGTGTAAAGGCAGATCAGCTCCTGTTACTTTCTATGCAGGTTAACACAGCGCCACCTACTGGTTAATATCTGCAATTGCAGAATTTGGATCTAAATTTCGACTTGACCCGAGTATAAGTCGAGGTTCGGTTTTCAGGCTAATTTTAAAGCCTGAAAAATTCGACTTACACTCGAGTATATACGGTATATAGAAATAATGAATTCATAAACATGCATTTTTAAGAAAACAGATTTTTAAGCTTACTACAGAATATTATTAAATGTGTTGTTTATTGAACAGCTGGCTTTCTTTATCTGACTGAAAATGTGTGGGCAGGCATGCATGTTTAAAACAGTATTCAAAATGCACTGAAAGTTGTTTGTAAATACTTACAATAAAAAAGCCACATCATCATTAATTTTAAAAAGAAGTAGTTTAAAGGGTCAGTAGCTCAAATGGAGCATACATATTGTTTGTATAGAAAGATTGTGGCTTGTTTGCCTATAATCATACTGTTGTGATTCTATCACTAGATTCAGATAGCCTGCCTTTAGGTGATGAAATGTGTAGTAGAAATATGAATAATATTCTTTGAAGTTGTGATTTCTGAGTTGATAGGTACAGTAAATGGACATCCCTGCTATAATGTACACAATGGCTAAATGCATCATAATGAAATTAACTTTGCAGAATCAAAATGCAAACATTAAAGGTTGTCTCCACCCCTAAATTAAACTTTTTATCATGTGTAGTCATCCCCATCCCACCCCCAACTGCCGAGTTAGTTTTGCAAAAAAATCCCCAGAAAGTTACTTACAAACCTTTGATCCCCCGCATTCTGTTCTCGGCAGTCTGCTAGCCGGAAACAGCAGAGAGGGGCAGGACTGGCAGCTGCGTCTGTAATTGACTAGCCGGCTATTCAGGGGAACGAAGATTTGTAAGTAACTTTCTGTGGCTTTTCTTGCAAAATTAACTCGGCGGTTGGGGTGGGTTGGGGTAGACTGCACACAGTAAAAATAATTTTTTGCTAGAGGATGAAGCAGACAGAAGGGATCCAGAGAAGAGCTCCACTGCACGTTACTGCCTTATTGAGGTTAATGAAGCAGCACTGATAGCTCCTACTCTTCAGTTTTTATGTCTTTGAACAGGCACTGCAGGAGAACCATTTGGAGCAGAGATGTAAGGTAAGGGTTTTTGAAAACTACACAGTGGGACCAGTATGGGGTTAAATTTTAGTTTTGGAGGTGGACATGCCCTTTAAACCTTTATTTTTCATTTTCCATTGCATTTTTTAAAGATGTGTTTCTCCAATTTCAAAGCCAGTTCAGTTATTGCTCAAGAGAAATGCATCAATCAATCTTTTCACACTTTTTTCAGAGCAGATGCTGACTCATTTGTTCCACACTACAAATCTATTTAAATATGTGTTTTCAGAGCTCATTCGACATATTACTTGATTTCAATAACCTCTCTTATGTTGCCTACAGATGAAATTGATGTTTTCTATCAAACCCCTTACTGCAATAAATCTCTAGCCTCATGTGAATGGTAGTTTCTGGAATGTGTTTTATGTATAAAATGTGTTTTAAACTCAACTGTATTTTTTAACATGTATAGGGAATTTATTATATAGTTTTTCTAGGGAAAGTGGTGTAGTAATCTTTATCTAGCTACTGTCTCTGTATCTATTCAGATTGGTTGAGCACACAACAGAAAACCTCTTTACTGAATAGGGGAGTAAAAATGCATTTATTTGTTCTGTTTATATACAAATTGCTCTCCATAAGAGATGTTTATTTCATTTCTCCATTGTGTACAGTTCTCTCAATTACTGTAACTAAAAAAACATAGCAACACCGACAGATCAATACTTGTGGCTTTAAAAGGACCTTAAAGAGAGGCACAGTTCATCAAGTTTTCAATAGTTATGTTGTCACAAAAAGGACATTTGTTTGTTAAATACCATAAAACAATAAATAAAAATAATGGTCGAAATAAGCTGTATCAAGTTTTCACAGTACAAAAAGAAATTATTTTAGAACTAGAGTCACTATAACAAAAAAGCAATAAAGTCTTGCTAATCCATTTGATGTAATGTACTTATGGGGCAATGCACAAAGAGCAGTTATTATTGCAAAGTTATGCCTTAAATTTCCGTTAACGTATTAATGGGAATTTAATAACACTTAACGTGACTTTCAGGCACAATGCGGTACTCTGGTTAAGTTAGCAGGTCTAGACAGCGCAAAGGTTTAGATCATAAATGAGTGATCTTAACATAATTTTTGTAAATATTTTTAATGCCACCAAAATGTTGGTCTTAAGCAGAAGTAAAAGGAAATCTCAAAACATGATTGAAAAGTTTGCTGTGATCCTGTGATTGGAAACTCGGTAGGTAAACAGTCTGAGTACAATTGGATCATACAAAAGCATATTAAATAGACACATTAAATACTAACTCAAAGTAGATGCAGTAGGTCTTCCTGGAAAAACTTCACTTGAACAGCACAGTTGGTAAAATGGTATCCTTTATTGTATCATATTAGACATGGCACACTTCTAAGAAACATAAACACTACTGCCGTACGTGTTTCAGGTGGCACACCACTCGTAATCATAGCCTATGATTAAGGGTGGGGTGCCATCCTGCAAAAACAAGGGGAGAACCTGACTGAAAGTCAAGCAAGTTTCCAACCTGAACGCAGGGAGTCAATCCTCCCAGCGGCACTCAAATACCATACAAAACCCCTAATCAGAAAGGGTTAGACACGGGTAACCAAAAAACCCATTATAATGCTAACTAAGATTGGACATGAAACCAGCGTTTTACAAATGTACATAATCATCTTTAATCATAATAGTTTGTATCTAAACACATCTATATATATACAATGTTAGAATAGAAATATAACACACAATAAATACAAACGTTAGAACTGGATGTAAGAAAATCGTAGAAACCCCTATAAAAAGTCTGAGTAAAAGTTAATGGATACATCATAAAACTTTCAGGTTGGGAGGGGGAAGATGGAACAGGGTTCAATATAGGAAAAGTAATAGTTCCAGCGTGAATACAGATGACTGATGATGATATGAAGTAGCAGCTGATAGATTAAATATGTGGCAGGTGGAAAGGTAAGTATCAATGAAAAGATAATCATAGGGGCATATTTATAAAAGAGCGAAAAGTAGCGAAATGTTTTCGCATGGGTTTTCGCCAAAAAGACAGTTAACGCTATTTATAAAGGTAGCGTTAACGAATGGCGAAACCGTTTCCACGAGCTATCGCTAAACCCTTTTCGCCTTACTTCGCAATGGTAATTTTAGCGAAAAAGGAGCAAAAAGGCATAACGCGATTTATAAAAGAGCGAAAGGTGGTTTTTGCGTTAAAAAGAGCGAAAGATTAGCGCGACCCTGAAGGTGGTGAAAAGTCATTGTTTGAGCGAAAAGGCATTCTAATGGGTAATATGCCTTGAAAAAGCGAACGCGCATTAGAAGGGCGATCGCGCATTAGAGTGTAATATGCCTTGGAAAAACAACATTAGAAAGGCGATCGCGCATTAGAATGTAATATGCCTTGGAAAAGCGAACGCGCATTAGAAAGGCGAACGCGCATTAGAAGGCGGAAAGCACAGATTTATATGGGATAATATGCCTTGGAAAATAGCGAACGGCATTAGAAAGGCGAACGCTAGAAAGGCGAACGCGCATTAGAAAGGCGAACGCGCATTAGAAAGGCGAATGTGCAGTGCAAAAGAAAATTGTATTCCAATTGAGAAATTCTAAGAAGATTGACTAAATAAGACATGGCTGACTTCTTGGTAAATGTGAGGTGGCCATTTTGAACTTGACATCATTTTCTAGTGGGCTTTTCTGGTTTAGAATGGTTTTCACAATGCAGTCTTCTTAGATGCGTTAAGTTTTCGCTGCGATACTTTTCGCTCTTTATCGCGCCCGTTCGCCTTTTTCAGCCGCGAAGTGTGTTTTTTTCGCTTTTAACGAAGCCCCAAATGGCACTATTTTCGCTGCGATGTGCTGCGCTAATTATTTGGCGAAAAAGACAATCCTTTATAAATATGCCCCATAGTCATATCCAACAAGCCGGATCACACAAAGGAAGCAAGATAATTATGGCCGAAGAGAGGGTTTAGTAATTAACCACATTCAATGTCTCTTCCCCATGGTGTAATGTATAGCCCATTATGCGTAACAAAATGTTAATGTTGATCCTTGTGAATGTTAATTCATCGATATGCAGGCAGATGGTTAGTATTTGTTATAATGGTTTATAATAGAACAAATAGCTGCAACATTAGTAGCATAGAGGGGGGTATATGCAGGGTAAAGCTGGAAAGACCTCCCCATCGTAAATCCGCACATAGCAGTCCCATTCTCCAAATCAAGGCTCCGTCCACCGCACCAATCAACCAACCTGCCAGACCTCTCCTCAATCCGCTACATCTCACAATGGTTCCCAATGGGGTCTGCCAAGCTGCACGTGGAACCCTGTACCAAGACGTCCAGATCAACGTAAACCCTCACTTGACCAAAGTGGGGTGCCATCCTTCCTCTACTTTGAGATATCAATTTAGGAACCGAGCGAAGGGTTTGGGGCAGGACATACCTGGACCAACAAAGGGGAGCAGTGAGTCATATATGTCTCAAACATTGCTATATATGCATATAAGCACTGATATTCCAGCTTGGGAATATTTTTATAGTTCAATCTTAGCCCTTGTATGGGGAATTTGTTGTTTATGTTTCACACATTAAATACTAATACTGGAATAACTGTCTAAGGTATTCAGTTACATCAACTGGACTGGAAGTTTAGTTCTTGAATATGTTGCACTAGTCATCTGACTGGCTTTCTCAATTCAGAATGACTTGTACAAGAATCTGTTGTCAATAAATACTTTGGACTGTGTCATAATCCACATATAACAGCAAGCAGGGGCACTTCTAAAGATTTTGCTGCCTGAGCCAAACTTTTGAATGCCGCCCTTTGCGCTCTGCAGCGTTAAAGTGGGGGTGGCTTTATCCAGGGGCTTGCGTAAAATTTTACAATTTTGAACATTCTATCACATAGGTATTTAAACAGTTCCCCAGACAGTTAATTACCAATATGTAAATTACTAGAAACAGGTATTACATCCCTTTCTCAAACAGCTTGTGTTTTCATTACTATATTGCTCCTTTTAGGTTTTTGTTGCTCAAAATAACTTCTTTTATACCCTGTGCTATCCATGTTGGTTCAACTGTTGTAATACAAATGTCATACTTTCTGTAGTATAAAAGATTTAAGACAAAAGATTTGTAAGCCTGCCACCACGTCAAGCCCTAACTAGCTAAGTAGTGGAGTTGAAGCAATTTTTAAGGTACCGTATATTGGAGTCATGCAGGCACTTTTCGTGCAGGTTTGCTGGTTAAGGGGAAAAAAATATAACTTCCAGAAACAAAATGTAGACGAGCCACAAGCAGCAAGTGTGAACTGCAGCAATTTTAATGTGTGCAAAGTGACATGTTTCGGAGCCAACTGCTCCATTATCAAGCTTGATAAAGGAGCAGCTGGCTCCGAAACATGCGCTTTGTAACATAAAAATTGCTGCAGTTCACACTTGCTGCTTGTGGCTCGTCTACATTTTTTGTTTCTGGAAGCTGTATTCTGCCACTTTAGACAGAGTGGAGTAAACTTGAAGCCGAAAAGGACAATTAACCCTGTGAGTATCTACACCAGTTCGATTTGAAAAAAATATAACCACTGCCTGTCTGCCACCTTTCTTCTTCAGTGCAGAGGTGCCACCTGAGACAAATGTCTCACTCTGCCTAATGGTAGATGTGGCCCTGACAGCAAGGTGTTGGGGACCTCCTGCATGCAAGGTGATGATTGAATTGTGGCTAAGAGGTGTTATAAAAACTGCCCAAAATAGCATTGTACATGGCAGACATGGAGGTACCCTCTCTCCTCTCCTCTCTCCCTCTTCCCTTTCCCCTACATTAAACATTCTAACAGCTATAAACTACAACTGAAACCATCTGCTGTAGTATAAGCAATTGATTAGACAACATTTCCCCCTCCCCCCCTTTTAACTAATGTTTCTTAAGGGGGAATTTTTCCACTGAGCTGATCGACTTGGCTCTCCTCCTCTTCCCCGTTTCTCCTCCCCTTATTAGGCTACTACTAATAAACGATGTAAAGCCAATAGGTATTTTCTTCATTTACCCATCAGGTTCTTACCAAGCACTCCTCCGAAAACAGATCATTTAACCACTCTCTGCCAGTCCTACTACCAGTAGGGTCAGAAGACTCGATGGATCCCCACATGATGGCTAGGCCTAGCCGTATTTTGTTCAAATTGAGGGATGGACTCACCATCTCTCCCTGTTGTTTATATTTTGTTTATTTTGTTTTAATAACTTATGTATTGTTGTGCCCTAGATGTCTAAGGATGTGTATACTTATTTGTCTGATACCCTGCTGCTCGGCTTGCCGCCCATCGCCTGCTCTCTACAAAGGATCATACCACCACTGATCTCACTACTTGAATCTTTTCCACCGATGTTACCTTCCATTCTTTTAAACCAGCCAGGTATGAGATTGGTCCCCCATATGTTACCACCGTGATTGGGTCTTCACACACTCTCTCAATTCTCACACATAAAGTGTCAATAGCCAATTTAAACGTAGGACGGCAATTCGACAATATGAGAAGGAACTCTATCACATTGTCTGTTTACAAGAGACACATTTTCTGAGGGGACAGGAACCCAAATATTGGGGAAAACATTACACCTCCCACTATTTTGCCTCAGGCACAGAAAAAAAAGGCGAAGTAGCCATATTAATATACAAATCTATACCCTTTACATTAGAATCCTGCAAACGCGATCCACAGGGCTCCTTCCTCATTTTAACAGGCATTCTATTACAAACAAATATAACCATAGTAAACATACACTCCCCATCCCAAAGCCAGAAGTCCTTCTATAATAATATAGAGTATCGTCTTCTCTCTGCAGATCTGGGATGACTGATTGTCACGGGCGATTTTAATGTATCTATTTCCCCGATGTTAGATCGATCAAAACCTTCCTCTCGATCCAAACCTGTTCTTTTGTCGAAACCCCTTACATCATTCCTACACACATTCAATCTCTGGGACACCTAGAGGTTGAAGCACCCTATGGAAAAACATACATTTTACTCACACCCGCACAAAGTCTACACCAGATTATATCAGCCCAATTTTTAGAGATGCTAAAAGACTCCGACATCTCAGGGATCACATGGTCCGACCACGCCTCGGTTTCCACCCATCTGATAGGTATTCTATCAGTTAAACCAAATTTTAAATGGAAGCTCAATGAATCTCTTCTCACCAACCCTCAGACATTAGACCAACTCAAAAAACTAATTACTGAAATATTTCCAATTAAATGACATAGAAAATACAACACAAACAAAACTGTGGGCGGCTCACAAAGCGGTAATAAGAGGTCACTTAATAGCTTTGGCATCCTCAATTAAACAAGCTACTAGATCTAAATTAAACGGTTTACTTCAGACATTAAGGGACAGGGAGATACAACACTCCTTGTCCCATTCAGATACAACCTTACAAGAGATCACAAGAGGCGAAATAAATCTACTTCTCTCTTCACAGACTAAAAAGGAAATCCGGTTCACTCAACACAAGTATTTTGACAAAAAGGATAAGGCCGATACTATACTTGCATGTAAATTAAACAACAAAATGTCACAAAGCCGTTTGCTCCCTCTTAAAACCCCAGATGGAGACACTATTTATGACCCAATCTCTATCCTCCATCAATTCACTGATTTCTATAGCAAGCTATACGGAGGTCACACCACTGACCCCACCCAAGCTTCCCAACAACATATTGCCCACTACCTAACCAAAGCAAAATTACCCCAGGTGACAGAAGATCAATTACACTCACTTAACGCTCCAATTTCTGCCCTGGAACTTTCAGAAACAATAAAACAACTAAAATCAGGAAAGGTTCCGGCCCAGATGGATTCACCATGGCTTACTACAAAAAACTAAAGGATATACTTATCCCCCATTTACTTCCACTATTAAATGCACTATTAACAGGTTCCGCTTCTCTTTCAACAGACGTACTCCGGGCCAATATCGTAGTCATTCCAAAGGAAGGTAAAGACACTACTCAATGCTCCAGTTATAGACCTATTTCCCTTATCAACACAGATGTAAAAAAAATTTCACCAAAATTTTAGCCAACAGATTGAACCGACTACTCCTATATCTTATACACAAAGACCAAACCGGCTTCATTCCCGGTAGGAAAACCACTGATAATATCCGACGCACATCTCAATTAGTTTATCACTGCCACTCCACCCAACTTCCCTCTATTTTGCTCTCTCTAGATGCTGAGAAAACGTTTGATGGAATAGACTGGTTATATATGAAAACCACACTGAAGCACTTATCTCTGGACCATTTCTATCCACCATAAACAACAATATACTCAGTCCCAACGGCCACTGTTTCAAACATGAGTTTCTCCTCCCAATCCTTCCCTATAAAAAACGGTACTAGGCAGTGCTCTATGTATGGAACCCCTTGCCATGTATATACGCAATGATCCAAAAATCTCTGGGATACAAATAGGCCAAACAGAATATAAACTTTCCCTCTTTGCCGATGACGCATTATTCACACTAACTCACCCCCTAACCTCACTCCCACATCTATGCTCCCAACTCTTTGAATTCGGCGCACTTTCCAGTTTTAAAATCAAAAATACGAAATCGGTTATCCTCCCGGTCCATCTCCCACTCCCTATTATAAAGCTATTAAAACTGAACTTTGACACTTCTTGGGTCCCCTCCTATTTCATATATCTCGGTATTAAAGGGCATGTCCACCCCCCAAACTAAAATGTTACCAACTACTGGCCCCACTGTACAAAAGAAAAAAATTCTTACCTTACATCCATGCTCCTTGTGGTTCTCCTGTTCTGACTCTTTAAAGTTCAGGAAACTGCTGGGTAGGAGCTGCCAGTGCCTCTTCTTGTGCCTGTATCTTGGCTAGCCTCATCAAGGTATGAGGCATGCTCAGTTGAGCCTTTTCCCCCCTCTCCCTCCTTCCCTCCTGATCACTCCATGCCAGGGAGTAATGTAGCTTTAAAAGCTTTTGGGACAAAGCAGGGGATAGCCTCCCACCCCCAACCACTATATTCGTTAATCTAAAATCATTGTCAATCTCTACTTACAACTCCTCAATCCTGCGCTGTCTGCAGTGAAGTCAGCCGCGGCTGTGATTGGCTGCCTCTCAGCCAATCACAGCCGCGGCTGCCGGTCCGGCCCCCTACTTGCAGTTCCGGCGGGCAGGGGAGCTGGACCAGAACAGCAGAGGATTGAGGAGTTGTAAGTAGAGATTGACAACGATTTTAGATTAATGAATATAGCGGTTGGGGGTGGGAGGGTATCCCCTGCTTTGTCCCAAAAGTTTTTATAAAGGGTGGACATGCTCTTTAAGATTAGTGTGGACCCAATCTCTTTATATACCATAGCAGATCTGTTTCACTGCTGGTGGGGCTGTGCGGAGACCAAAAAACTGTGGGACATATGCAAAAACTTACTTCACAAAACCCTATAATTTCCGATTACTTTGGATCCGTGGACAGCTTTATTTGACAGATATACCCCATTTATCAAAATCAAGCAACAAACTTATTCATAGTTATTGAGCAGCTACCCGCAGCCTCTTGGCTGCAACCTGGAAACAACCTTCCCCTTCAGAAACACAGCTGATTTCAAAGATCTGGTGGATCTGTGAAAATAAACGTCTATCACACCTTATCAAAGGTACATCCGTAAATATGATGAAGTGTGGAACCCTTGGCTATATATTATGACTGAATAACTAATATGCACCCTCATTCAATGAGAACAATCAAACCCTTACTCTTGAGCTTGGTGCGCTACCCAAATTTACGAGGGTTGGAGTGCACGGCGGGCCGGGCGACAACCCTTCCCTTTCCCCTTTTCTTATTTTTTTTTAGCCTCTTCTTTTATCACACCAATATTTGTAAACTATCAGCATAAGAGTATGCACTCTGAACCCTGGATCATTCTTGACGTACAGTTTATATTGTTTAGTTACTTATTAAAAAAAAAAAAAGTGAGATGTTACGCGGCAGGACAGACATGTTGTATTAGAAGCTCTATTTATATAGAGGAACTTTTCCCCCCTCTTTTTATTAGAATGTACGGTACCAATGTTTTGCCTCTTGTAATGCTCATTTGAACTCTCACAAAAAGAAAATTTATGGAGAAAAGGGACTTTTGCATGACTTCTTCTCGTGATTTCAAGGGTTTTCCAACACAGTAAACTTAACTAGAAAGTATGCCCAAACTTCCATAAACACATTTAGCCATAGATAGTGTATAGACCAAGGAGTGTGAGGTTCTTCTGCAGTTCAGGTTCCACTGTCTCGCTGTTCCCATTTGTGTTCCTGAAGATTCATTTACCATCTACAGTAGGCTGTCTCAAGCTTCCAGATCATCATCATTAAAAAATCACCTTCACCTGCAAACTGTTTTACCTATTTAAGGACTCCACCCCAGATCATTATATATTCTAATATAGCAAATTAAGTGCCAATTAATTCACCAACCAAACACAACATGTTTTGAACGATCATGCGTTCTTTTTCAAGTTTTTGGCACTTGGAAAAGAACGCATGAGCGTTCGAAACATGTTGTGTTTGGTTGGTGAATAAATCGTTTTCAAACTTAGTTTTGCGCCTTGGTGTCTTCCTGCTTAATTTGCTATTTGAAGGATTTCATTAGTGTGGATGAGGCCACACTGCAGGAGTTGACACCAGAGAACTTAGGATCAGCTGGAACACTTACTTGGTTTTGGAGTTCTTATATTCTAATATAGTAGAATACTGTATCCTGATCTACGGTTCCTGTTCATAGTCCTGTATTCTGATCTTTCATTCTTGTTCATAGTCCTGCTGTTCATTGGTTCTGTTCCTGTTTCCCAGCAACCTGCTTTGGCCCCTGCACCAGTTGTCCAGTTCCTTGCTGCTTCCCTCTCCTGTTTTCATTGCTTATCTTTGTCATCCTTGATCTTGTCTTTTCCTTTATTATTCCTGTTTCTATTCTCATATGTATTTAGTATTGTTTCAACATATTGTATATAGCAGTCAGTTAGTTAGGGTTCTGTTTTGGGGTTAGTTTTCACTGTGGTTACATTTTGTTTGTTTTGTTTTTTGTTAATAAACTGTTTTTTTTGCTCACTACTCACTACTGCACTTTCAATACTTTTTCTTGTGACGGGTGCTTTGCAGCAGGGAGCATTACAAGGAGGTAGGCTTGTGAAGGTTCTCATTCATCCAGGTCATGGTATATCTGTTGTATTCAATTAGATCAACTGGACTTGAAATGTAGTTCTTGAAGACGTTTCGCTAGTCATCCGACTGGCTTTCTCAATTCAGATGGATCTACCAAGAATCTGTGGCAATTATGTACCCTGGAAAATCCCAATTAGCATATCACAGCCAGGTGTTAAGGGTGTGATTGGATAGTGGCTAAGAGGTGTTATAGGAACTCCCAGAGTAAGGTGTTAAAACAGCATTGTACATGGCAGACAGTTGGTGTCGAACCCCCCCACCTCTATTTAGGCTTGGTTTCTTTATTTTCACATAAATGGCCTCCTTAACACCTCTCTTGAGGTTGTACATGGCAGACCAACTGTCTGGCATGTACAATGCTGTTTTGACACCTTACTCTGGACGTTCCTATAACACCTCTTAGCCACTATCCAATCACGCCCTTAACACCTGGCTGTGATATGCTAATTGGGATTTTCCAGGGTACATAATTGCCACAGATTCTTGTACAAGTCATTCTGAATTGAGAAAACCAGTCGGATGACTAGCGAAACTTCTTCAAGAACTAAACTTCAAGTCCAGTTGATCTAATTGAATACAACAGATATACCATGACCTGGATGAATGAGAACCTTCACAAGCATTCACCATTTTTTGTTTTGGATGCCGGTCCTCCAAGGGGCTTATGGACTCTCCTGTGTGTTACCCGTTGGAGGTGGATCCAGGTACAGTACACTGTTACAATTTCTTACCTCATATGTCTTGCTTGTTTAAATATGCCCCTATGTTTTGACTTGGCTAATTTTGATAGAAACAGAATTCCCTTGATCAGGGATGGCAAGAAAGGAACAACATTTTATCAAAAGCTTGCATTAAAATATTAAGCCAACAATAGGTATCCCTGCACTTATCTTTTTTATTTCATTATTTTTAATATTACTAATGGTAAATGTAGTGCATTTACAGTGCTCACTATGTTTTTATGAGAAAAAGATAATGGGTATTTTTTTATTCGTACAGAATGCAATATAACAATATATAACAATGCTATATCTGCCGTGTAATCATTTATGTAAAAAATATTGTAAAAAAAGCTTTGTTTTCTAATCTCTGTCTGATTTGTAATGTGCAATAACTAGTCAACTGGAAAAAGCCTCTTGTCTTATTTCTCATATGAACTGAGACCATAAATCTTACAACATTCTCTGGAATACAAATTACTCTTCTTTTTTGTGGCTATGTATCTCCTGTGTACATCCAAATCTTCCTTTTTCAATGGAATTCTAATCTTGCAGTTGATATATTATTAAGCACTGTTATAGACATCCGAACAATATTCCCAAATGTAGGGCAATTTATTTTATGTATTGGGACAATTAGATGAGTTTCTTTGGCTTTGCTAAAGCCTATATTAGCCACCCCAGTCCTACCTACAGTATGTAATATACTGTACGTCATACTTCATCTCAACAATGCATTAATACTTCTTGCCCAGACCTCTTTTTCCTCAGGATACTTGCTTTCATGCCTGTTTGGACTCAAAGGTGTTTCTGCCTTGTTCTACCTGCACTCTGCCTCTGATACTCATTACAGACACTTGCCTGAACTATCAGACCAGATCTTTTCACTGGCTTTGTGTGCCTGGAACTGGTGGGTGCACTTGTTCTGTTTATCCTGACTGTCTCCTTTATTTACTTTTATACCATGTGAAGTGTCCTAGCTTCCTGTGGTATTGTTTTTTGAATACAGTGAACAGGTTCCTCCCATCACTTCCTTAGATTTAGGTAATTAATGTGATTTTTGTTCCCCCCAACTTTTGCAACTTTTTTCAACTTATCCCATTCCTTCCCTCCTTTCAAAATAATATGAATATAATTGTTATCCTTAAGCCAGCTGGTTTCTTTAAATTATTTTCAATTTATTTTAAATGTGCAATACTATCAGTCCTTAAAATAATTTTTGCAGGAGTATATTTGAAGTAATGAGAGGTATGGTTTTGTTACCTGCTAGGATAAAACGTTTGTTATGCAACAACAATTTCCCAATCTATTTTATATTTTGCACCATATTGTTTATAATTCATTAAATAAGAAATTCTAATATGGGGGTTATAATTCCTTGGATGTAAAAATAATGACCAATAGTGAAAACACGCAATTACTGTACATTAAAGAAAAGGAAATGAAAATTCTGGAATTCAAAGTAAGGGTTAAAAAATATAATTCATGTCATGTCAAAGATTCTCATAGTTATCTGAAAATAGGACATAGAAGGAAGTATATTGATGCAAACTTTAAAGAGAGCTGTCAGAAATGGTGGGAGAGTATCAAAAGTATGGTATTTATATATATATATATATTTATTTATTTATTTTTAAATTCCATATCTGAGAACCATAATAATAGCAAGAAAAGGTATACTGAACGCTTTTTTTGTGACAATGCCAGGGCACATTTTAGACACTGGTACATCTGTACAGAAGATTTACTTTTTTCTAAAAGAAGCAATTGTGTTCAGGTTATATATATGAATACTTAACAGTACTTAGTCCCACATGATTTTCAGTTGTATACTTTTTTTGAACTACTGGCTTTTAAATTTTTCAGCTGGTTATTTCTCAAATCTTCCAGGGCTCATGCTTTTCTTAGTAGAGCCTACCCTAGTAAGCTATTTTTTTACTTCCTCACAGCCCTGCTAGTAGATTATTTAATAACGTAATATAGTATGCACCTCCATAGGGCTTTGTCATTTTCTTTGTTGTTTTGTACTGTTAAAGCTTCTCAGACGAAGAGCATGTTTTGACAGCTGTCTTTTTAAATGTATTGTTAGTGCAAATAAAAAAACACAAGATGGTACTAGTGCACTAATATGGTTATAATAACCTCACCTGCAGTATAATGTTTGCAGAGAAACAGCTTTGATGGAATTTGCTAAACTTTTCACACTACTATTATATTATATATTTGCTATGTATTGCTTTACTGTAGGTTCTTATTAAAAAGTCTGTACATAGAGTTGTACATTGTTGTCAGTAATACTTAAAGCCTGTCTAAATAGCGTGTGCTCGAGGAGGAACACCAGAGGGATGGTATCCGAGATGGTGGCATCATCATGGCTTACCATCCTGGTGGCCTCCTCAAATGGCGCAAGCACACGACAAGCATCCCTAAGCAGCTGCCACTGCCTGGGTAACAGGAAACCCAGAGCCTGATCTTGATAGAAACTTTCAAATTTTTTTCTCCCATAGACTTCTATGGGTCTGTTTTTGAATCTTCGAATTTCCTAATTTTTTGAAAACTCATCAGTTTCGAACATCTCTATTCAATTATAAATACTCATATACTGTAATGTTTACAGCAATGAAAAAAAAAACAATAAAAATTTATTGGAGAAAAAAAAAATTATATATATATGCACTTTCTGTTTCCTGCCCTAAGAAAAAATTATTATTATTATTATGGATTTATATAGCGCCAACATCTTCGGTAGCGCTTTACGATTACATGTATACATTCAGATCAGGCCCTCCACAAAAGAGCTTAAAATCTAAGCAAATTTATTTGATACATATAACCTTTGAGTATAATACTCCTTGCAGATGTGTCCAAGGAAGGATTTGAACTCAGGACTTCAGCGCTGCAAGGCATCAATGCTAACCAATGAGCCAATGTCTCTTGAAGCACATTGGTCAGTGAGCAACAAAGATGGACAGTAGTAGTTTGTGTTTTAGGACAGGATACAAACACTTCTTGATGGTGCTTTACTTTATATTTGGACTTAGATGCAGCTACAGCTTTAACCCCATTCTGAGACTTGAATTTTGAAGGATAAGAATGTCCATTCAACGTCTTACATTCTGCCTCACTAGACTTATATACTAGATGAACATAGGCAACTCAATTAAACATTATATTTAGACAAACTAAATTATTTCATATTGATGAATTTAGGACTTTTGGTACATTTAATGTTTTTCTGGGTTAATAAAATAAAGTAGAGATAAGAAGTCATCATACTTGACAGTCATCGTACAAAACACATGCATTCATAGAGAGAAGATATACAGTAAAAACTAAACTACATCATTATGTTTGCAGAATAAAATACATCTTTATGTGCATGTAGTGGAATTTCCGCTAGTCTTGAAACTTTTTGGCTTAAGGTAATGTGAGATCATAAAGTTTAATGCATTAATCCTTACTCAAGCAGTATGCAATTCTGAAAAGTGCTGTAATGGCTTGTTTCCAAAATGGGAGTATTAAATTGCATCAGTTACTTTTTCAATATGAATATGTTTTATATTAAAACAATATTGTGTTTATATCTGTTTACAAAACAAAGGTGTCATATTGTATCATACCGTTCATAGTAATATATTTCCTAATATATCTATATAAAAAGACATGTTCTTTTAGCTGATATGTATCATGCATTTTTAACCTCCCACTCTTACAGGTGAAACTGCAGATGTTAGCTATATATAACAATAATATAAATAATCATATTTTTGGTATGTTTGTTATATTTGTGTTGAAAATTGCCTTTATTATACTAAATTCCCTTTTTTTGGAACAGCCTTACAGTTGCTCATTAGAGGCAGTATTTATTACAGATCGGTAGATCCTAGGACGGTATATTATTCTGATTAATTATAACTAAAATAAACATGAAATGAAAATGAGTAATAAAATAAAGGGCATGTCCACCCCAAGAACAAAAATCTATACTTACTTTACTTAAACCCCAAACCTCCAATCAGTCCTTTAACCCCATAATACTTACATTTCTCTGCCATGTTTGGCTTCTCCTCTCTGGTTCTTGCATCCTCTGTTAGCTCAGAGAGCTTTTAAAAAGGAGGCCATTGGCCATGATGTCACTGTGTCTCTGTGTGAGATGCTGGCTTTCTTGTGGCAGCATAATGTAAGTATTATGGGCTTCAGGGACCAAGATAAGGTAAGTTACTATAACAATGTTATGGTCCCACATTCTCAGTCCACATCTTTTTACTATTGATACACTTAAAAAACATTTTGGGGTTGGACTTGCTTTGTTCTGCTAGGTCGAGGTCAGTCCAGAAAGCAGGTATAAAATAGTCAAGAGAAACTGGGTCAAAACTGGGAAAAACACTATGAGCATTGTAGCAACCTAAATGCAGGCAAAGGGCAAGTTCCAAGAAGGTCCAAAATGCACCACAGATGGGTAAGGCAAGACAAAGTTGAGAAACAAGGCTAAGATCAGTCCAGGTGGCAGGCAGAAAGTAGTCAAGAGAAACTGGGTCAGAAACAGGAAAATCAGATCAAGAAAACAGTTTGAGCAGCTTAGCAAGCTGAGCAGCATGTAATACAACTGGAGGTGCACTCTTATCCAAACTTTGGGAGCAGATGCCTCAATTGGTTTTCCCTTTAACCATTACTGTGATAGCAAGCATCAAGAAGCAGAGGATCGCACTCCACAGTTATAGCAAGCTAAGCACTTTAAAGGAATAGTTCACTCTCAAATTGAACTATTGCGTGCTATAGAGAATAGAATTGGGGATTTGGAGTTCTGCTGCGGTTGATCGCACAAAAGGTAAATATACTTAAATATACCTGGGTCCTGAGTTATTGATTAAAGAATGGGAGTCAAGTCAAGCTCCATAACCTCCCGGGCTTCAATCAATACATTAATGGAATAGTTCAATTCCAAAGTGAACTATTCTTTAACTGCAAAAGCAAAGGTCCAAGAATAGTTTGAATAAGAATAATCAACCAATCAGATGGAGGAAGAAGAAAAGAATAAAGCAGAGCAGATTGGTTAAAACGGTTTTAAATGGTGCATTTCTATAAGTCTGGCTGGGAAATGAACTATTTTTTTTCTTTCTTTCGCTGAGTTTCTATAATTCCCCCCAAACCCCCAGAGTGTCTGTATTTTCTTAGTTTCCATCTCTGTCCTGAGATACACAAGTTAGAAGATATCATGATTGCATTCCTCTTTCCTACTTGTACTGTCAATCAAATCCCTGTGACGTGATCCCTTCCCTGCAAAGTCCCTCCCTCCTCCATGCTCTGTAAAACATACAGATAACAGCATTAGCAGGGGAAGGAGGTAGCTTTGATGGCAGAGATAAGGCTGACTTGACCCCCCCTTCTTGATAGCTTTCGCTGATTGAAATGGGTCACAAAGAGAAAGATCCTTATTAGCAGGGCACGGAGAGATCCATGTCTCCAGGACAGCTTGCTTTCTATTGGCCCCTATTGTGTGTTGGTTTGTTTTTCAGGCTGTTGAACTTTTAACTCCTACTGCACATGATAAGCTTGTCGGATAGCCGGAGTTTGAGACATGGGGAGGTAACAGAGGGGAGGGGGGAGTGCTACACAGAGATCTGACACCATGGAAAAACAGTCACTGACAGATATAAAGAAAGGCAGCACAGAGTAACATGAATTTAACTTTGCAATGGGCAAATGTGTTTTTTTCACTATAGATGCCCTTTAATTACTTGGAATGCATCCCCTTTAAGACATCAACAGCTTGTGGCAAAGAAGAAAAGAAGCTACAAGCTTGCAGATGTGCTGGAAAGAGAAAAGATTGTCAAAAAGACCGAAGACTTGGAGTCTTGATTAGAGATGGGCCGAACTTTCAAAGTTTGGTCCGTTTTCGAACTTTCCGAACTATACCGCGGATTCGATGCTCGTTATAGGTATAAATAGGCATTTTACTAACATTCGAACGGTCGAACATTCAATATTTATCGAAGTCCGAAAATTCGAAAATTCGGGTCCGGGATAGTTCGAGAAGTCCGAATTCGTTCGAATTCGAATAGTTCAGCTCGAACTTGGGTTTGAGTTCTAGTCCATCTCTAGTCTTGATTATTATTATTATTATTATTATGGATTTATATAGCGCCAACATCTTCCGTGGCACTTTATAATTACATAGTCATACATTACATACAGGGTATTACGTTAAACATAGTCATACATATTACATACACAGGTAATACATAATAGAGGTAAACAGAACAATGAGTTTCTTACAGCAATACTGTGATACAATAGGAGAGAGGAGCCTTCCCAAATAGCTTACAGTCTAGAGGATATGAGGGTGAGACATAAGGTTGTGGGAATCGGAAGGCTGTAAATAGATTGGCAGTGGAGTATGAAAGGCGGGTTGGATCATATTGGGTAGTAAGAGAGGTAATGTCTAGGCCAGGTTATATGCTTACCTGAAAAGGTGGGTTTTAAGGTTAGGAAGAGACAAAGAACCCTGAGACCGGCTGCAAGATGGAAGTCCAATGCTGGAATGAGGAGGAGGTGAAGGAATGCTGGCTTCTAATAGCTAAAACCTTAGATATGGAAAGATTTATAAATCAATAACTTTTTATGTGTGTGTAGTAACCTGTTTCTTTAATGAGAATTGGCAAAGTTTAGGCACCCACAAAGCACTTCTGGCTGTCTGAATAAGCAACATATTGTTTTGCATTTTGTTATCTGTATTATCGGGCATATTTATTAGTCCGCTGTGTCATAAACTTCCGATACCACAGGTTAGCAGGAAAAAATGGTATTTTATAGGCGATCATACAATTACGATAAGTATCCTAATTGTACGACCACGATAGTAATTTTAGGACAGCAATCGTAATTGTACGATCTTGGTTGTAAAAATAGCCTCTGTTAAAAGGTGTTAAATAGCGATTCTGCACCTTTATAAAAATGGTCCAACATACTGTAAAAGTGGCCCAAGGAAGAGAAAACCATGCATAGTGAAAACTTTATACTTTGGGATAACACTGTTTTTTGGGCACCTAAAGTTTAAACTGAATTTCTTTCTTTGGAGCATGTCAGGGGGGAATCTTTCTCTATTAATAAATCATCATAAACCTAAAGTTTCTTACCTGGAAATCATTTTATCCTGCTGTCCTGCTGGGAGTTGCATAATAGAAGAACCTTAGATCAATTGTATACACATTTATAAAATATTTGATAGTATATGTTTGGTTGCTTTTCATTAACCAAATCTGTAGAATAGGGCTTGCATATTTAAATCGAGATGTACTGTACATATATACATGTATATTTTTATTTGTATTGCACCACTCAAGTATGTAGCACTGTACATTTTAACAATACAGAGAATACAAACAGGGGAATTAGGGCAAACAAATAAAAACAATATACAAAAACAAATTTTGCATTGATTTATTAAAAGTGCCTTAAAACATTAGCAATAAGGACCTTCTTTGAAGAGCCTACATTCATGATAATGTGATATCACAAAAATATAAATGTAAATATTAATAGTAATTATTGAGGGTGGGGGGGAAGAAAAAATATCAATGTATCAAAATATATTTATTAATATATTAAATACATATATCAATATAAATAAATTGGATAGCCACGGAAAGCCAAACCTTTCTATAGATACAATACCCAGTGCTGGCCAAGCATATACAGAATGAACGGAGAGATGTGTTTTAAACTAAACTTCTCATTAAAAACAAACAGGGTTATTCAATAAAAGTTCTTATCGTTTAAAATGGTGGTAATTTTGCCCCAACCAATCAGATGTAAGCGCTATTTCCAAAAACATTCGGAAATGGCGCTGTGCTCTAAATATTCCGTCTAAAACCCACGTTAACCCGATTTTATTTTCGGGTTAACGTGGTTTTTAGACGAAAAGGGGCAATGAATCTCAACCATAGTGCACTAACACCTTACAGGGTATTCAATAAAAGTTCTTCAGGGTTATTCAATAAAAGTTCTTACGTTTAAAATGTGCTAATTTTGCCCAACCAATCAGATGTATAGCTTACAAATGTTAAATAGGATCTGATTGGTTGGGGCAAAATTAGCACCACTTTAAACGATAAGATCTTTTATTGAATAACCCAGAAAGTTTTTAATACAAAGCAATGATAGATTAATTTTTACGATAAGGTAGTCTTAAAGGAGTCAAAATGTCCTTTTCTTGACCTTAAAACACAGCAGAACCTACTTAAATAAAGAGTTATAACATCTAAAAAAATCCTAAATGTTGGCAGGTGTTTTTGGTAAGTGGAATAGTACTCATAACACAATAATTCAATTAATCTAAATCTGCAACTAAACTAATAATTGATCATGAAAACTAAAATTCTACAATACATAGATCACTCAATAACCTGAATAAAGTCAAATTGCTCAGATGCCATCTGGAAAATGACTTTGGAAATTAGTTGGAGGTTAATTCTCTGCTTCGTTGATCCCCTAAAGTGGCCAAACTGTAATAGATTTTGATTGCATTTGTAAAGTGCTTTGCCCTATCCTGGAGTGGGAACAGAATATTCTATACTGGCAAAGAATGCTATTATACAATATATCAATGAAAAACAATTACGCTGAAAACAAGGGGATTAAATCAGTCTTTTCCCAGCATTTTATTTATGGGCCTAATATGTCGATTTATTTTTGCTGTTAAAAATGTAAATCAAGATGCGTAGTGTTATCATGCATTTATATGTAATGCATTATTAGATGGGTGGGTTGTACCACTGCATTCATATATGCTTTTTTGAAAATACATTTATTTCCAGCTCAACAACAGATTCGGTTGTATTTAATTTGTTATAGCAGCAGTGGTGATTAAAATGTAGCTAAAAAATAATTTATTGGTGACTCCCCTGGGTTGGCAGTACCAGATGCCTGTATTAAATAACTACTGAAGCACAGACTAAATGAACATTAAGAGGTAATGAGCCCATGAAACTTTTTTAATGCAGGTATTTCTTTTGTTTCCTCTTTTTTTAAAGCCTTTTTGTAATTAGATTTATAGGGCTATGTACCAAGAGCCAGTATCGCTCTCTATTACCTCCTCTAGGAAATGCAATGAGTGGCAAAGTTTTTGGGTACCGCCACAACCGCCGTAAGTTATGTCTCAAATCTTAGAATATTTATTATCTAGCCCAAGTGTACATTAATAGGGCTATGTACCGTGAGCTGCTGTTGCTCTCTATTGCCCACTTTAAGGAATGCCCCAAGCCGATAGCGTCTCTCAGTGCATACAATACAGGGGTTGTGGAAGCACTCCAATTAGGCTAATTTACAACTACATTTAGCGGAAGTGCTACTGATCTGGTCAAACATTTATACAAACATAGAAAGGATAATCAATGCACATTCCTAGGCCCCATACAATATCATATTATCTGCACACTGGCATACTTTATAAACAAAGGGGTTTTAGTATTCATTACTGTGATCACATGAATAAAAAACCTTCCAACCACGTTAAGGTAACCCCAGTCTGGAAGGTCCTAATGTCTAACCTTTTTTACTTCAATTACCATTAGCAAACTTTGCATTTCTCATTCTTACACACTGGATCCATATAACAGTCTCTCTCACTTCCCCCCAGCCCTTTGGCTTTTTAAAATGAGGGAAGAGGCCATCCATCCAGTGCTTTATATTAAAGGCATAGGACCTCCCACCAAAGGAGCGTGTTGGGGGTGCTATTACCACATAGAAGCTTGACCAGGCCTCCCAATAAATACATACAATACAAGGATTGTGGAAGCACTCCAATCAGGCTAATTTATAACACCTACATTTTGCGGAAGTGCTACTGATCTGGTCAAACATTTATACAAACATAGAAAAGATTCCTAGGCTCCATACAATATCATATTATCTGCACACAGATAATATGGAATGTGCATTGATTATCTTTTCTATATTTGTATAAATGTTTGACCAGATCAGTAGCACATCTGCTAAATGTAGTTGTAAATTAGCCTACATGGAGTGCTTTCACAATCCTTGTATTGTATGTATTTATTATGAAGCTTCTATGTGGTAATAGCAGTCCCAACATGCCCCTTTGGAGGCTTTTCATTCATGTGATCACAGTAATGTATACTAAAACCCCTTTGTTTATAGTGTATGCCAGTGTGTAGAGAATATGATATTGTATGGGGCCTAGGAATGTGCATTAATTATCTTTTCCATGCTCTCAGTGCATAGCAAATGGTGTTAAAACATTCCAAAAAGATTTATTTTTGAAGAGATGCTATCAGCTCAGTACATTGGTTGTGGGCAGCTGCGCGACCAAGTTTTCATAACTGACGTTATTCTTAAAGCTGCATAAACCCTTGGTACATTGGCTAGCACAGCTTTAAGACACACATAGCTGATAGCGTACATAGCCCTGTAAATGTGTTAAATAGCTGCCTTTTTAGACATCAGTACTTATATTTCAGAGGCTTTCTACATATTGTATTTTCCATTGAGCAGAATGAACATCATTGATGTTACTATGTTGTCTAATCCATTTTAATGCATTATTAACTGCACTCATACAATATTCTATGAACATTTCAAAATTTTATTTGTTGCATCCATTATTTACACTATAATAAATATTAAGCAGTACAATAGTAGATCCTGCATTAATCTAGCCTAGCTAAAAAGAAAAGGCTACAGCACGAACTGAATTACAAGGAATGATAATGTCTGGGCATTTACTGCTTTGGTAATATTTACTTGAATGTCCACTTAATTGTATTTTTCCTATTAACAGATATAAGTTAGACAACATTTCATTTTATTCCAGTGAATGAGTGTGCTTACAGTATATGTACATTTCTTAGGTTAAAAAGGTTAGTTTTCTCAGTGCACATTCTCATAAAATGCTATTCACTTTTTATACTGTATGTAATAGCTTAGAATAGAGTTGGATGTTTCCAAACAAAATTGTATCCAAAACCTACAGAGAGCATTTAGTTGCTACATTGGGGTTGTCCAACCTGTGGGCCCTCAGATGTTTGAAAACTGCAACTCCAAGCATTTTTTAAAGTTTTCAAACTTCTAGTTGGTCATGATCTGGTTGGAATGTGATAGAAGAAATAGTTGTCAGCACGTGTTACCAAAAAAGAACAGTTATTAAATCAATGGCAAGCATATAAGACAAAAAGAAAGCAACTAGTGGATGAAAAGTTCTCTGGCATATTCTGCAATGTCTCCCCAAAAATTTTAGATACCCCCAATGATATCTATACTGTGGGAAGGCCTTTAAAAAATCTCACTTCCCCCGGGTTTATGCCAGTGTCCGACATGGAGACATGCGCCCAGCTTCAGAGGTTAGCAGACAGATAGGAGCCTTGAAAGAAACCCGTGTACACAAGTCCCATCTGACACTGGCATAACCCCGGGGGAAGTGAGTAGCAACTATTCCGAATGGCGGACTGGGTAATAAGATAATAATCTGCCCTGTGGATATAGGAGTGCCTGATGAAGCTATTGTTAGCAAAATGCGTAGCAGTGACGTTTGCATAAGTAACATATTATCCCAGGGACGGGCAGGAGCAGTGAAGACGTTATACTCTGGATAACTGTTAGGACTCTTCAGGGAGAGCCCCAGCAAACCTCTCACTGGACGCAGAGTCTAAGGGGCATATTTATAAAGGAACGATGTTAGCGCAAAAAAATTACCGCCGCACAGCGCTGCCGCGAAAATAGCGCTATCTCGCCGTATTTATACAGCGAGCGCTATTCCCGCGATACCTATCGCGGCCGCGATGTGCTGCGGTAATTTTAAGCCCCTTCGCGGCGATACTATTAGTATCGGCGAAAGGGACTTAAAATCCCTTCCCGACGCCGCTCCTAAGGGGGCGGGCATACCCCCGGCGGGCGCCGGCGACCTCAACGAGGCCGATGTTGCCGGCGTCTTGATCCGACGCGACTTCTTCGGGCTGGCGACACCAACCCCACTCAGTCGCCGATGCCAGGCAGACCACTGCGCCGCCAGTGAGCCCGCTGGCACACCCGCCGCCTCAGCGGAGGCCATGTTGCCAGCCGCTTCTTTCTTCTTTCTTCTTCAGCCATCTACTACGCATGGCATCTAGTTCCGCAGCGGAAAGCTCCTCTTTATATAGGTTTGCAGAAATCCATAATCCGTTTCTGATTGGTCAATTTTTAATACTTGCTTTACATAACCATCAGATTTCGAACTTTCCAGAAATCTGATTGGTTATGTAAGCAAGTATTAAAAATTGACCAATCAGAAACGGATTATGGATTTCTGCAAACCTATATAAAGAGGAGCTTTCCGCCGCGGAACTCAGATGCCATCGCAAGTAGATGGCTGAAGAAAGAAGAAAGAAGCGGCTGGCAACATCGGCTCCGCTGAGGCCGGCGGTGCCAGCGCGCTCACTGGCGGCCGCAGTGAGTCTGCCTGCATCGGCGACCTGAGTGGGGGTGGGTCGCCAGCCCGAAGACGTCGCCCAAGGGCTCTTTTAAGAGCCGCACTGGGGTCCCGGTTCGAGCTGCGGGACCCCGCCAAAGGCACTTATTAGTGCCGCAAGGGCACTTGTAAGTGCCGCAGGGCCCTTACAAGGGCCGGGGAGGGGTGTCCTGTTTCGAGCTGCGGGACCCCCTAACCCCAAAGGGCTTTATAAGAGCCGCAAGGGCACTTGTCGTGCCGCAAGCCTTATAAGGGCCGGGAGGGGGGTCCCGGTTGGAGCTGCGGGACCCCTTAAGCCCAAAGGCCCTTCTCAGGGCCCCGCTGGAGGGGCCGCTCCACCCCCCCCAGCGGCTCCTCCCGTCCCCTCCCCGGGAGCGGCCGGGGCGGGGGGCTTGGAGGGGTTGCGGGGAGGGGGTGCGCGGGCGGTTGCCTGCCCATCCCCGCCGCGGGAGGTTAGTATCGGCTGACTTCGCCTCCTTCAAGGTGGCGAAGTAAAACAGCCGATACTAGCCAGCGAAACCATACCGGCCGCTTTATAAATAGAAGCGGCGGTAACAGGTCAGTAATCGCGCGAAAGTTTAACGCTTCGTTAACTTTTCACGGCCGTTTGGCCGGCTTTATAAATCGCGGTAACGCATTTATGCGTTAATCCCGCGAAAACGGCCGCGAAAAGTTAACGAACCTTTATAAATATGCCCCTAAGTGTCTGTTGGTCTTCTCCAGAGCCTCTGATGGTGAGGATGTTGAGCTGCCGGACAGACACCAGTTTGCGGTTCCAGATCAAGGTCTACCGAGACCAACCCGCAGTGTAAGAGGCAGTTGGTAACTGGGAACAGGTAGAAGCACAGGCAAGAGCACGGAGTAAAACTGGAAACAAAGCTGGCTGAAACAATATGGACGCTGAAGGCTGAACTGGAACAGAAGCTGGCTGTAACAATATGGATTGCTGTAAGGCTGAACTGGAAACAGAAGCTGGCTGTAACAATATGGATGCTGAAAAGTCTCTGAACTGAAACAGAAGCTGGCTGTAACAATATGGATGCTGAAGGCCCGCGCACACGTTTGGGAGGAGACCCAGCCGACCCATGTTCCGGACGCCGGGCTCCACGCCCCCTGTGCGTCCTTACGTGCGCGCGCACCGGGTGCCTGCGGCGCGCCTGCCCGTGCGGCAGCGAAGGAACGTGGCCCCAGGTAAGACCCGAAACCTTACAATAACTGAGACGGATGGTAACTTGGGAAAACTTCCTTTCTGGTGATTATACTTGCCTTAAACGGATCCCAAGAGCGTGCAGAGCCATGGACAAAAGTGTGATAGTCCGGGGGACCAAAGTGACTGACAACGGGGTTACACCGTCACTACCAGAGTGGTGAAGTATTATTAAACTTTGCTTTGAACTTGCTCTCGCCTTCCCGAGTTTTAGGTGTGCACACACCGGTGGGATTTGTAGTACCTCCCCACTACTTTTTAATTTTCATTTTACAGGACACTTGATTTCTCGGACATATTACGATCTGGACATGTATATCCACCTGTGCTTCTATTTTTAGCCGTTACTTTATTCGCCACTTTACTTGTTATTTATTAGCCTTGTGGCTATAGGTTGCTATATTTTATTGAGATTATTTGGGTTTAGCTTATTGTTTTTATACTGTATGTAGATTTACAGCTGGCCAGATATACCATATAACTGTCTAATAATAATCCTTTCTTATTGTACTGTAGGTAATTACACAGGTGGTGTCTATTCTACACAGTGTGTGACTGGGACTGATGGTGGATCAGTGAATATCACAGTGACTGTTAATGGGACTTTACCTCCAGCTGATAAACGTCAGATAACATGGAGATTTAACACCATCCAGATTGTAACAGTTTATATGAACAACCCTCCACGTTACACAGCTAATTATAAAGGGAGATGTTCTGTGGTTGGGGACACAACTCTCCGTCTGGATAAACTGACACCATCAGATCAGGGGGATTACACACTGACTGTACAGAACCTGAACACTGGAGATACTGTCACAGAATCAACATGTCTGACAGTTTACGGTAAGTACTGACATTACTGACAGTGACATGATATGTGGTTAAAGGGAAAGTTCAGTGGAAAACAGGCGGATTTACACCTCAGAAACCTGTCAGCAGAGAAAGTTTATATTACACATACTTAGTTATTCTACGAGAATTGTAGTTTTCAAACACCCGGAGAGCTGCAGGTTGAAGTGATGAGTCAAACAAATGTATAATGCGAAAGACTAAATGACAGGAGATTCTCCTATTCAGGAAAAACAATATAGTGTAGCCCCTAAATGAGGTAACACCACATCAAATAGTAAAGATAAAAATGTACCTAGTCGGTGGAATAACATGTGACAAAAGGAAATATAAAAGATAAAGTATATTTAAACAGAAAAAATAATAAACCATATATACATACATAAATAACCTAGCCATAAATAACCTAGCCATAAATAACTTAGCCTTGTGACTATAGGTCGCTATATTTTATTGAGATAATTTGTGTTTAGCTTATTGTTTTTATACTGTATGTAGATTTACAGCTGGCCAGCCTTGCTACAATGGTGTGTATGTATATGGGATGTATGTATATGTATGTATATGGGATGCACCACCTTTAAATGGGTGTTACACAACAGCATTAGCAGTGAGCTGTGCATCTAGAATACACTATATTTGTGAATTATGAAATTAACGTATGGGTACTAGGAGTCACAGCTCCCATAATCCACCTTAGCTGGGCACACCGAGTTTAGTGTACGCAGTATACTTCACAGGAAGCTGCAGCCTTGCTTCCTAGAATCTGACAGACAATCATGTTACAGCTCAGAGACCATCACCCCCCCTGACACAGAACATAGATTTCAGTGCAGTTTTCTGTGTAAACATATTTAAATGCTCCTGTCCCTAACAATGATAAATTCCTTTGCAAATAAAAAGTAACCTTTGCAGTCTGGGGAATGTAACCTGCAACTTCCTGTACTCTGTCTTGCTAAAAGCAAAGCTTTAAACCCCAAAGTGCTTTTGTCAGGTGATCCACCACTGCATGCATGGAGAATACAGTTACATTTAGAAGCTTTATCTTTTGCTAGGGACTGAATTTGTATTGACCAAAGAAGGCTGTATGCAAATCAAACTGCCTAGAAATAAACTTCTATATTGTGTGAAGACATACATAGATATAGTGAATTCAGGGGGCAAGGCCAATAAGTGCACATGCTCACAAGACTCTTTAAAGATTACATAGGCTGTAGAGATGAAGGGATGCCTTCCAGGGGGGTGACCATTAAATATGCTGTCTCCATCAGGTCTCAATAGAGATTATGACTTACACCTATAAATACATATAGGTTGTGGTCTTACCGATATAATATAAACCACAAGTTATAAAATATATGGCATGAGTGCTCAAACATCTGATCCTGTCCTTGATTCTGATCCTTCTCCCACTATGTGGTTAGGGGAAGTCAGGGCCAGTAATGACATGTCTGGCATCTGATTTTGTAACTTGCCCATGTGGGTCATATTATATCGGTTAGACCACAACCTCGATCAGGGAGTGCATGGATAACCACAGGTCCATGTTCTTGCTTTGAAGGAGGGCATTCAGTTATATGTTCTGAAAGCATTTAGATTGCAGCCATAAAATCCATTATGCATTGGATAAATATATATTACTCATATATAAAAAAATACTTGTAAAAAAATATACCGTATATACTTGAATATAAGTCAACCGTGTATAAGCTGAGGTACCTTTTTTTACCTGAAAAATAAGTAAAAGTGATTGACTCGAGTATAATTTCTAGCTAAAGGGTAGAAATTATGACCACTACCGCCTTCTGATTCTGTATGGTTTTGAGGCTTTAGCTGCCCTTTAAATGGACATCAGAATTCCCATAAAATAATAGCCAAATCCAGTACTGGTACCCCAATTCCTTGGCACTCCAGCTGTTTGGAAACTACAACTCCCAGCATGTTTGAGTTGCTGGGAGTTGTAGTTTCTAAACATATGAATGTGGCTATTACTGTACTGCTATTGCACTGCACCAGATTTTTTTTCATACATGATTTAACCCAGTATAGGAATGAGAAAGTTTAACCAAGTGATTTTTACACAAAAGTAGGAACCCTCTGTGCACACATCCCCACAGAAATTAGGGAACTTCTCAAAACACCTCTGACCTATGTGCAAACAGAAACACAATGAAGCATTTCAGCGTTTAAGGCCGAGACTATTAAGCTAGTAGTTACCTTCACCATTGCAGTCTGTAGCATCATGGAATTTGCTCTCCTCACTGTTAGAAGCGGTGCGTAATGGTGTGAGTGTGTGCGGCCCCCAAAGTTCCTTCCTCTACCGGCTCTCCTGGCTTGCAGATGGATTTCAAGTTAATTTAGGACTTGACCCGAGTATAAGCCAAGGTTATCTTTTCAGGCTGATACTTGAGTATATTGTAAAAAGTACATGTGCTGCAGTTTATGTACTGAACTATTTATGTATTTGCCCCTTGTACGATTGTATTTTGTTATTGTACAGCGCTGCCTCTCCAAGTGGTGCTTTATAAATGAACTATACATACATACATCAGTAATCCCATGATCAATGTATAATAATCCTATGTTTCAATGACTGTATTTAAGAGATAATGCCATCATTTATTTTTTTTAAACAAATGTATACTTTTGTTTAGAAACAGCTGTGTATGAAATGATTTGTTGACATTTGCAAAGTAAAGCATTTGCCATTTTTGGTTGAATTACAGTCGTAAGGAAATATTTTGATTGTTTATATCTTAGACTAATAGTTTTGGATTATAATTTATTTATTACCTAAGGCTATCACACAGGTGTCTGACGTCTTGTTTTATAACATTTTTATGTCGAAAAAAACGGCGATAAAACGTCCCCTATTGTAGTCAATAGAAGCAGTATGTAACGCCAAGTGAATGCCTGTCATTAGTACGATGTTCTGGAGGTGCATTGATGGCTGAATGTCAACATGCCACTCGTGTGAAAGTAGCCTTAGTAATAATACGATATATGATGTGCTCACTATCCAATTTAGTGGGAAATGATCAACTGTATCACACCACAAAGTTAGATTATTATGTTGCCAAAAACAATGACACACACCAGGGCCAAACATATTTAAGGCCCAGAAATCACTTGGGAGCAACTAAAAGAAACTGTCAATCAGACCCTGTTTCATCCTCTGAGCAATAATATGTAGTTCTCAATTATACTTTTATATATGAATTTGTGCTCCCCATTGGTAGTAATACCAATGAGACATTCTTATTTTGTATTGTAAAAAAGAAAAAGTGTATAAATAGCTCCACTGCAATATCCCTGTGTAATTTCCATTCAGTTTATATTGTGGTTGTTGACTCAAATGAGGTCTGAAGTGTATCCCACAAGGCTTTCATACAACAGCTGAGAAAATAAATTAATATACTGTAAGAAACAAGAGTTGTTGCTTATCTACAATAAATAACACAGTTACACAGTTGAGAGTGTGTTTTAGCTCAGCCATACCTAGGAAGGCACAAATCTCTGCAGCAGATGATGGAATACAAATGATTACATGCTTATATGCTTCAGAGACCTGTGTGGTTTGTAGGAAATAGAAAGATAGATATGATTAAAGAAAAGTCATATTTAAAAATTAAAAAGTTGATACAAAAGAAAATATAGGCCCTTATTATTTACATTATTCACAGTAAATGAATGCAGACCAAAAGCTTCTTTTCAAGAAAGCTTGATATCTGTTGAAATATATACTGTACAGTTTGGTAAACCAATGCCAAGTTCAGAAGCTTTGTGTAAATTTAGTACATTTTAAACAGTGGTTTCTTGGATAGAAGTCGGTTGAAAATTTGTAAAATAGGTGAATATAGCGGTTGGGGTGGGAGGGCATGCCCTACAATTTAGCTTAAGGTGTTTATGCTGCATGAATGCCTGCCAGTGAGGGATCGGGATGGTGGGGGAGGGAGGAAAAGGGCTCCACTGCACATGCCAGCTGCAACTGAGAGGGCACAACAAGGGCAGAGACATTTAAGACAGGAAGACAGCTCCTACCCTTCAGTTTCCTGTACTTTTTTTTTTTAATTGTACAGTGGGGCCAGTAGTTGGTGAAATTTTAGTTTGGGGGGGTGGACATGACCTCTAAATACACCTGTTCCTATAAGACTCTATTCAAGTGCAGAGGGATTATTTATAATATATATATACAAAGCTTTGTAAAATAGCTTTTACACTTAAAGGGAAATTATAATCTTATTATACTTTTTTATTTTAAATAAAGGGCCTAGTTAATTTTTCATTTTTTTCCCCACGCCAACAAATGTTACAGTTTTCATTCATTGTTAGAGTTTTCTATTTCTAAAATGTTTGTTTTTAAAAGAATTTCGATTTTTAGTTCATGGTTTGGTCAATGCAGAACACACTATTTTATATCCAATGATACTGTATATTTATTTGCAGTTAAACTAACATTGATGTTTATTAAAAATAGGCCAAAGGGTACATAGAAAAAAAAAATAGTGCCCATTTCCCAATAATTCTAATCTACAGATCTAAAGTTTTTTTCCTTAAGTTTAGCCAACGGTTCTGATGAAATTTAATAAAAATATAAACAGTTATTCATTTACTAGTATTATTATTTGTAAATATCTATGTCTATGTCAGTGTTTCCAAATGTTGCAGCGGCACTCTGTATAAGATTATAAATGGTGTGAATCTCCAAAGGACTATCCCATAATAATACAAAATGTAACAAGGGAGCCGCACAATCTATTGGGGAGATTCAATATGTTTAGCGCGCATTACTTACCTTTGCGCAATCCCACGATACAATACTAGACGTAAACGAGATTACTAGATGTTGTGCAGGGTTAAACACTTCATACAGAACCCTGTTTTGTTTTGCACTACGAGGTAGCACTAAACTTAACCAAAGGGTTTTGCATCGGTAGCACATCGCTATTTCCAAAAACATTTGTAAATCCATTACACAGATTTGAATCTGCCCCGTATATGTTTAAGGATACCTCTACTCTAAAACACATAGATCTAATATACATAGTAGGCTTCCTATAAATCTAACTATTTATAAAGAGCTTACTATACCCCTGTGTTCAAGTGACTAGGGACAAAACTTCTAAATTACCAAAGGGTACTTAAAAGCAAATAAGCTAAATTTGCTACAGTAGGAAACAACTATGCACACACTACTGTTTATTGCAGATTGTTATGAATTTATATAGTCTGCAAGGCATTGATCAATGAGTCAATGAGAAATCCAGTGTTATGTAGGTATATTTTCTACTTATCTTATTCATTGACAAAAAATAATGAGAAAGAAATCTCATGTTTACTTATTTCTGAGACCCAACTAACCATATATATCTGCAATTTCTATCTAAACAAATAATCTTTATTGAACAGATGTGCCAAAGCTGCTTTAACCTAACCAACTTGAATTTCAGTTATGCTAATTAAAAAAAGAAGTAATGATATTTCTATATTACTTTTCACACCTGAATGAAAGACAAAATAAATAATATGTTAACAGTTAATGTCAAATGATGTTTCTGCACTGTATTTTAATAAGTTAAATCCATGACATATCTCTTCATTGCTGTCAAAAATATTGTGTTCATTTTGCTAAAGTCATGTAAATATACCAATGATAATTTGAGTTAAACTCTGGCCGATGTTCTTATCTATTTCCTTTTTAAAGTACATTTGAACTCTGACAAACATTACTAGCCATGGCAACCAATTTAGATTATCTTTGCCTCTTGCATCTTAAAATGATTATAAAGGTATGCAATTCATTCATGCTGAATGACTCAACTCAATATTTGTTGAGAAAATACATTTTTCATTTTTCTGTACCAACAATTTTGTAAAGGATAATTATAGTAATATGAATCTGTAGAATAAGCCTAAAATCAAGAATGTTTTTAAAATGGCTTTTAGATATGTCAAATTACTCCTATTCAATCTTCATTTTAGCTTGACTGTAAATGGATGACAGGCTACAGATTATACAGCTGTTGGTTGTTTTTTCATTTAAAACTTCAACAACCAATCACTGCAAACCTGTTTTTTTCTATGCAGGTAGCTCTGACATTTGGCTAAACATGTTATAGCTCACAAGCAGAGATGGCCAAACTTCATAAAGTAAAAGTTCAAAAGTTTGAATTCGGACCAATTAAAGTCAATAGGAGAGTGATAGTTCAAAAAGTCTGAGTGATTTACAGGTAAACTAGCAATGGTAACTTACTGTAAATGGCTGTGGCACCTGGGAAATGGCCTGGGGAACATGTCACTATCACCAAAACTTGTTAAAACACTTCTTAAACACGAGCGGGCAATTGTCAGGTTTTGCACAAGCTACATTCGAGGGTTACGACAAATTCAAAGGGTTACCGAACGATACTTTCGAGGGTTAGCGAAAATATAACCATAAATTCGAGAGTTACCAAAATCGAACAAGACTTTTGAGGATTATTGAAAACGAACGATACTTTCGAGGGTTAACGAACGATACATTATAGGGTTAGCGAAAACAACCATACATTCGAGTGTTACTGAAAACGAACAATACATTCGAGGATTACTGAAAATCGAAGGCTACATTCGAGGGTTAGCGAACGATAGATTCTAGGGTTAGCGAAAACAATCTATACATTTGTGGGTTAGCGAAAACAAACAATACTTTCAAGGGTAAGCGAACCATACATTCTAGGGTTAGTGAATGGCCCATAAATTCAATAATTATCGAATTTATGATAATTATAAAATACAGCCGTGAGTCCAGAAAAACGAACTATTTTGAATAGTTCCAGTTCATCCGAAGTCATAAAGTTTGGCTCAAACTCGGGTTTGAGTTCGGTTTTGTGTCCATCTCTACTCACAAGTGAAGAAAGCATGTGTGTCGGCCAAAGGCAAGTTTTGTCTAAGTTCTTAGCATTTACACCTTTTTTTCACTCACCTTATATCGTTTTCCTATCTTTTTAGAAGTTTTTATTTCCCTTGTTTGTGTTTCTGTAATTTGTAAATAGTAGATTTAATAACGTTTCCTCATTTAGGGCACGGCCACACTGCAACGCAAACGCAATCGCATGCAATTTCATGTGCGATTTCGTTGCATTTGCGCATGCGTTTTTTCATTAAGTATTGAAAAATGCATGCGATTGCGATTTAAAATGCAGAACGCAAATCGCAATCGCAACGCACCCAAGAACGCGTGTTTTCGGTGCGTTGCCGTGTTTTCAATGATATGACAAAAACGCAAGTGCAAACGCAAAAAAGCACAGCAGTGTGGCCTAGCCCTTAGTAAGGAATCTACCCCCAATGGATTTCAGTCAGCTCTCATTCTAGCTGGGTCAGTATATTTGGTGAAATTAAAAATGTAGAGCTAGATTGATCTGCTCCAGGGGCATAACTACCTGGGGAGCAGGCCACTGCTTAAAATAAACACTGTCGATGAAGCAGAGATAGGGGTTAATGTTAGTTTTGCTGTGGGGCCCAGTGATTGCTAGTTTAGCCACTGATCCGGAGGTTTCATTCACCTTCAAATAGTGAAGGTTTCATTTAACTTCAGATAGGTACACTATTTGCTAGAATGTGTATTAGTCCTGAATGGTCTTCCCTATATTTTAATATAGGAAGACAAATCAGGACTGTCTGTAGCCACATATTTAACAGAAGGGGAAAAAATAGGGGGAAAGGCTCTGTAATTTTGCAACATTTTATAGTAATCACCCACTGTTTACTTTTCTAGGTCTAGATATCTTACCTTGAGCCCGGTAGCTGCAATTTTTAATAGAAGGCTCAGGAGATGTTGATAGGGTATATGACAGGGTTGCCTTTAATGTTGTTTCCTTTATGTGTCTGTAAGGATAAATCCTATCTCTTATCCTATCTTTCCTACTTCTGCTGGTCAGCAAAATCCCCTTTATCTTTTCTTGATTCTTGCTTTCCCTTTTGCCTATCCTACACAGTACACAGGGATGCAAAACAACTTTGTTTTCTACATGGCACTGCTATGGTTAATAGCCATGCCAAATCTGTTCAGATAGCAGGCAATTAAGCATTTAAGCATGTTTTCATTTTACTGTTTGCAATACATTAAATATAACCATTACATTTTGTACAAATGTTACTAAGTTAAAACTTACATATAGTGATGTATACAATGAATTTATACCAAAAAGATTTTGTATATACACCTTTGCAGTCTGTTTAAGCACATAGGTGACTGTCAGATGTGCACATGAATCTGATAATGTTGTTTGTAAGATGATTATTTGGTTTATAAGATGTTTTCCTTTTATCTGACCTTTATGTTAAATCTGTATGTAACTATAGATCCTTATTATGGAAATGTTATGGTAATGGGTATTTTGTATTATTTTTGATAATTGTTGTATTTCCAATGCAAAGCATGATGGGAGACCTTGGGTATAAATATCTGCTCCCAGGCAGTCCTAGTCAGTCTTGTTTTGAACTGTAACAAGAAAAGACCTGTGCTGTGTCTGTTATACCTGAGCAGTAAAACACTGCCAGAAGCCAATAAAATTATTTTTTATTTAATTCAGCAACTCATGCTTATCTTTGCAAAGAACCCTACCACAGGGTAACTGTGGTCCAAAAATGACATGAATTGCTTTCCTGAGTATCTTTGCAGATATTTAAAGTTTTCTGAGTGATATGGTAGCAGCATCACCAGATCCCCTACACTTCCTGCTCTGAAACCATGTGACAGTCCCTCTTCCCTTTGTCTCCTCCTCTTCCTCAGGAGCCCCCATGGCACTTCCCCTTGCAGCCCTGCATGGCCATTCCCACTCATGGGCCCTATGGCCCCTCCTCCTAGTGGGTCCCTGTGACCACTCCTCCTCATGGGGCCCCTTGGTCCCTCCCCTTGCAGGCTACTTCCCTTGCAGCTTTCCATGGCCACTTCCACTTACAGGCTCTGTGGCCTCCACTCACAGGCCCTGTGGCCCCTTCCCCTTGCAGGCCCCACTTGGCCTCTTCCCTTGCAGCTTCCCATGGTCCCTCCCTCACTGGCACCTTAGACCCATACTCCCCCCCCCCATACAGAAGACAGTGTAGATACAGCCTTTTCAGGCAAAGTCAGAATCAGCAATATTAAACTTTCTTTCTGATTCTGCCTCTGCCTGAAAATGCAGTTTTTACAGTCTAGTGGGGGTGTATGGGTCTGAAGTGCCAATGGGGAAGTGGCCATGGGTGCCCCATGAGTGGGAGGGGCCATGGGGTCCATGAGTGGGAGGCCACAGGGTCCATGAGTGGGAGGGTCAATGTGTGGGAGGGGCCACAGGGCCAATGAGTGGGAAGGGAAGGGTCAGGGAGGTATTAAGAAAAGAAAAAAAATTACTCACCTTACACACTCCCTGCTGTGGGCTGTGCTGTTTCCCCCCCTTCCCATTCTTCCTTCAGTCACTGTAACTCAGTCTATTCCTGCGTTCTCCTCCACTGAACATGTGCCAACCACAGATTAGAAGGAGTAACTAGTATTTGTGACCACAGATTTAGAACCTCCCACCCTCTAACTTTCTGATCAGTGATTTCTTCATATCTGTGGCTATGCTGCATGAAGAGAGGTAGTTGAGGATGATTGCTCATTGTTAAAGTAGGAACATGGCCTACTCCATTAAATTTTATTTTAATCCTTAACTTTATTGTACTTTATCATGTATTAAGTAATTATATTACAACATGTTTTAATATTAGGATGATAGTAATTTGGGCAAAGCACTGTTAGATATGTACTTGCATAGCATAGGAATGTATTTGCTTAGGTCACCTACCTACCTACCAATCTTTTTTTCTTTCTTTGTGTTTATTATTTGTTATGGTTATTTACATTTTTACACTAGTTAATGCATTTGTAGTTTCTATAAGTGTAGAACGTTTGTGTATTGTTTTCTAAAGGGTGTGTAAACTATGAAGAATTTTCTTTTATATTAATAATATATATATATACAAATATGTAGATATAGAGCAATAAAGCACTCCCAAAGGACTTTATAACATCATTTATTAGTGGTAAACAGGCAAGATTTCGGTCCCTGACCTTAGACCTTTCGGAAGGTTTGGCTTGAGAGACGTCCAAGGTCAGGGACCGAAATCTTGCCTGTTTACCACTAATAAATGATGTTATAAAGTCTATCTTTTGTATTCAATTAGATCAACTGGACTTGAAGTTTAGTCTGAATGAGAACCTTCACAAGCATGTTATAAAGTCCTTTGGGAGTGCTCTATATCTACATATTTATATTACTGGCATCTTGTAGCAGCAACCAGGCTATTTGACTAATTCACTTTGGCAAAAGCCAGTCCTTTGGACAGTTTATATATGTGTGTCTGTGTGTGTGTGTGTGTGTGTGTGTGTGTGTGTGTGTGTGTGTGTAAAGATTAAGAAAGATAAAAGCTTTACTCAAAGCAACTTCTAGAAGTCAGCTGCTTTCATTTAAAGGGCATCTATCATAAAAAAATACAAATTGCCCCATTGCAAAGTTATATTCATGTACTCTGTGCTGCCTTTCTCCTACCATGGTGTCAGATCTCTCTGCAGCACTCCCCCCTTCCCACTCCCCTCTGTTATCTCTGTTCTCCCTGTTCTCCATGTCTAAACACTGGCTGTCCGACAAGCTTATCATGTGCAGTAGGAGTTAAAATTTCAACATCCTGAAAAACACAACCATGCACAGTGGCCAATAGAAAGCAAGCGGTCCTGGAGACACGGAAGAGAAGGAGAACAGTAGTTTACTACTGCAATATGATCTCTCTCTTTGTGACCCATCATCAGTGAACGCTATCAAGAGGGGGGGTCAAGTGCAGCCTTATCTCTGCAGTCAAAGCTACCTCGCTACCCCTGCTAATGTTCTGTTTGTAACAGAGCAGGGAGGAGGGAGGGACTTGAGCAGGGAAGAGGGTGATGTCACAGGGATTTGATTGACACAAGTAGGAGTACAGAAATGCAATCACGTCTTCTTCTAATTTGTGTATCTCAGGACAGAGAGGAAAACTGAAGAAACTCTGGGGGTTGGGGGGAATTATAGAACACATGAAAGGAAAGGAAAAAAAGGTCATTTTCCCACTGTAGATGCCCTTTAAAAGTTATAATCCTAGCCATCAAACATGCAATTCCAGTAGGCCAGTAGGCCAATTCAAACAAAGAAAAGATAATCAATGCATATTACTAGGCCCCAAACAATATCATATTATCTGCACACTGGCATACATTATAAACAAAGGGGTTTTAGTATACATTACTGTGATCACATGAATAAAAAGCCTTCCAACCACGTCAAGGTAACCCCAGTCTGGAAGGTCCTAACTTCTAACCTTTTTTACTTCAATTACGATTAGCAAACTTTTGCATTTCTCATACTTGCACACTGGATCAATATAACATGCTCTCTCACTTCCCCCCAGCCCTTTGGCTTTTTAAAATGAGGGAAGAGGCCATCCAGTGCTTTATATTAAAGGCATAGGACCTCCCATTAAAGGGGCGTGTTGGGGTGCTATTACCACATGGAAGCTTGACCATGCTTCATAATAAATACATACAAGGATTGTGGAAGCACTCCAAGTAGGCTAATTTACAACTACATTTTGCAGAAGTGCTACTGATATGTTCAAACATTAATACAAACATAGAAAAAATAATCAATGCACATTCCTAGGAGCACTTCCGCTAAACGTAGTTGTAAATTAGCCTAATTGGAGTGCTTCCACATTCCTTGTATTGTAAACAATTTAAAATAGTGGATAGAATTGTTTCTAACATACAGAGGAGAGAGGAACAGAGAGAGGGGATGTTCCAAAAATTACGTGACGGGCAGCCAGGCCAAAGTGTGAGAAAGGCTTCCCTTTAATTATGGATTTTGGGGTGGGCAAGTGATAGTATTGGGCATGTGGTAAGAAGGCATTGTCACATCCTTAGAAAGCATACCCAGATATAGAGGAATTTCAAGAGGCGCTTATGATATATAGAGGAGGGTGCACAATAGGGAGGCAAATTGTAAGATCAGAGTTCACAAAACTAAAATATAATAAGGAATCCTTCCTTGGTAGTAAACAGTTGGGCATGTATCCCTGACTACACTGTGCACAGGGTAGGTTTGTGCACAAAGTTTTTTAAAATACAAAGTCACATGATTTGTAACACTTCACATGTGGTTTATGTGCTGTGGTTTTTATTGTATACACGATACAAAATAGAAGGTGTGTAACTATGGATTACCTCATTTCCTTTTGGGATGTTAAAAAAGTGGGTGGGTCTTCCGACTAACAATTATGCTGTCTGTTGAAGCTTGAGAAAGGGACACTGTCTCCGAAACATTGCTACTGTTGTTACAGGTAGCATGCTGAAATAATAAATATACATGTATGCATTAAAGTCCTGAGTGCTGTATGATTACAGTAATTAGCAACCTTTGTACAGGCATTAAGAAGGGGCCTACCTGTCTCCAACACAGGGATATTGGACCTTAATTTATATTGCAGTATATTTCTTCTGTATGTCAATAGAAATATACTGTACATTCATGGGTTCAGCTAAGAGATAGTTTATGACAATTAATTGAATGGTGATTATTGGTGCAGAAAACAATTTTATAAAAACAGTGCCTCATTTTACTTATCTGTTATTTTATTTTGTTTCAGACATTGCCTTTGTAAACTTAGTTCTAAAGAAAAATCTTTAAAGCAGGTTTCCAAGTGTGTGTTATAAAATATATATTACATCATTTTCTTGTTGCCTTGGAAATCGAAGTTTAACTTGTTCTCTATATTTCTATATTTTATTTTATCTTCCATCTTTCTTTAAAATCATTATGGTAAAGTTCTCATTTTAGTAAATTAACAATGTAAAACTAAAAATAAAGAAAATGCATGAAGGCAGATAGTTTCCAAGACAACCTGTATGTATCTGTTTCTTGTGCTGACCCCCTAGGATTTAAGATAAGGTAAATATATATTTTTCTAGTATTGCTTGCTAAAAAAAGTTGATTATTCAGTCAGCAGTCTTGGATACTGTATTAATATGAAGACTGAATAGTGCAGATGCAATTGAAGTAGCAATCAGAATGCAATAGCTCAATAGCTAGAAATTGCAGGGCCTCATAGCCAGATTTTAGATGGGGCTCCCTTAACCCACATAAAAAACTTAAAGGTAAAGTTCATTATTTTTAAAATTCTTAGTTTATATTATGCATACCTATTTATTCTAAATATTCTCTTCCATTTTGAAAAACCAGTTGACTTAATACCCCTTGCTATTCCCTGCTGTTGACATTAGTGAGCTGACATTTTAGGTTCTATAATGGTCCTTTTTCTTCCCAGAATGCACACTACCTTGCAATATTCCTAACAATAACTTTTACTGATTGGCTGTTGGATGGGTCAAACATGGTCAGACCTTTACTGAATCAACCCAGAGTGACACTATAACGGTCTCTATTGGGGGTCCTGCAAACATGAAGTCAGTATTTCAGAAGAATTAATATATGCATAGACAAAATGCTAAATTTGCAAGTTAAGGTCATTAGGGTGGAAAAACAAAGATCGGGGGTTTGCTGGTTACTTAAAAATGTACCTGTTTAACATATGTGACATAAGTGCCCACAGTGGTCTGAGAGGGGAGAATGCAAATCTCTAATGGAGAGGACACAATGCAAATCTGCAGGATCATGGATCTGCAGCTGATATCTCAACTTGTGAGACAGTATGGAAAACACAAGCAAGTGCTTCTACCTCCTAGCGAATTATAGAAACTTTAAAACAAAAATATAGAAAAAGCTTTTAAGTTTATTGTTCATTTAATGCCTCTAACACCTTTATCAGAGATATACATATAGGGTGAAAAGTTTAGATTAGTGTGCATGGGGGTTACGTGGACAGTCTTTTTTAATCTTACTAATAATAGTGTGATGTGCCCCTGTGTCCATCATACAGTGTAACAGTCACCCATACACCTTTCAGAATCCCAAGAGAGCACTGAAACAGTTACACATTTCAGGGAGGAGGGAGAGGGAAGTGAAAACGAATATACTGGGTTGAGCCACTTATCACGTTACCAAGTTAATCTTTGGCATCCAAACATGGCCAGTATTATAGGTTTCCACAGTGCTCCTAACTGACATCACTTAAATCCCATACTAAAAAGTATGTAATACAGGTAGAATCATTTCTCTGCCTAGTATTACCTATTTCTTTAATGATTGGTTAAAAATTGCATGTGTTTTAAACAAAGGAAATAATTTGATGTAATGATGCAATCTACTATACCTTAAAGTTTCCTAGCATTTTAATTTGTTAAAATACATACAGTGGTTTTCACATACAGGAGGGTTGGGCCCTTCCATTTTGGGTATTCTGTTTAAAATACGGGTAGCAGCTCTGTAAGTTCTTTTACAACTTTATATTTTTTTTTGCTGTAGCTAATATAACTCACTACTACATTATATACACTTATTTATCATCATACATAAGAACTACATATATATATATATAAAACAACATATTTTGTCTAAATTATTCATGGTAAAGGTGGATAAATCCAGCCTCTATACCTCCATTCCACATGCGGTTGGATTGGGGGCACTAAGATCACTTGTGCAAAATGAGACTGGTATGGAAGATAACCCAATCAATTTTGTGTTGGAGGCTTTGAAACTTATCTTGTCAAAAACAATTTTACTATAAAGGGGAGTTTTATAAGCAGCTTTGTGGGACCACAATGGGGTTGAATGTTGCCCCAGCCTATGCCAATGCCTTCATGGCAGCATTTGATGATGGCCACATCTATCGTGATGATCTTTTCCAGGCCCATTGTTTGGCCTGGTGTATATACATTGATGACAGCTTAATCCTCTGGTGGGGTGACATGTCCACCCTATCGCAGTTCCACGAATGGCTAAATGGCTTCCATGAGTCCAAAGCAAAGAAAAGATTGTCAAAGCAAAGAATAGACTATAATAATATAAACCAGAAACAGAAAATAGGGACAGGAGAATTACATTTGTTTCTCAATTTAATTTTCTCAGTGATGATATTGCCAAGAAAATCAAAAAGCATTGGCATATTCTAAGAGAATCATATCCTGACAATGAAGAATTCAGAATACCTCTAGTTATGTCCTAAGGACAATAGGATTGTTGCTGACTAACGAAAAAGGATATATGTAAAAGGGAAATTAAAGGGAAAGTCCTAGTTTTGCTTATTCTTTTTTCTCCCTTGATACTATATCTTCGCTAACTATAACTGCCTGGCACATATATTTTTCCAATAGATTCACTTAGCACAGATACAGCACAAGGATTGTTAAACCCAAATGTATCGCTTTACATTTATCAACAATAAATTTCATCTGAACATTGAATATTATTTATTTAAAAACTGGAACTAATTCAGATTATAATTATTAATGAGATTTGGTCATATGTTCCTTATATATATGGTTGTAAAGGGAGTTCATTTTCATGCCACATACATTTTTTATATTTAGCATGCATTTTGCATTGTGCTGATAAGGCCTTAATTAGGGTCTGAATGCATTAGCTACAAATTACATTTGTAGTTAGGTTTAGATACCTGTATTTCTTAGACTCTGGAAATTGTTTTTTTTTTTCAGATCATGTATTGTGTAAATTACTGAACTATATATTACTGAAATGGGAGTCGGGTTTGTTGCAAAATAATGGATCTCTTGCAATTCTGTCTTACTCACTTGTCATACCATGCCCGTTGGTGCACAATGGAAATTTATATATGTATGTTTTGCTATGTGTGGATATAGTGGATATAGAATCTTTACACAGCTATATTTTAAACTGTTACTCAGTCACCAGCTTCCAGAGGAACCAAATAGGATAATCCTGTAGGTCTGAGAGTAGACCCAGGCAATCCTGCTACATTGTGTGGTTGAAACTAAACATGCTAGGTTAATACTTATGAGTATTCACCAAGTGGTGATGGTACCTCATATATTATAACAGAAGGTACCTCACACCATCATGTCATTATAATAGCATTGCCCTAATAATCTAACGTATAAACAAACATTTCTCATTCCCAGTTTACCTAAAGAAATGGATTTATCCTTTTTATACTCTTATACAGATCTAATTGAAAAAAAGTTGCTTCAGAGCAATTTTTAATAACTGATAACTGCTTTTTATTTCAGTATTACAGTAAATTATTGGTATAACTGACTGTCTTTACCACTAAGCAAAAGGCTAAGGACTTGCAAGCGAGCACCTTTATCCCAACCAATATTGGGGAATTTCATCTACAGGAGGATTTAAATCAATACTATCAGTAGCAGCCTCCATAGCTTAATATAAATAACAAATACACAGAGAAAACAGGGAGAATAAATGGTATTACCAGCACCGCTGCAACACCAATTTGTACCAGATCACTGCTTTATGGAAAGCTTATGGGTAGAATGGCACACAATGGGTTACTCTGGTGGTCTGGCACAAAGCAGACAGTGCACATAAACAGGTTCCCCACATAACATGTGCAGTAATCAGGGGTGTCCCTGTCTATGGTGCACCACTTTGAATATTGACCAGGTCTGTATATTGTGTGTCCTTGTAAGTTGGTGTACACTTATCTGTTGTCTCAGAGTTTGTATCCAATAAGGTAAATTGTCTGTCCCATAATCTGTCCTCCCAACAGGTGATAACAAATATACAAAAGATCTTATACACAGGAACTTATATACAGGGTCTTACACACAGGGTCTTATACACAGGATCTTGTGTTACATTCAATATCTCTCCAAAACACACATCACAATCCACTTTCACTTTCTCTCCTCCTAGCCATAGAGAGCAGGGATGTCTTGTCTTTTATTACTCACTGATACCACCTGCAGGCTGGAGGTAGTATATAAGTAGCCTTGGTGTATATGTCCATTACAATACACATCACATCCTGTGTAGCAGACAGAAACCTTTTTTGGATTACACTTCCTTTCACATGGAGCAGACACAGGGGTGTGGTTTAAGCTGCCATTTGACCATTCCATTTTAAAATAGGGATCTCAACTCTGTAAGTTTATGTATTTGTATATTTAATGTTGTACCTAATATAAGTCAGTGCTATACTTTATATACATTTACTGATGGTCATTTAAATGGTAACAGTGAGATAGTACACACATGGCAAATGCAACAAAGTTGGAGGAGCACACTATTTCATTTCCAGTGTTTATTTCAGCAAGAAAGACATACAACGTTTCGGGGGATACAAATTCCCCTTCCTCAGGTATAACTGTGTGCACACCCCTTCCACCTTATATACCCTAAGTCCCACCCACTTGTGATGTGGCATTAAGTGATAATGATCCAAAATTTAGATTGTGTAATAAAATCTACAACTATTTACTTGTGAGTATATAACACACAACTTTGTTGCATTTGCCATATTGCTGTGGCCCTTGAGGTGGAGGGCTGGGAGGATTGCACCTACTGACTAAAGGCCGTGCCATTGAGGTGTACTGGAGTGTACTTTACTGAAAGTTTTAGATAGTAAACACATACATATACAACTTTACTATATGTAATATCATATACCTCCCACCACATTGGTAGCTCCTAAAAACTCATTGCAATCTCTTATGGAGCTATAAATATATTTATTTAATATAAGGCATTTCCAGTACCACTCATTTAACTAGATCGGTGGCACTCGGAGCCCTCTCTGTGGGCACTCCTGCGCAGCAGAGTTCACCAGAATTTTTACCAGAAAGCCAGAGAGAAAGTGCAACAGCTGCCTGTAGCAGCTGCTATAACATTGAGCTCTGCTTGAGTCCCTGTTTTAGATCTCAAATTCCTGTCTTATAATGCAGGGGTTAATGGTCACTGTTTTAGACCTCAAACTCCTGTGTGGTAATGTAGAGGTTAATAGGTAATCTATAATAGATAACTCTGAATTTAGGTTAAATGATCATGTTGACACTATGCAAGTGGGTTTTGGGTTGCAGTTTGTGCACTCTGCCTTAAAAAGGTTCGCCATCACTGATCTAGATGGTATAGGTATGTACATAGATCTGGTACCACCATGCAACCAGATAAATTCAAACAGAAATTTAATATCAGTGATTACAGTTTGTCATTTTATTTAACACTATTAAAGGGTGTGTCCACCCCCACAATCAAATATTGTATGCTAAACATACCGTTGTAACTGACATTAAGTTTTTATTATTGCATATTTTCCCAAAATCCTCTTTCTGAACTCCGTTTAGAAATTTTCCAAAAACTCAAACCTTCGAGGATTTCCAAACGGCTGAAAGTCCCATGGCTGGATGTTCGGGGGTCCCGCAGCTCAACCCGGAACCCTCTCCTGGGTCCTTAGAAGGACCATTGTGGCCCTTTAGGGCTTAAGGGGCCCCGCAGCTCAAACTGGGACCCCCCCTTGCCCTTGGAAGGGCCCTTGTGGCCCAAGTACCTTTTTTGGCTTAAGGGGTCCCGCAGAACGAACTGGGACCCCCTCCCCAGCACTTAGAAGTGCCCTTGTCACCCTTGGAAGGTCCCTTGTGGCACTGACAAGTGCCCTTTGGGGCTTAAGGGGTTTGCAGCTCGAACTGGGATCCCACCCTACCCGGCACTTAGAAGTGCCCTTGCTGCACTGACAAGTGCCTTTGTTGGGAGTCCTGCAGCTTGAAACCAGGACCCCCATGTGTCTTCTTTCTTCCCAGCCGGCAGCACCAGCGCCGCTGATGGCGCTCCTTGATGCAAAGTTTTCTTTCTTCTCAGCCGGCACCTCCAGCTCCTCAGGTGTCGCCAACACCAGGCAATATCCCTGCGGTTGCCAGTGACACCTTCACTGGCGGCCGCAGGGATATTCACTTCTATTTTAAAAATAGAAGTGAAATTTATTTTGACAATTTTAATCAATGAATAACATATACTGTAAGCATCTTGGAGAACTAACCAAATGCCTTCTGTGGATGTAGACTGCCTCAAATCCTCTGTGCAAGTCACACCACTTCCAATACTCATCAATTAATTAATTGAAGATAGTTCTTAATGACATTGTCTGTAAGTTGTTGTACTGCTGCAGAATAAATTCGGGGCCAATCTGTTACATCCCGATGGTATTTCATGACGGTATGTTTCTATTTCTGTTCTATTTGAAATTTTAACTTATCAGTCCAGAGCACCTATTGCCATGTCTGTCTACCCCAGTTCTTAGTTTAGTCGCTTTGTTTCTATGTTGAAGGCAGACTTCTTTAGACAGTAGATGGGTGTGCATGAGTCCTACACATATCTGCCAGTTTTGATCTAATGGCTCAGCTGCATATCTTTAGATTTCGTAGGAAAGTAATTATGATGTGTCTTTCACTTGCTGCACTCAAACTATTGTTTCTTCTTTCCTCAATGTTGCCTGTTACTTTGAGTTTCTTTAAAAGAGCTTGAACAGAAAAAACCCAATGTTCTTTGACATTTTTGCCTGAGAGAGACCTTTTTGATGTAGCATAACTATGTTATTGGTAAATTTGTTAAAGTGTACATATAGGAATTGATACAAGTTTGAAGGGAAAGGTTAGTCCTACCAAATATTGATTTGATTTCTCTTCTGTTAGTTTACTTTGCACTTTGTAAATCAAAAAAAAAATAATCAGAATTTATATTAGTGAAAACCATCTCATTTTACAGCATTTTTTCACAGCTGCCAAAAACTTTTGCACAGAACTGTATATTGTTGTTTTGAGTGATTGCCACACATACTGTAGTTATTAAGTCACAAATAAAACAGCCTGACTATGCAATTGTCTACATACAGTAAATCACATTATAATTGTGTTGCCATTAATTTTAAGTTGGAGTAGTTGTTTTACAGCTTCCCCGTTCAATCACTTTTTTTTAATAGATTTACAATGCCATCGCATTACCTATGATTAAGTGCCCTAGAGGCAATGCGTCAGGTGATCCTCAGGGTCCAGTGTTGTCCAATGAAGTCACAATATAGGACGTTTTTAAGTGTCTTTGAATCCAGGTCCTGTGTTGATATTTCAATGCAGCCTAAATGACAGGCTTTGGGCTGTTCGCACCCAAGCTACTTCTTACTACTATAAGCGGTGAGTCACTGCTTGTGGAATCTGTGTATCTGTGTACCTGTGGATAACCTACTGAGAGAACATGCTTTACGAAGGGTCTAGGGCTATAGGCACCTGGACCACCTAGACTATGTTGTAAGTTTATACTCAGTTAGCACATTCCTATGGGCTTGTGTTCATTTATATATGTTAATCTCCTCTCATTTAAATTATTGAATTGTTGCATTGTGAATCTTGCGCCTTGGAAATTACGGCCTGGTATTTGTTTTACTGGGGTTAATCTGCTCACACCTGAACCCATGATGGTTTCAGGTTATCAGCCATCAGATAATGATTATGATGAGCATTTTCCCAAATTAATAAATACTGCTATGTTAACAGTGAGCAGAGAATGTATACAAGAGGTTTTAAGTTCCCAAGGTATTTTTCACTCAGAAGAGTGAAAAATAGGCATTTAATTAAAATCCTTATTAAATAAATGAATGTATGGTGGGATCTTGCTTGATTAGAGAAATATATTGAAATGAATATAATTCCAAGAGGGTTATGTATAGGTAAATTCTCCGCTTTTGAGAGAATACAATTTTTTTTACAACAATGGAATAAAATATTAAGTGATGGCAAAAAAAGAATCTCTTAAAGGGCTAAGAATGGATATAGATGATATACAGAATTCTTTGGAGACTTTTTCTAATAATCCATAATTAATAAATATGGATAGTACTCCCCGTGAAAATTTTAAAAAGGTGGAGAATGAGATTACGGTTAGAAAGGAAAAAAAGTTCCAAAGAGACAAGAAAGATTACGATAGAGGGAAAGTGTATGTCAGATTAAATAAGCATAACTCCTCCCCCATAATAAGTATAGAAATAACTTTAGACAATGAAAATATCTTCAATTTAAATCCATAATTAAGAATAAAAACAAAGATATACCCGAAGCATGTTAGCTTTTGAGATAGTAAAGGTGATAATATTATTGCAGACAGCTCCTCCTCTTTTTCTTCTTCTATTTACCACAGCTCTATACGGACACAAGAGCAGACAGAGACCCCTTGAGGTTTTCTCAAGAGGTCCTGAGAAAAGATCTTCTACTCCCCATTCCAGAGACAGAGAAAGCTGTATGAGCAAGCCCTCTGGAATAAACATTGTGGACTATATTACAAATGAATCAAGCATTCAGTGTTTGAAAGAAGCAAGAGCTATGTAAAAAACCTACGTCAGGGCAAAATAAGCTTAGGACAATCAGGGCTATTTACTACGGGACAGGAGAAGGGGGAAAGAGGAAAACCTTTAAGAGGGAAATGAAACAGTTGAAATATTAAGTGTGATTAATTTGTCTGACTATGAAATAACTACATCTGAAATTAAAGTAATAGAGAATGGTCTAACATTTTTTCCTAGAGGACATTTAAATTTGTTTAACACAATTGTTGATGTTAATAGACTGGTCAGAAAACTCGTTTTAAAGAAATGGTTTGTAGACCTACAGGATCAAGAAACGGGTCACGGTATGCATTGTGAGAAACAATTTGTTGGTAATGATGTAGCCCTGGACAGCAATGTGAATAGGGAGGAGTTAAGTACTTTAACCTCCTTTTTATATCAACAAGAATCCATGTCTCTTCAGGAAAATATCGAGGATAAAATAAAAGGTAACCCTAGGTCCTATATAAATAACTTCCGAAGCAAGTCATCTTTTTACCCTATTTACTGTAGATCTTATGCTGTAGATAATTTTCAGTGTTTCACTGTCACATGTAATTGATGACAGTGTGTTGGCCAGTTTAATTAATCAATCTATGAGAACCTGTTACCTTTTAATCCCATCAGTCCAATATTTCACTTTATAAGGCTCATAGTGGCAGAAATTGGGTCCCTGGGAAAGGGTCTCTCGGATCTTATAGATACCTTACTTCAACCATTGGTACTTTACTTGGATTCCTATCTTAGGGACACCAAGCACGTACTACAAGTATTGGGTAATATTAATGTTGATAAGAATTTTAGACTTGCTACTATTGATGCAACCTCATTATACTCTTGTATTCCTCATCAGAAGGGGCTGTTAGCTGTGAAGTATCATCTTGATATGCACAGCGTGTATACCACTTCACAGAAAGATTTTATATTGGATACTGTTTGGTTTCTCTTAAACCATAAATTCTTCATGTTTGATTCTGTTTTCTTCTTGCAAATCAGGGGGGCAGCGATGGGGGCAAAATTTCATTTAATTTCATTAAAAAATAATTTCATAATTCAAACATGTGGCAGTTTACAAGCGCTACATTGACAATCTGCTAATAATATGGTTGGGGTCTGAAGTAGAATTTGATGAATTTGTGACCAACCTTTAATTCAAATTATATGAAGCTGAAATTTACCTCTGTGTTTGGGGGACATAATATTAATTTTTTGTCTATAACTATCACCTGCCTAGATAACATCATAGAGACCACCGTGTATAGAAAATAAATACTATCCTGCATGCTACATCATGCCTTCCATCCCACTGTTTGAAAGGTTTACCCAATGGACAGTTTCTCCATTTAAGGAGGAACTGTTCAGCACTGGACAAATTTGTTAATTAATCTTTTGCTTTAAGAGACTCAAACTAGATACACACAGTCCAGATTTCTGAAAGATGACAGACAGGATCTGCAAGATCCTGTCTGCCATCTTTCAAAGATCTGCATACACACAGTCCCGAGCGTTCTCCCTATGAAATGTGTGTTTCTATCGGCCGCACTAGACTCCTCTATAGGGAGTCTAGCGCGGCCGATGGAAATTTTTGGCCTTTCCCAACGAGCGTTCGGCGACCCGACCGATCGTTTGGCGGCCGCGCGCTCGTCAGAAATGAACGTACACACATAACGATAAAGCCCCGATACCGAAGGTATCGGAGCTTTATCGTTACTGTGTGTACCCAGCTATAGTCTATGTCCATGTTAATAAAAGCATTTTAAAGAGCTCTAGAGATAAATAGGGATAATTTAATTTGTAGATCAAAGAGGAAAAACCCCATACAAGTGCAGCAGATGGTAAACAAAAGTTTGATAACCAACAGATTATCTTTTCTACATGCTTTATTAATCAATATACAGAGATAATTAAAATTCTCCAAAGATGCCTACCTGTCCTTCACAAGGCTAGATTACTTAAACGTATACTTGATCCTGGATTAAATTTGTTTCTAAAAAAGCAAACTGTCTAGGTTATATACAGTATTATCTCCCAGTATGTTTACGAGTAGTACAGGGAATAAACATTGGTTGAAATACCAAGGTTTTTATGAATGTGGTAAAACAAGTACAGTACTATAGCTGGGAAAAAATCTTTATCAAACAATATAATAATTGTGACACCACAGGGCTAATATACCTTGTAACATGCTGTAACTGCCTAATTCAATTCCTTGGATGTACCACACATACATTGAAATCTAGGGTTTGGGAACATGTTTTAGGGACATTAGAATGGGTAACAGGAGTCCCTGGTCAGGCATTTTGCACTAATTGTAATTGTAATAATCTGTCTTGCCTATCTGTAATGTGCCATTGTGTAGATTGCATTGTAGTAAGGGTTAAGGGCAGAATGTGCATTTATCTGTTTCTCTGCCTGTTCCTTATCATGCACAAACAGCTAAGGGATGCCGTCAATTTTATTTTTCTTGTGGTTCAGTGTTTTTTATTCAGTGAGATCTTTTTGATCTTAAAATGGTTATGGCTAGCCTCCTATCTCTCTGGTAGGACCTTTAGTGTTTTCCACTCTGGAATTAACTCCGCCCGTCGCCCCCTCCCTGTGGGGGTCCTGCAAGGCTCAGTACTGGGCCTTTTTCTTTTCTACATCTACACCTATGGCCTTAGACGACTCATTAGTTCATTTGGATTTCAGTATCACCTGTATGCAAATGATACCCAAATTTACATCTCTGCCCCAGAACTCCCTACACTAACATCTCAAGTCCCCGACCGCCTTAGTGCCATCTCTGCCTTTATGTCCTCCCGCTTCCTCAAGCGGGAGGACATAAACTTTGTACTGTTCCCCTCCCTAGTCTTGCTATTAATATTAACACCACACCTATATCCCCATCTCCTCATGTCCACTGCCTGGGAATAACGGTAGATTCCGATCTTTCCTCCTAACCCATGTTAATTTACTTGCTAACTCCTTTCGGCTCCAACACAAAAACATCTCCTGCATTCGTCCCTTCCTCTCTAAAGCTACAAAAAGCTACAAAAATCCTAGTCCATGCCTGAATCATATCCCGGATAGACTACTGCAACACACTCCTGTGTGGTTTACCTAACAACTGCCTGGCACCACTTCAATCCATCCTCAACTCTGCTGCCTGGCTCATTCATTTATCTTCTCGCTTCTCTAATGCCTCTCCTCTGGCTGCTCATCACACAAAGGATCCAGTTCAAGCTGCTTACCCTATCCTATAAAGCACTATCCAACACAGCCCCTCTATATATCTCAGAGCTGATTTACCGACTCCGTCCCATACACAACCTCCGCTCCGCAAATGATATCCTCCTCTCATCCACTCTTGACACCTATTCCCATGCTTGCATTCAGGACTTTGCTTGTGCTGCCCCTCTGCTCTGGAGCTCCCTTCCTCCGTCTATCCATCATTCACCATCCCTCAATACCTTCAAATGTAACATTAAAACCCATCTCTTCAGGCCTAGACATTACCCCTCTTACTACCCTTTCACACTTCACTGCCAATCTATTTACAGCCTACTGATTCCCGTTACCTTATGTCTCCCCCCCTTTTTTCTCTAAACTGTAAGCTCTTTGGGCAGTGTCCTCTTTTCTACGGTATCACAGTATTGCTGTTAGTAACTCATCACTCTGTGTACTTACATTATGTAATACCTGTGTATGTATTATGTATGACTTTGTATAATATGTATTACCGGTATGTAATACATGACTATGTAATTGTAAAGCGCCACAGAAGATGTTGGCACTATATAAATCAATAATAATAATAATAATAATAATAATAAAAAGTATGGTTTCCAAATGTTGGCAGCCATAGTACTGTTGTGAGCTGTCGTGCAAATGTGTGACATCATCATGTCTCCACAAATGGACAGGCCCTACAAAAAGATGCAGAGAAGCTGTTGAAAATGCCCAATTATAGAACTACTTAACTGTTTGTTCCTGGGTGTGCTTTTCTTGATATCACTATCACTTTGTATGGTTCGAAAAGTATTCAAACATGGGATAAATAGCCTTTCTGGATGGTGGCAGAGTGATGGAAAGAAAAGGCTACTCAGTTATGTGAAGGAGACCAAAACTAATGAATCTGAGCATGTCACTCATGATAGACTGACAACTTGTTTTTTCTTTCTCTACCAGGTGCAATGATAGGTGCAATGATATATTTTTGGTTTGCGGGTGAGCAAACAGTCTGTTTGCATTAAGGATTACCGTATATACTCGAATATAAGTCGATCCGAGTATAAGTCGAGGTACCCATTTTAACCTAAAAAGGAGTAAAAACTGATTGACTCGAGTATAAGTTGAGGGTAGAAATATGACCACTACTGCCTTCTGATTCCTTGGCACTCCAGATGTTTGTAAACTACAACTCCCAGCATGCTTTAGTAGTTCCATCTACAGTGGAACTGCACACACTGAACCAACTATCCTGTCCCTGACCCAAATGCCCCCTTACTCTCCCTCCCTGCACCCATCTTCTCATGCAGCCTTCTCCCATGCAGCCTTCTCCCATGCCTTACCTTCTCATGCAGTCTTCTCCCATGCCTTACCTTCTTATGCAGCCTTCTCCCATTCAGACTTTTTCCAGCCAAATTCCAGGAGTCAGAGACCAGCCATCATCTATGGTACCTTGAAAAGAGGAATCCGACAGCTGCATTGCACTAACCGGCGGATCCACTGACGTCACTACTCGGCGCCGGGAAATGAGACCGGCGCCGAGTAGTGACGTCAGTGGATGCGACCATCAGTGCATGCGGACGCTGGATTCCTCATTTCAGGTTAGTTAGTGACTGACTCGAGTATATATGGTATAGGTTAATCCGGCATGAATTTAAAAAATCAAAGGAATTTTCATTTTCTTGTGTTAAATTAGGGATGATAAGGATAAAGGTAGCATGCAAGCCATTGCATATTACATGATGGATTCCTTTGAAATTTGTCAGCAATATGCATTTGCTTGCATATACACTTACAATTACAATACATAGATAAGGGAAAATGCCTAATATTTTAAAGGGGAACTAAAAAGCTACATATACTCAACTCTGTGAGACCAGCAGAACAGAATGGGAAGGAGGAAGATTTGACTAAGGATGCACAAGGAACAAACTAACATTCTAAAAGAGAATATTGATAGTCGAAACCAATTCCACATCAAACCATCAACTTTTGGTCATCAAAACTTGGTTTCAAAGGTCAAAATTTAGATAGTTCTGAACTGTAATTTCATTGGTTTTATTCTTTCTTTAAAAATTACTTTCTGTGAAAAAGCAACCTGTTTTATATTCAGATTACATACTGCAAATTGTGAAGGGAAAATGAAACCTCATAGCAGAAAAGAATATTACCTTTCATCAGAGTTTGCTTTTAGTTTTAGTTCTGAATAAAACAGCTTTAATATTAAATGGGTCACAATCCAATAAGCATGCCAATGTAGTTTCCTTGGTACAATCTACTAAATTTAATAGAAGCTTTTTTTCAACTCCCTAAACATCTTTTAAAAAAAGTTCTTTTGATTGTTGCTTTTCATCTTAGTTTTATAAAACTACTGAAAAATTACCCTTTGGCTATTAAAGAGCCTTTGAATATGTGAATAATAATAAATGTCTTGTACTATTAGCAAGAGTTCATTTACATATTTAACTTTATATGCATTTCTAGTTTCTAAGTTTTAAATGTAAGTCTAATAAGTATAAAATGACTGTAAAGTACAAAATGCATCTATAAAAAAACCCAAAAAACTTTCCTCTCGTCTTTCACACTAACTGCAGTAAGGTGTACTTTTTACATATACTTTAAACACATGTCCACCCTTAAAAGAAAATACTGGTCACTTATCAGTTACCTGCCCCCATTCGCTTTTCCCTCAATGCATTGAATCAAGTCTGACATCATAGCCAATGATTGACTTTCCTTATCTGCCTCCTCTACACATGCCCAAGTTCTTAAAAGCTCACTGAGCAGGGGGATGAGGTTGCAACTTCTGTCAGAAATGGAGAGAACAGGGGTGATACTTAGCATTAAATAAAAGTAACAGCGTACATATATGGTGTTACATTTTTGTAACAAGTCTACTTTATTGTATCTGTTATCTTGCAGCATTTGATTGCAGCCACTAGATGGCTATACTGTTTTGTCTGTAGCCTTTTTATAGGTCCTCTCTGATTTTACCTATTTCATATGTGTCTGACAATGGTGATAGGCACCAAAGTGTTACACATGTTTTGTTACATGTTTATAAACATTTAATAAATGCAAGACTGAAGTCACAGAGTGGGGGAGGGCTGGAGGCTATCTCCGGCCCACCATGTTGTAGCGTGTGAGTATTTGCAGTGTCGCTCTGGGTTTTACCTGGTAAGTCCGAAGTGTGCTATTTAATAAAAAAGAGGACTCTGCCATTTTCTTAATTCGTAATCAAATACTTTGCATCATTAAATATCTGGATAGAAATGCATTTAATAAAGTGCTAAAAGCACCAGTTGGGGTTAGGGGAAAATAAATGACAAGAGACCAATTTTTTTGTTTTAAATAAATGTAATGTAGGTGTTCTGAGGTATTTTGTTTATAATCTATCAGGGAGATTCAATAAAAGTTCTTATCTTAACAAATGGTGCTTATTTTGCCCCAATCAATCAGATGTTTGCTTTGAAATGTTATATAAGATCTGATTGGTTTGGGCAAAAGTTTTAATGATAAGAACATTTATTGAATCTCCCTGTATACTGTATGTCATAAATTAGCTTGTTTTCTCCAAACAAGTTGCAGACATTAGCAAAACATTTAAGTTTTTGCAAGAAGAAATACTGGCTCATTTACCTAGACTCACTGGGAAAATATATGGTGTTAAAGTCGAGCTAGCTGGTTCGCTAACGGTTAGTGCAACTTTAACTCCATATCAGCATTTCATGACACTTAGTGGTACATAGGGGCGGCATTGAAAGTTCGGCTCTGGTGGCAAAAACCCTAGAGATGCCCCTGGTCGTAGGTACAGTAAGTTCTCAGCAATTACCTCCCAGTAGGGATGGACTAGAACTCGAGCCCGAACTATCCAGGACCCAGATTTCATCGACTTTCGATGTTTTCGAATCATCGAATTTATGGGCCGTTCACTAACTCTAGAATGTAGTATAGTGTAATGTAGTGGCTGGATAGTGTAGTGGTTAATGGCACTGCCTTTGACATGGGAGACCAGGGTTTGAATCCTGGCTAGGTCAGCAATACAAATGTTTGGATTATTATAATACCCTAGTAATATAATAACCATATAATAACCTAGTAATATAATATTGTTATTATATTACTAGGTTAACATATGGTTATTATATTACTAGGTTATTATATGGTTGTTATTATATTACTAGGTTATTATGGTTATTATATTACAAGGTTATTATATTACTAGGTATTATAATAACCATTATAACCTAGTAATATAATAACCATATAATAAACTAGTAATATAATAACCATATGATAACCTAGTAATATAAAATTATATAGGGTATTATATGGTTATAATATTACTAGGTTATTATATGGTTATTATATTACTAGGGTATTATAATAATCCAAAATTTGTATAGCTGCCCCCAGCCAGGATACGAACCCTGGTCTCCCATGTCAAAGGTGGTGCCTTTAACCACTACACTATCCAGCCATTACATTCTATTGATGATATATTACTAGGTTATATAGTAATATAATAACCATATGATAACCTAGTACTATATTATCCATATAAAGCAGTGGCTGGATAGTGTAGTGGTTAAAGGCACCACCTTTAACATGGGAGACCAGGGTTTGAATCCTGGCTGGGGGCAACTATACAAATTTTGGATTATTATAATACCCTAGTAATATAATAACCATATAATAACCTAGTAATATAACAACCATAATAACCTAGCAATATAATAACCATATAATAACCATATTATCTAGTAATATAATTACAATATTATATTACTAGGGTATTATATGGTTATTATATTACTAGGTTATTATATGGTTATTATATTACTAGGGTATTATAATAATCCAAAATTTGTATAGCTGCCCCCAGCCAGGATACGAACTCTGGTCTCCCAAGTCAAAGGTGGTGCCTTTAACCACTACACTATCCAGCCACTACATTATATCAATGATATATTATAGTAATATGATAACCATATGATAACCTAGTAATATATTATCCATATAAAGCAGTGGCTGGATAGTGTAGTGGTTAAAGGCACCACCTTTGATATGGGAGACTAAGGTTCGACTCCTGGCTGGGGGCAGCGTCACACTTTTTGGATTATTATAATACCCTAGTAATATAATAACCATATAATAACCTAGTAATATTATAACCATATAATACCCTAGTAATATAATATTGTTATATCACTAGGTTATTATATGTTTATTATATTACTAGGTTATTATAATACTCTAGTAATATAATAACCTAGTAATATAATAACCATATAATAACCTAGTAATATAATAACCATATGATAACCTAGTAATATAATAACAATATTATATTACTAGGGTATGATAAAAATCCAAACTTTTATATAACTGCCCTAGCCAGGATTCGAACCCTGGTCTCCCATGTCAAAGGCGATGCCTTTAACCACTACACTATCCAACCCTTTAACTAAGCCTAGGAAGGACCGTTTGCTAACAGGAAGGATCGTTTGTTCGTTCGATAATCCTCGAATGTATCGTCGAATGTAGCCCGTCTGACTTTAGGAAGTGTTTTAACAAGCTTTGGAGATAGTGACATGTTCCCCAGACCATTTCCCAGGTGCCACAGCCATTTACAGTAAGTTACCATTGTTAGTTTAGCTGTAAATCACTCGGATTTTTCGAACTATCACTCCCCCATAGACATTAATGGGTCCAAATTCGAATTTTCGAACTTTCTCTGAGTGCTTCTCACTCACAGTTCCATTAAAAATGTAACAATCTATGTAACAGTCTATGGACACCCGGAGTAGTAGAACAGCAGACTGCAAACAGAAGGCACCAGTAATCCCTTAAATATCTCATTTATACCAGACCCTCCATGGACACTAGAGGTGAAGTGTATCTAATTGTTTATTTAACCCCTGCTAATTCTTTTATTACTGCCTGTCATCATTGAATGTGTATTTACTGTTTTATTTACGACAGCCATTGCCAATCAGGCATGGGTGCAAAAGATAACATCTATGTAATGTCAGAAAGTCTTTGTTCTAGTATGTATAAAATACAGTGCTTTATAAGATTCAGTATTGTATCATGCCTGAGGAAGAAGCCTAGTGCTTCGAAAGCTTGCATTTTCAATCATTTTAGTTAGCCAATAAAAGGTATTACTTTATATCCAAGATGTCTTCACTTTCATCTATGGCTAACACGGTACAATTCTCTACTACTAATCTTTTATATTTGTGATATTTAGGATATTTTATATTAAGTATATTGTTCAGAGATAGTGTTGGGTATTTTGTTTGCATGTGTCACCAGCAGAGTACCATTTTTTCATATTGTGTGTTGGTTTGTACCCCTTTGGGGTCCTTCCTTTAGTTTTGAGTAAGGGGACTCAGAGGTACCTGTGTGATTGTGTCTGCCCTGTACTCTCCTGTAATTACAGTGAGAAGCCTTTTACTGTAAATATACCAAACCAGGCTGAATGAGAAGATATATTATAACTTGTGGATATACACATAACCAATTATCTGCTTCTGTTTTTTTTTTTTTTTATTTGTTTCACTATATGCACTTTACAATGGGTATTTTATGCATCTGCACTTTCTCCTAGACATTTAAATTTGTATATTTTAGTCTATGTTCTAATAACAAAGTGCCTGAGGTTTATTATACCATCCCTGCTGTAGGAGATTTAATTATGTTCTAGTGGTTTTCTCTGACAGTAGAGTGAGGCAAGCTCTATTTTCTTGCACGCTCATACTAGTATTTATTTGATAGATAGTACTGGAAAGTGAGTGCCTTTGTCTTTGTTACAAGAGTGTAAATATCCTCTTTTCGTTTACCATGTCTTGGTGAAGGTTGCTTAGCTTTATTTCAACTTAAGAACAAACCTACAGAACCTGGTCCATAAACCGGGTTCCGGGGACTTTATGGATAATTATATGAAATATATTATTTATTTCAATATTTATGTGGCGTGTACACATAATTAAATATGGTAAGCATGGTGACTTAATGTTGACTTTGATGTGTGTTCAGAGATTTAGCCAACATGACATTTTCTGTTAAAGCATTCCACAACATTTACTCTCACAATGAAGTAACCATTTACTTTGGTTAAGCTGAAATCACTTTCCTTCAAGACTGAATTGGGTGGAATTAAGTCTTTTGTTGATCCCTACAAGTGAAAAGATCCCCTGCTAATTTGCTGTAGTGCTGTAAAGAGTTTTATATTTCCTTGCAAATGTCTTGGTTGTAGGGAAAATCAAACACCTAAATCTACCTTCATAAAAAAAATCTTCTTTCCTTTTATCAGTTTAGTCTTTTCTATTTCTAATGTGTAATGCACTGATATCCTTTCTGTGGCTCAAGGCTGCACTGTATACTTTCTATATAGAGGCGGAATTATGTCTTCCTCTATGTTCCTTCTTATACAGGATCTTGTTTTATTTCTTTGGCAATTAATGCCTGACCACTTAGAGTTACTTAGATTATTATCCACAATAACCCCCAAGTCCTTTTCTATTGATTCCATTAAGAGTATAAAAAGCATTCATGCATTTTTTTGCAGTATCATTAGCAAACATAGAGATTGTTCTCTTAAAGGAATAGTTCACTCAAAAAGTGAACTATTCCTTTAATGTATTGATAGAAGACCAGGAGGTTAAGTAGCTATATCTTACCTCCAGTTCTTCAATTAATTGAGCAGGAGCAACGAACCAAGAATGAAGATCTTTACCTTACACGCTATCCTCTGCTGCAGTAGTGACAGGTCCCAACTGCTTATTGGTTTACAGTAACTAAAGTGCACATGCACAATAATTTGCGCTATAGTTACTCTGAACAGGAAGTGGTCAGGAATGCTGCAGCGTGTAAGGTAAATATCTTAGACATATAGTTGAGGTCTGGTACTGGTATTTATAAAGGTTTCCATCCAACATCCAAGGAGCATTCCAACAATCTCCTAGAAGTATAAGCTCCAGATTGTAGATGTGGAGAAACCAACTCGAACACAGGCTGCGCTGTGAAAATAGTAGTGTTTATTTAAACAGGTATACACATGACATGTCGCCCGAAACATGTCGTGTGTATACCTGTTGAAATAAACACTACTATTTTCACAGTGCAGCCTGTGTTTGAGTTGGCTTCTCCACATCTACCATCTGGATCTTATAAGGTAAATATCTTCTTTCTTCGTCTGTTACTCTTACTCAATTGATTGAAGAACAGGAAGTAAGGCATAGCTCCATAACCTCCCGCTCAATACATACAAGGAATAGTTCCCTTTTCGAGTGAACTATTCCTTTAATGCCTAAGACAAGGTCATTTAAAAATAGGTTAAAGACTACCATTCCCAGGACAGACCTGAAATCAAAACAGATTTTCGGAAGTTCGGCCATGTCTACTCTTTACAAACCACTGGTAATGCCTCATTTGAAATATGCGGTTCAGTTTTGGAATCATGTGTGCAAAAATGACATCTTTAGGGAACTTGAATATTAGGACAGATTGGATAAGTTACAATTATGTGAAAAAAGGCTCTTGCTTGGGGATGCGATTACTGTGTTTATGATTACATTAAATTTATGATTACATTAATTGGCCAAACAATTGGAAGTGTTTTTCACTGTGAGAACGGTAAAACTATGGATGTGGTGATGGTAGGTTCATTGGATAGTTTTAAAAAAAGGCTGGGTGAGTTTCTAAAAACCAAAAATGTGCATGCTACTTGTATAAATACTTAATATACACAAACGGGGGGTTGTGGGAGCACTCCTTAGGCAAAGTTACTTTATAACAATGGAAGTGCTACTGATCTGACCAAAACATCAGAACAAACAAGAAAAGAGATGATCAATGCACATTCCTGGGCCCCATATATCAATAATATTATGATATATGGGGCCCAGGAATGTGCATTGATCATCTCTTTTCTTGTTTGTCCTACACTATTTGTTATAAAGTAATTTTGCCACAGGAGTGCTCCCACAACCCCCCTTTTGTGTATATATTGTAGCAGAGTTTCTCTGCAGGAAGATTGACCAAGCTTCCATGTGGTATTGCACCCCCAACACATCCCTTTAATTGGAGGTCTTATGCCTTAAATACTAAACATTGGATGAAAGGCCTCTTCCCTCCTTGTTTGATAGCCAGTAGGCGGGGGGAAGTGATAGCCTGTAATACTAATCCAATGCTAGGTCAGGGAGACCACCTTCCCATGAAAATGCAACCAAGCAGGGAGTGTCAGCCCAGATAAATGACCCAAGGTAAACTGTTAGGACCTTCCATACTGAGGTTACCTTGATGTGGTTGGAAGGCTTTTCACTTTTATGCATAAAATTGTAACTAAAAACCCCCATGTTTTTACTGTTTGCACTAGCATAGATATTATGATATATGGGGCCCAGGAATGTGCATTGATCATCTCTTTTCTTGTTTGTATAAATACTTAAAGTATTGATCACATTGCCACTTGGATTTTTTTCCCCCACTTCATACTGTTTTTTTTTTTTTTCCTTCCTCTGGGAAATGTGGGTATTTCTGAGTAGGTTGGTTTAGATGGCCGTATGTTTTCATTTAACCTCAAACGCTATACTATACTATTACATCCCCTGACTAGTGGTTTCAAAACCAACCTCCTTTTAATGCGGAACTGGCGACTTTAAAATCTGTTGATCCAACGGATATTTAAACATTTCAGAAATTCTAAATTTTTATTAGAAAATTAAAAAAATGCATTTGAAAATTGAAAATCCCTATTAAATATTTAAAATTGTGATTGTGATATTTAATTTGAAAAATTCATAGAAGACAATTAGATTGACTTGGCAATAAACTTGCTGGGAACTGTTCAAATCAGTCCATGCTTACCTGCAATTACAAAACAGACTGATACAATAGGTCGTTAGTATGTGCAAAATTGTAATTAGAATATAAACTACATATAAGCCTATTCTGCTTGCACCTTGACAATAACTCATTGTTATCTGATCATCATATTAAGCTGTCTCTGCATAATACTGGCATTGCATTCCAACTTCTTTTCCACAATCACTCACAGTACTAGACTTCTAAAATGAAATAAAAAAACAACTAACTCATAATATTACTTCATTCAAAGACTAACATGAATTTATGTGTGTTGATGTTCCAGATCTATCCAAAAAAGTATATACAATACTTACAAATAGTTTCATAAAATCAAAACATAATAGTAGGTGGATAAGCTCAGGGACAAAATGCAAATAACCATATACAGTACTGTACAAAACAATGCCTAACTAATTGTACCCATATGCCATAACTCCTATACTGAATTGACACTGCATTGACTATAATAAGAAGCACAAAGGAACCAGAGTACAGTGCTTCAGAAGTAATTTATTTCACCTGATGAAGGACCTGTAAGGTATGAAACATGTAGTGCCACGTCTCCAATAACTTACTTCTAAAGCACTGTACTCAGGTTTCTGTATGATCCTATTGTCTTAGATTAGTTTGAGGCCAGGTGTACGCTCCCCACATAGTTAAGCCAACTGAATCCTTTGACAATCTGCTGCCTAGAGAACATTAATTTTGCAATATATAATAAGGAGCAATGTATGATACCTCTGTTTCTTTTTATTTTGATCTTAATAAATAACTACTATGATTCTGTCTTACTAATTCTTTATCTTCAAAAACATGTATTACAGATTCATTTTTCTTCTATTGAGGGGAATCTAAATAATTATTTCCTTATTCTTAGCATACTGTCCTTTGTACACCTGATGGGCTCTCACAATGAATGAATCATCTTCTTTGAAACTAGTGATAATGTAAAGCTACTGATGTAGTCTTATTATGGGGCATATTCTCGAATCCATCAGATACTTTGGGTTATAGTTAATGTACGGCTACTTACATTTCAGATCTATTGGACATACAATACCATGCAGTAGTAGTCTACCGTAGTATTGTATAGGGGTTCTATCACGATTGTGATCGTACAATCGTGATTTTAAAATTATGATTTCGATAGATGGCCCTAGGTTCCAAGCCAACAGTTGACCATGTGGCTTTTCACCACTTTCATAACTATAGATGGGTCATACTTGATGTTAAATCACTTTATTCGGTGATTGACCACTCTATGTGCCTTAAGGCAGTAGAATGGTACCGAAAATACTATTCCAATTACACCATACCTTTACAGAGTCTTATCTTGGCCTCTATCGATTATTTATTGTTACATAATTATTTTTGTTTGATGGCTCTTAATATGTCCAAAGGTGTGGGACCGCGATCGGCGTTGCTTTTGCTCCGGCCTTCGCAAACTTCTTCAAGGGAGCATGGGAGGAGTCCCACATCTTTGGAGATAGTAATCCATTCAAGCACAGGATTATCTACTTTGGAAACTATATTGATGATCTCCTGCTGATTTGGGATGGAGATGATAAAACAGTAGAAGATTTTGTGACCTAAACCAATATTAATGACTGTAATCTGTTTTTAACTGGAACACGTTCAAAGGATTGGATTCATTTCTTATATATTGTGTTGTTTGGTGACTCAATTACAGCTCTAATAGAGACAGAGGTCTATAGAAAAGGGATAGCATGTATCCCCTTTTGTTGGCCACAAGTTGTCACCCGAAACACACTCTTGATGGAATCTCCAAGGGGCACTTCAGGAGTTTTAGATGGAACTGCTCCTTAGAAGGGTCTTCTGAGAGAGCAGCAGGTAAGCTGTCAGAAAGGTTCAAGGAATGAGGTTATAAAGAGAAAAAACTTGAAAAAGCTTGGGAATCTGTGAGAAAAAAAGATAGTAAGAATTTACTGTGTCACTTTATAATGTGACAAAGGAGAGAGGAAAGAATAGCCATAAGACCTTTTTTGTCACAAGATACAGTACTGAATTTAATATTATAAAAAAAAATATATATATACTGTAGGAACTTACATATCCTAAGAAAGGATCTGGACCTTAATGAGATCTTACGATCTGGTTTACAGATAATAGCCAAGAGAGCTGATACCTTAGGTGCAAAAATTGCACCTAGTTCGTGTTGGAGTGACAGGAAAAAAACAACTAAAAAAGGAAACTGGCTCTCTATGAGGGGGAGTTTTAAATGTGGAAAAAGGTCATGCAAGACATGTTTAATTATGGAAAATGTCAAACAGTACAAATCAAATGTGACACAGAAATTGTATATTATAAAGGATTTTATTAATTGTGATACACAAAATGTAATTTACCTTTTAACTTGTTATAAATTTCAGAAACCGTTGGTAGAACGAAACGATCCCTTTAAGAAAGAGCACAGGAGCATATATATCACATAACGAGTAGGGAGAGAGACACCAATAGCAAAACATTTTGCAGAATGCAATGGGAGTGATATTAAATATGTATACAGGGAATAGAGAAAGTGAATAAGAAATTAAAGGGAGGCAATATCATGGACCTCTTGAATAAAATAGAAGCATTCTGGTCATGAGTCAGACATGAGAATACCGAAAGGGTTAAAATCAAGATGGGATCTTGTGTTTTACTGTGTACTCTCAGATGCAACATTGTATTTTATGACTCCATGAATAGAGAGGATGTATAACAGGTTACATGCTTGATAAATTAGGGTTAAATAGTATCTCAGAATAGGAATATATGTAATATAAATCAGTTAAAGGGATTCTCTATATGGGTTTGGATGAAATTAGTTGTAATTACGATGTTTTGGAACAAGGTACCTTTAAAGGGTATCTCCACTCGTTTTAGAAGTTTTGGGAATCCCGTTCTATTGAAGAACGGGAGGTAAAGGAGATGTGCCTTACCTTCCGTTCTTCAATAGAACACACAGGAGCCAGGAGAGAAGGTAAGAAACTTACCTACTCGCTCGCTCCCCCTGGCGATAGAATGGGATTCCCAAAACTTCTAAAAACGAGTGGAGATACCCTTTAAATGTTAACGCTCCTTTAAATGCTAATATACTGTAGTGCTTTTTGATTGATTGTAATGGTTTTAAATTGTCAAGGAGCATGTGTGTAATTTTAAGTCTATGAATAAGGGTTCGTCCAAAACGCGTCAGACTTGCCAGCTCTGACCCATAAATGAATATACTCACCATGTCTAGATTTTAAGAAATAATTAATAAAGGAAAGTTTTAATGCACACCTAACCTGCACTCTGGATTCTATGGGTGCGCGATCCAAATAGCGGCTTTTCTGTTGCACTCTTCTATGCATATAGGGTGAGACATCCAAGGATGCGCACGCTGTAACATTTGCGTCTGCAGGACTATGGAAGACTGCGAAGGTAAGATAGGAGCCGCCTATTGTTTGATTTTTATTTTAAGAGTGAAACCCATAGAAAGAAATGATGATGATGATGATGTGATTGTGGCATTCATTGAGCAGCGTGTACTTGAAAAAATGATCCAGCAGCTTTGGCATATATCAGTAAAAGTATTAAAATTATGCCAAATTTATGGACAAGAGCAATTTAAAAACACACTCCATCAAATTCAGATGTAACATTTTATGTTTATTGCCTTGAGGAAATGAATAAATTATGTTTTCCCCCCACTTTAATAATATCTTAATTAACTTGTGTCAACTGCCTTCTTGATTTTGTTCTATAAGCAATTAGAACATCCAAAATAAATGTAAAATATAATGCATGCTAAAGCAGATTTTTCAAAGATGTCTGTCATGTTCTGTTGAGTAATCTTATTTTTTAATATAGTGTGTCAGATTTAAAGTTAGGGCTTAAGAAACAGAGTGAGAAAAGCACACAAATGTGTACACATAGAACATAGATGTACTGTACAGTTAGTCACAAATTTAAGATTTACATGCTTCTATTTAACGTCAGGGGTTTTGGCTCGTTAGCACAGCGCTATTTCCAAAAACATTCGGAAATGGCGCTGTGCTCTAAATTCCGTCTAAAACCCACGTTAACCCGATTTTTTTTCGGGTTAACGTGGGTTTTAGACGGAAAAGGGGCATATTGAATCTCAACCATAGTGCACTAACACACTTACAGGGTTATTCAATAAAAGTTCTTCAGGGTTATTCAATAAAAGTTCTTACCGTTTAAAATGGTGATAATTTTGCCCCAACCAATCAGATGTAAGCTTACAAATGTTAAATAGGATCTGATAGGTTGGGGCAAAATTTGCACCATTTTAAACGATAAGAACTTTTATTGAATCTCCCTGCTAATCATTAAAAATGGTGCTAATTTTGCTCCAACCAATCAAATGTTAGCTTTCAAATGTTAAATAAGATCTGATTGGTTGGGGCAAAATTGTATGCTGCAACATGTAAAATATGTGCAGAAACATACCCTCCAACACTCCCTATTCAAAAGCTACATTATGGAAACAATGCGTTGCTGCAGGGGGGGTAATGAAGTGAACCTGATCTTAGCACAGCTCTGTGCAATGCATTTCTTACCTTATTAAAAGGAATGGAAGCAAAGAGAGTAATCCTGCACACACCTAATCAAATAACAATAATATGTGCTGGGTGCAAATGGTAGACCAAGGCTAAAGTCAGTATCCAAATAGAGACAAATAAATACCATACACACCAGGCTTGCAGTCCTGTGTACTGTACTTTATTATATAATAAATGGGAATATTATAGTGACATTTCGGTACAACAGTTTACCTTCTCCAGGAAAAAGTTTAACACTTACACTTTTGTCTGATGAAGGTACACTGTTGTACCGAAACGTCACTATGATGTTCCTGTGTATAATATAATAAAGTACACAGGACTGCAAGCCTGGTGTGCATGGTATTTATTTGTCCCTATTTGTCCTTATTAAAAGAAATGGGGAAATTTAGAAATCTGCTTCTTTGTGTGACTCCTTTTTGTAACCAGTTTACTATTTACCTTATACTTTTAAATTTAATAGATTTTTTTTGTAATTTGTCAGATGACTTATTTAATTACTTGTTTAATAAAGATTTAGGTCAGGAATTAATATGCCCCTACAACACTTTTTTGCATTGTCCTGGTTGATGGTTTGAACTACACCTCTCAACATCCCTTACTGGACAGTTACTTAAATGTTACCAAAATCCCATACCCTTCACCATCCCTTAAATAGGTACACTATTGAGAAATGCATTGCAGGGAGCTGTGTTAAGATTGAGTACACTTTATAATCCTCTCTCTGCAGCTCTGCACCATGAGTGTAACTATTAAAGGGGCATGTTGGAGGGTATGCATTTAAGGTTAATGTTTTAACTAACATTAAATTAAGAGATTGTATATTCAATTCTAGACAGCTTTGAAGCTGACCAAATGAACCAACACCAGTGATTTGTTGAAATAAATAACATTCTACTATATACATATTATTATTATTATTATTATTGTGGATTTATATATTGCCAGCATCTTCCGTAGCGCTTTACAATTACATGTATACATCAGGCCCTGCCCCCAAAAGCTCATTTATTTGACACATACACCCTTCATCAGTATTTATGATCCGGCGGAAACATGAGTGACCAGAGGAAACCCACACAAGCACGAGGAGAACATACAAACTCCTTGCAGATGTGCCCAAGGGTGGAATCCAAATCAGGACTTCAGTGCTGCAAGGCATCAATGCTAACCACTGAGACACCGTGCAGTTTGTACAGCTCCCTTTCGGGGGTATTTAATTAATCAATTAATACTAATCAGTTGCACTGAATCCGATGCAGTCTGTAACACGCATTAGAAAAGTTGCATATGTGGTAAAGGATTGGAAATGCGGTCCCTAAGGAAAAAAGCACCAACAGCCTCATTTATTTTAGAGTTAAAGTCACGGTAGCAGCTTCGCTATCGGTTAGCATAACTCCTTCATTGTGCCGGCTGCACGGCAATCCTTCCCATGCGTCAAATGAACAACCTCAAGTCCCCATGGTGCGTCCATGAATACTAATTGTGGGATTAGTGTATGGTTTAAGAGTTTTGGGGAAACTGAATAAGAACAGCTGCTGGTGCTAAAGGCAAAATCTTTTGTATAGTGGAAGGAGGTGCAGATTGCCACATGGTTACCAAGAAATATTTTTTTTTAAAGACTTCACTCTATTGTAAAATAGTAACAGGGCTCTATTTATAAAGCTGCAGTATTGTCAAATAAAGATACCAAATGGATTAAAGCTAGGTACACACGATGAGATATTTTGGTCCAATCGACCGATAGTTCAGTGTATCGGTCCGAAATTATCGCATCCGAATGCGCCCATGTCCGACCGACCGACCGTTCGTCCGAATCGGACGAAAGGACGATCAGACATGGTGGAAAACCTCGTCCGATCGTGCAGTCCTCTATGAACTGCACGATCGGTCGCGGTAACTATCGGACATGGCTGCTTTTGCCGCGACCAGTTCTTCCTCCTCGCCGACCAGTCGAAAGTATCGAACTGTCGGTCAAGAGTGAAAAATCGCTAGGTGTGTACCTAGCTTAACGGGCATTATCATTATTTTGATGCAATTAATGCAAAGGAGTTGATAACAAGAAAAGTGAGTTAAGAGCAACAAACAAAGGGCATTTTTAGAAAGGTGCAGTATCACTCAAACTTTTTACAACTGTGATTGTACATTTACAATTGTAATTGCCTGATCGCCCCAGCCATACTTTTAATATACCCCATAGTATCGAAACTGCAGGTTTTTGAATTCTGCCCAAAGAGTGGCTTAAAAAGGCAGCCAGACCAATGAGCAATGAGATGACTTGGACACACCTTGGGAATGCCCGACAGGTAAGCTTTGCTGCTGGGATACACTGTGGGAGCTTCAGATGGGTAAGTATTGTTATGTACTAACAATTCACCTTGATAGTTTAGTTTTCCCTCTCCATTTTCAATGTGCCCTTGTTCATATTGATTACATATTATAATTCGGTGCCCCTTTGCATTAGGTTCTATTTTTGTATAATTTAATAAGTTTAATTTAATCAGTTGTATTCACATTAACATGTATGTTTTTAACTATGCAGTAACCTAAAAGGTAGATGGCTGTTTATAATTTCACCTAAAAACATGAAATGACATGGCACTTAATCCCTTAGCTTAAAAAACCCTAGGGGGTTTCAAGTTGAATGAGTTATACAATTTACCACAGAAATGTTGTGTCTATCGCATAAATATCCTTAGAGAACTACTAATGAAACCCTCTGTGTTTTCACACAGATCAAAATAATAAGTATTAACATAAAATATTAACAGTGGGCAACTTCATAAGCACAGAATTTCTTAGAATTATGGAAAATAGCCCTGTATGAGAAGTTTTTTGTAATATCTTGGGTATTGATTACGGTTCATGTTGAGAATTCAGCAAGCCTATCAATCATTAAAGCAATGGTTTCTGTCCTAGGTCTTTTTTCTGTAAACTTTATTCACATAAATGATTTGGCAGTAAACAATAAATCACAATGACTCTAAGCACATTTATGAGTCAATATTTGTTATATTTCCTATTCCTGTTGCTTTCCTTTTATAATCTCAAAAATAAAAATAATTAATTGTTTGCACTGTTCAAAATACAAGTGTTCAACACCTATAGGTATAATAAGAGCAATCTACTGTAGGTGATGAAGGATGTGCATGTGTGTAAATATTTTGGGTCATTGTGTACAAAATGTGTAAAATATAAGAAATATTTTGTAATTTTAATGCATTTTCATTTGTTTGTTTTCATCCCTTACAAAAGGAAAAGAAAATGTACAGAATAAAGAAATACAATCTCAATATAAAAACCTTTGCAAAGAAGCAAACCCACTGAGGGCTCAAATGGGATGAATAAAAAGGCAATTGTGCAGTGACCATAAGCAAGTATTACAGGATTTGCTATGTTGTTAAACAAGACACCTCATGGGAAGTTTCTATATTACACTTAATACAGGTTCTTGTGGTAGAGCCAGATACAAAAACTTATCAGTGTTGCAGCTCTGCTTAAAGGGCAACTAAAGCCACAGAACAACACTGAACCAGATGGCAGAACACCTTAATATAAAACCAATAATGTGTGTCTTACCTCTCATTTTGATACGGGTGCTGGGAAATTTACCTAAATAACATATGGTTTGTGCTTTACTTCACAGCATTCTAGTATCACACAGTTTGGTCAACGACCATTATGTTCTGCACATGCTCAGTCCTTAGCTATGGCAGAAACTTGTTACAGTTGGCCACACCCATTAGTAATCTGTAGCCAATCCTTTTACAGGACAGATAAAGCAAGGAAGCATGTGACTGAGGTCAGGAGGTGTGGTCTGACACTGCACATACACACAGATACTTCATCCAGTTCTTAACAGGCTTATATTTACATTAATACAATTAACTGAAGTGTTATTTTATAGCTTATTGGTGTTTTTAGGGAAGTTGTTTTCAGATTCTGGAATATAAAAATTGGGTTTAGTTCTCCTTTAATATCTACAGCAGTAATAGTTTTTGTAGTCAGAAATTAGCTGTGCAGCTACATTTTTTTTACATCTACCTTACTGAAATCTACTCAAATGCTCAGAAGAAATTCGTCATTAAAGGTACAAAGTAGTGCAAGACAACCTTTCAACCTCTCATTGCCAGCTTACTGCCAGTTTGTAAAGCATCTGAAGTTTATTTTTACATAATTAATTAATACAGTATTTACTAAAACAATGTTATTAATATTTAAATATGCGACAGTCTATTTTTTAATAATATATAGTTCATGTTGCTTATATAATTAAAACCCTTTGAATCTATACTGTAGCATTATTTTTTTATCTTGTGTGTGTTTAAAATCATGCCTAAATGCTGTATTATTCCATGACCAGTGCCTATGATCTTGACTATTCTGTTGATAGCATCACTTGCATCCAAAAGGTAATACATATATATAGAAAACAGTTCCACACCGCACACAGGATTTTTAGCATCCCCTTTCTCAGGTACAGTTTGCTATCACATATTGCTACCAAAAACCCACATTATATCCACCCCCTACAGGACATGACATCATAAGCCACAACCTACAAAAAATATATTAAAAGTTAAAATGTACAATGGCATCAGTACTGAATTGTATACTAAACCAACTGGTACTCTCATATAAGAATTTTCATCCTGCTCATGTAAAAAGATCTATTCCGATCAGCCAGATTAAGAGGGTTAATAGGATTGTCAACAATGCAGATAGGAGGGAGAAATAACAGAGATTAATGTACTCTAAGTTTGTGGAACGGGAATACCCTAAAAAGGTGCTAGATATAGCATTACAAAAAGCCAATGTAACGAAAAATCCTAGAAGTGACAGGGAGAAGATTAAATGGAAATCATTTATAATGGATTAGGTAAGTGGTAGTGACATCGTTGGAAAGGCAATTCGTAAGAGCTGGTATCTACTAAGTCGCTCTAATCCAGAGGTGGAGGAATTCAAAACTCCTCCTTTACTTTCATACAGAAAAGGTTTCACATTAGGGAACAGCTTAGTACAGTCTACGTTTAGAAGGGACAGGGTAGACGGGGTTATATTTCTGGGTAAAAAATGGGAAAGTATCCCTGTCTACGCTGTGCCCAATGTAAATTTGTTGACAAAGGTCTATGTTTTAGAAATCCCACAACAGGCAAGGAACATCATTACAGGGAATTTTGTATTTGCAGTAAGACTTGTGTTGTTTACGCACTATGGTGTCCTTGTGGACAGGTTTATGTTGGTGAAAATACTCAAATGGTTAATGCACGTATTTCCCAACATCGTTTAAGAATACGAAAGAATGAGATTAAATTGTCTGTGCCTAAACATTATGTGGAGGAAGGCCATTTGGAAAATGATCTTAGCTTTAGGGTACTTGAAATGGTCCCAACACCTTATTGAAGTGGGGACCGTAAGTTAGCTCTCAAGAGAAGGGGATTTTGGTGGGTACACAAGCTTAAGCGTTTACATCTTGGTGGTCTAAACAGACATTACGATTTATATAATTTTTTTGCAACAGTGTAAGTGCTTTTTAACCATGTCTGTTTTCCTGGTTTTATATGATTATGTATAATGTGAATATTGCTATAATTTATACAGTGATTGAGGTTTAATATATGGGAATATGTATAATATATTTTTTGTAGGTTGTGGCTTATGATGTCATATCCTGTAGGGGGTGGATATAATGTGGATTTTTGGTAGCAATATGTGATAGCAAACTTAATACCTGAGGAAGGGGATTATTATTAAGTTGTACATTACATATGTGCTAAATAAAATCTAGAATATAATAATTCTATACGCCGTGTGGAACTGTTTTCACTTATCCTTATTAATCCTTATTAATCTTATTAATTATACGCTCAGTCCTTAGCTATGGCAGAAACTTGTTACAGTTGGTCACACCCATTAGTAATCTGTAGCCAATCCTTTTACAGGACAGATAAAGCAAGGAAGCATGTGACTGAGGTCAGGAGGTGTGGTCTGACACTGCACATACACACAGATACTTCATCCAGTTCTTAACAGGCTTATATTTACATTAATACAATTTACTGAAGTGTTATTTTATAGCTTATTGGTGTTTTTAGGGAAGTTGTTTTCAGATTCTGGAATATAAAAATTGGGTTTAGTTCTCCTTTAATATCTACAGCAGTAATAATTTTTGTAGTCAGAAATTAGCTGTGCAGCTACATTTTTTCACATCTACCTTACTGAAATCTACTCAGATGCTCAGAAGAAATTCGTCATTAAAGGTACAAAGTAGTGCAAGACAACCTTTCAACCTCTCATTGCCAGCTTACTGCCAGTTTGTAAAGCATCTGAAGTTTATTTTTACATAATTAATTAATACAGTATTTACTAAAACAATGTTATTAATATTTAAATATGCGACAGTCTATTTTTTAATAATATATAGTTCATGTTGCTTATATAATTAAAACCCTTTGAATCTATACTGTAGCATTATTTTTTTAGCTTGTGTGTGTTTAAAATCATCCCTAAATGCTGTATTATTCCATGACCAGTGCCTATGATCTTGACTATTCTGTTGATAGCATCACTTGCATCCAAAAGGTAATACATATATATAGAAAACAGTTCCACACCGCACACAGGATTTTTAGCATCCCCTTTCTCAGGTACAGTTTGATATCACATATTGCTACCAAAAACCCACATTATATCCACCCCCTACAGGACATGACATCATAAGCCACAACCTACAAAAAATATATTAAAAGTTAAAATGTACAATGGCATCAGTACTGAATTGTATACTAAACCAACTGGTACTCTCATATAAGAATTTTCATCCTGCTCATGTAAAAAGATCTATTCCGATCAGCCAGATTAAGAGGGTTAATAGGATTGTCAACAATGCAGATAGGAGGGAGAAACAACAGAGATTAATGTACTCTAAGTTTGTGGAACGGGAATACCCTAAAAAGGTGCTAGATATAGCATTACAAAAAGCCAATGTAACGAAAAATCCTAGAAGTGACAGGGAGAAGATTAAATGGAAATCATTTATAATGGATTAGGTAAGTGGTAGTGACATCGTTGGAAAGGCAATTCATAAGAGCTGGTATCTACTAAGTCGCTCTAATCCAGAGGTGGAGGAAATCAAAACTCCTCCTTTACTTTCATACAGAAAAGTTTTCACATTAGGGAACAGCTTAGTACAGTCTACGTTTAGAAGGGACAGGGTAGACGGGGTTATATTTCTGGGTAAAAAATGGGAAAGTATCCCTGTCTACGCTGTGCCCAATGTAAATTTGTTGACAAAGGTCTATGTTTTAGACATCCCACAACAGGCAAGGAACATCATTACAGGGAATTTTGTATTTGCAGTAAGACTTGTGTTGTTTACGCACTATGGTGTCCTTGTGGACAGGTTTATGTTGGTGAAAATACTCAAATGGTTAATGCACGTATTTCCCAACATCGTTTAAGAATACGAAAGAATGAGATTAAATTGTCTGTGCCTAAACATTATGTGGAGGAAGGCCATTTGGAAAATGATCTTAGCTTTAGGGTACTTGAAATGGTCCCAACACCTTATTGAAGTGGGGACCGTAAGTTAGCTCTCAAGAGAAGGGGATTTTGGTGGGTACACAAGCTTAAGCGTTTACATCTTGGTGGTCTAAACAGACATTACGATTTATATAATTTTTTTGCAACAGTGTAAGTGCTTTTTAACCATGTCTGTTTTCCTGGTTTTATATGATTATGTATAATGTGAATATTGCTATAATTTATACAGTGATTGAGGTTTAATATATGGGAATATGTATAATATATTTTTTGTAGGTTGTGGCTTATGATGTCATATCCTGTAGGGGGTGGATATAATGTGGATTTTTGGTAGCAATATGTGATAGCAAACTTAATACCTGAGGAAGGGGATTATTATTAAGTTGTACATTACATATGTGCTAAATAAAATCTAGAATATAATAATTCTATACGCCGTGTGGAACTGTTTTCACTTATCCTTATTAATCCTTATTAATCTTATTAATTATACATACATGTGTTAACATCACACACAGTGTGAAATACCAAACATGGTCTAAATTGTTTGAATATAAGATTCTTGTGTGCGATCTTCTACTGGTTTTCTATTTACTGGTAGGAGTAACGCAGCCATACTCGGGACCAGCACCGGGAGCTAAAGGTGGAGTGTGGTCAGTTTGGATATATATATATAATCAAGTATACAATGGCACTCTCTGGACTTTTAAATAAAATTTTACCTTTATTGATGGTAGTTAAAACACTATCTACGCGTTTCAGCCATCCTCAGGATAGGACGTCCTAACCACAAGGTAAGTTTTTATAGTCTCACCAGCAAGCAAATCAGCACAGATAGATAACACAGGTCCAATACAATTGGAGCAAAGATACTACTAAAAACTGATTTAAAAACAAAGTAGCAACATGTAACATTCTGAATCCTACAGCAAATGTATATTAGAACAAAGCAACAAATGTAACACTTAATGGCGAACATCAGTTCATATAAATGTCCTAAATATGTAAAGTAGACACAAAGGGAATGTAGCGATGCATGGTAATTTAAAAGAAGCATTGATATGCTAGTTGCTCATTTAACCTTTTTGGGGGAAAAAAAGTCCCAAGAGTATAACATCAATTCATATAACTGGCTTTAAACTTATAAGGTAGACACAGACACAGACACATATTTAGGACATTTATATGAATTGATGTTCGCAATTAAGTGTTACATATTAAGTGTTACATATATCCTAGTGACCTTCTGACTGTAATGATCATAGGAGGTAACAAAAGTAAGCCTCTCAGTCTTACTCTTACCCTTCCCCATCTGATGTTCATCTCTTTGACCAGTTATTTTATCCCAAGCCCTGTTGATTACAGCATCGGGGTAGCCTCTTGGTTTGAACTTTTTACACATATCATCCATCTGTGTTGCTTTGATATTGGCCTCATTGACCAACCTGTCGACTCTTTTTAATTGGCTAAAAGGTATGGCATGTTTAGTATGTGGAGGGTGCTGACTGAAATAGAGCAATAGTTGATTGCGTCAATTGATATTCAATGTATCAAATTCCTGTCAGACAGTCTACAGGTAGCACATTAATTAACATTTTATTGTCGCAGGTCTGTTATTTAATAAAAGTTTTTTAAACAAACAGAGAATTGTGCACTCTACCTTTTTCTGCCTGGGTGCTGCTGGTTAGTGATTCACAGATATCCACTGAAGTAAAAGTTCCAGGCACTCTCAGGTCTTGTGCAAAAATTACATTTTATTAATTTTTTTTTTATGTGCAAATCACACAGATAGCAATGTTTCGGTCCCCCTTCTTTGACCTTTATCGAGCCATAAATAAGTGAAAGCACATAACACACTAATATAACCAACCTCCCACCCATATCAGTGACATCACTAATTAATCAATCAGTTACTCCAATCAATTACTCCAATCAAAGTGCAGAGTGGTATATCCTAATTAAAATCATACCTGTCTTCAATTAAAGCACATGTCACTCCTAAAAGTGTCAATAATGTCATTCATTAAATAACCAGTAAAGTGTCATTTATAAAGTGCAATTATCCATTATTATGACACAATTAAAGTGTCAATAGTGCCTGTAACAAAAAGCAAAAACTACATGTATACATTAACTATTCCACAGCAAATATATATATAGTACATATCTCGGATAAAAAAATGATTAAACAATACATATCAAATCTGTCTCGTATTGTGTCATAATAATGGATAATTGCACTTTTTGAAATTGCACTTTATGTATTGCACTTTATTAATGACACTTTACTGGTTATTTAATGATATAAAAACTTATTTTAAGTATATAAAAGCCAGCAACCATATTATACCAAAATACAATGGCATATCCTGCTTTTTTGTCTGCTGAATAAAACTAATCTTTCATGAGACACTATAAAATAGTAATAGTGTTGCCAAACCACACCCCTAAACTCTGATTGGTCTAAAACAAATTTTAAATCTGATTGGTTCTTGAATCTTGGAGCAATCAATATAGGGAGTGTGTCTAGGGGACACTTTAAAACAGCAAGTGCTGTTTAGCGAAGCACTTGTTTAGTTTAGCAGCTGAGCTTGCAGGATATGTTCTATGAAAGCATGTCAATTGCAAGACCTTAAATTCTGGTTTTGAGAGCTTAGTTGAGCTAAACTTGCCAGGGCCGTATTTAGGCATAGGCCACCTATGCAAAAAACTAGGACGCCTATGTTGATCCAGGGTGCCTATTCTCCCTAGCATCTCCCTGTCAGCTGTTACTTGCTCCACACACTCTACATAGCAACAAATGTTGCAATTTGCAAATGAACTGAAGGTGAAGGAAGATGGGGGGAGGATGAGCTCAGCTTATAGGACTGAGGAGAACAGTTCTAAAATGCCAGATGAATGCTGCTGCAGACTTTATAACAGTGGCCCCTGTGACTAGCAGCCATGAGATCCCTATCCCTGCTTCTTTGGGGGTGAGGAGTGAACAATTCAATGGAGGAGACATGGAAAGCAGGTACATACTGTATATCATGTCAATGCTGGCAGCTGGAAGGTTAAAGATAATACTCTGCTGGCACGGAAAGTGTTACTATAGGGAAGTCTGCTGGCACTGAAGGGTTAATTGCAATTCTCTGGAAAGGGGCTGGCACTGAAAGTATTAATAGTTAAGTCTGCTAGCACTAAAGGGTTAATGGTAATGTTCTGCTGGCACTGAAATTATTAATGCCAATATTCTTGGAAAAGGAACGAAAGAGTAAAACATCTCAGATCTCACCAAATTTCCCTGTTCTGCCCTACCCGGCTGGAAACAATTTCTGGGGAGAACACTAGTGCCACATACCGCACATCGACTGAAACCTATCCTGTCCTTCCAATCAGTATTTCATTTGTGGCCAGTGTCTCTGCATTCATACAAAAGTATGTATACATGCCCGCCTCACCTGGTACAGCGTGTGCCTCTTACCAACTAGTAAAGCATTCCCACTATAAAGAACAGTCACAGTAGACGGTGTCAGAAGCAGAAGGAAGAAACCCAGCTGTAGTTTGACAAGCCAAGTTTTTTTTTTTAAATATAAAATATAGGTGAGATGGAGATGGACTAATTGCATGACATAAGAGAGCAACAAGACAGCTAACTTGTGTCATATATTCATTTTACTTATTATAATTTAGTGGGATAAGTGAAACTGTTCCTTTAATTAATATTGAAACAGTTTGAAGCACAAATATTGACTAACACAGCATATAGACCAGTGATGTCGACCCTTGATGTGATGTGCCCAAACTGCAACCCAAAACCCACTTTCTTATTGCATAGTGCCAGCACAATAGTTTAACATAAATACTGAGGTTTTATATTTGATAAAAACAACTCAAACAGATAGACACAGACAGAGACAGTTAATAGAATTGATAATGATTAATAGTTATAATTGCTTATTAACCTCTACATTACCACACAGGAGTTTGAGATCCAAAACATTGACTTAAGAAAAGCTGAACTTTCAAGCACAAACATAAAATTAATTTACTTTTATTTTGGGTAAGAAATTCCCTTTTCCCTGGCTTGTTTGGTGCCAGGGGAATGTTGTTTGCACAATACATTTTGAAACAGTGATGTAGTGCATCATGTAGTGCGCAGACTGATCTTTCTGATTTGACATTGGATTTTATCAAGCCCAGATTAGTGTTTGAAAGATTGCACCTACTGATTATTGCCAATTGCCAGCCTTGGCAATAGTGAATCTATACTTGTTTTGATCTCTCTCTAAAACAGACAGTCAATAAGACTTTCTCAAGCTCTGGACTCCAGAAAGTGGAGAAGACTGGCCCATGTCTCTCTGGTAACAAACTCTGGTGAACTCTGCTGTGCTTGAGTGCCCACAGAGAGGGCTCCGAGTGCTACCTTTGACCAACATATATTCCAAAAGTTGTAAAAGTGAAATAAGCTTTCAATCCCCCCATTTATGAGACCCACATTAGGCAATGTTTCAGGAAGGATTCCACCCTCTATCAAACCAAGAGTGGTAGTGACCACATCTAACGGTATAACAAGTGTATAACTCCTTCAATGGGTTCGGTTACTTTAAAGTGCTATAGCAAAAAAAAAAGTGTTAAGTAGAGATGGCCAGTTCGCGGATCCGAAAATGGATCCGCGGCGGATTTCTGAGATCCGCGAATTGTGGATCTCGCGGATTTTCCGGAATTCCGCTTTCCAAATACGGAAATTTCGATAATTGAAGAAATTTAGAATATTCTAAAAAATTCAAATTTTTAAGAATTTTCGAAAATTTGGCAAAAATGATACAGTAACCTGCTGTAAAGGGCCCTGGGAAATGGTCTGGGGAACTTTCTAAAAGAATCTGATTGTAACCAATTCTGATTAGTCACAATCAGAATTTTCAGAAAGAATACCAACCAATCACATTCTTTCCCCGTCAGAAATTCTAAGGTTATTGTAACCAATTCTGATTGGCATAACAAGAGAACCGGATTGTGGATGAATGGTTCAGGTTCGAAAATCCGAAAGCTATTCCTAAATCCACATGAGGATGCAGATCTCAGAGAATTGCCAATCCGCAGAACTCGTGGATTTTCTAGGATATGGCTTTCGGATTTTCGGATTTTCCGAACCCACGTTTGAACATTTTTGAAGATTTTCATGTATCAAATTCACCCATGGCAGCTATTTTTACCATGCCAACCCCCTGGGTATAAAAGCAGCTAGACAGGTGCCACTTGTCAGTGTGTTAAAGTGAGTTTAGTGGAGACGTGACAGTGTAGGAGGTTTTTTCCATGGTTTTTAAACTTTCTGTGTGTGAATTTTAGTGTGGAGTGTTAACCACTCCTGTATTCCCACAATTTGGGACCCAAAAGTCCTTTTGAGGACTAAATCCCGCTCTGTAAGTTTTTTGGACACAATTGTGTGAGGCCTTTAGAGTCTACTGGCCTTCCTATTAAAACACACAGTATTGCAGTTAGCGACAGTGCATTATCGATAATGTACAACCGCTGCAGTAAATTAACGCTGAAGTTCATATTAACGAACCAATTCTGGGGGACCAAGACAGTAGTATGGGTTCAAAATGACGCCCAGCCAGTGCTATGTAGCCCTCCATTATAGTGCACTTCAGCACTGTACATGCCTTTTGCCCACTGGAATGCTCTCAAATCCAGGGACAAGCGCAGGATTGTTAAGGGGGGGATTTCTGAACAAGCACAGTAGGAAGTTCATGACTAGAGATGGACTAGAGCCAAACTTGAACCCGAGCTTTAACAGTTTGAATGGACCCGAACTATTCCAGATTTTGAACTTCCGAACTTTTAATGATTATTGAATTTTTGATAATTATCGAACGTTCAAATTGATGTTCCCTGACTTTAGCGCTCCATAACCTATAGGGAAGGGGAGCATTCACCTACCCCCTCCATTAGCGGAGCTTCACATCAGAGGCCTTTCAGCATGGTGCCGCAGTCCTTGAAAACATATACACTGCAAATAACGGGCTTCATGCTTTAGGGTTTTAAAACTTCCCTTTATTTGTAAGCAATTCTTATGGGATACATTAAAATTATTTTAGAAAGAATCTGATTGGTATACTAACCAATAAGATTCTTTTTCAATCAGAATTGGTTACAATCAGATTGGTCTGTCCCCAGACCATTTTTGAGGTCCCAGAGCCATTTAAGAGACAGTAAGTTACTGAATAATTTTTCACAAAATTTTCAAAAATTCCTTGAAAACTCGAAATTCCTATAAAATTCGAAAATTCTCGAATTTTCTAAAAATATCGAACGTATCTTGAAAACAGAATGCGGAAGCTCGAAAAAAGTGCGATTGTGAGGAAAGTTTTTTTTTTAGTTCTGGGTATATGTACATGTTCCCCAGACCATTTACCAGATCCCACAGCCATGTAAAGTAAGTTACATTGCTGTTTTACCTTATATTTAGGTGTATTGTGGGATGTTGTCCCCATTGACTTTAATGGGTTTTTACGTGGATTTTCGAATTTTTTAGAAAGTATGTGAATCCACATGCGGAACGGATTTTAGTAGTTTTGGACATCTCTGGTGACAAGTGCTAAATTCTGTGTTCTCATAAAGATATACATTAATATAAAACCATTGTTCCAGGAGTGCACCATGCATCTCTTACGTAATGCATCGGATACCTAGGCCATCAGGTGACAGATATGTGGCTGGCAAAAACGAGAGACAGAGATTGTATCCCCCTCTTGAGTTATCACACTTAATGGCACAGTCCAGAGACCACTAATAAAATTAAAACTTAGAAATAAACCTTTATTGAGTATGCATTAAAAAATCAAAATCACACATTTAAATATTCTTGTCATGATAAGTGCACTGAAAAATATGCAAAAACAGCAGATCAAGAAGGGAGAGGTAATTAACTAGTGAATTATGGGAGAGACCTCTCCACCTGGCTTAAAGTTACATGCAAACACAGGGTATAAATGGGCGTCCCTAGGAGCACTCGGTGCTCTAACTAGTCTTAAGCTTAAGAATCCCTAGTCTGGGTCCCTAAGCTAAAGAACAGTGCAAAATCACATCTATTAAAAGCAGCAACCATACATAGCTTATAGTCCAGATAAGTAGTGTGTAGGTAAAAATCACTACCCAACAGGATTTAAGAGAGTGGTTACCTGTATTACGTCCCCCTCATTAGTTTTTTATGAGGAGGATCAGGTAACCAGAGACCAAGCTAGCGTTGCTAAGAAATCAATTAAAAAATATACACATAGTTAGACCCCTGACGCGTTAGTCATAGGTAAGGGAGCCTCACAGATCATGTGCCTTATATACCCTGTGACTATCCACAGGGCTTGCGATTGGGTGATATGGTTCCAATCGGTGTGCGGATATGTGGCTGGCACAAAAAAGGTTTAAAGGTCAACAGGTTAGGGACAGGTAAAAAGTAAACCTTGTAAGCAGCATTGGTTTATTTTAAGTATAGTTATTTTTGCCATAAAGTTTAAAGTACTGACCTTTTAATACAGTGCGAAAACTGAAAAAAATATAAGCACTGAGAATTGATGTGCATGTGCACTAATGTCTGTATTTATCTCTAGACAGAGGAGACTTCTCTGTAATACTGTAGATTTTCATGAGAACTGGGTAATTTATGCCATTTTTGAAGAAATAAGCCAGCCTAACACTTCAGCCTTACTGCATATAAATCTCACATAATTTAAATAAAAATCTACTGTAAGATTTTAAAAGGCAAAAGTGACTTTATAATTCAGAAACATGAATATGTATAGAAGTATGGACAGGATGGTGGCTCATTAACCATCACAAAAGCTAAGTAAAAAACAAATCTTACTTGGCATACATGGGCTAAAACAGATCTTGATTTTGCTCTCAGCTTGCTATGGTCTGATGTGCAAAAAATGTTATAAAACTGGAAAGCAAAGAAATGCAATCATATGGACCTTAAGCAGTTTTGTTTTTCACAAGACACAATGTTTTTGCAATCTTACAATTTATTTATAAATAAATAAGCCAGAGAATATTAAATAGGGTTATTGCAAAGGATGAACACAGCAATGATAAGGACTAATGCAATACAGCGCCCCATTACCAACCCCTGGTAATTGATTTTGCCAGTGGATTATTCGGAAAGTCGCTGAGACCAACATTACTTCTTGCAAGCCTAGTAATCAATATTTCATGTCAAAACAAGATTACAAAAGAGACGCTTAGGTCACTCAAGGAAAAAATAATTACTTTTCATATTCACATGGCAAAGCAGTAAAATAGCAATAAACAAATGCAATTACTGCAGTCTGTAGTATAAATAGTGTACAGGCCAAATTAGTTTATACCAATAACAAAGACATGAATATGCAGGTAGCTGGGCAAATAAGCAAGTTTTGTGCTTGCAGGAAAGGGCAAAGGCATTTGCTCCTGCCATGAATTATATTGCTACCTAGTAAACGACATCAGCATTGTTTTTATTTTCCAATATCTGGAGTTAATTTACTTTCTTTGGAAAGTACATTAGTTTTATGATTTAATCTTTTTTTGCCATATCTTACAACATATTGAAGACAAAATACTGCTGTGAACAGTATATTTTACAACTCTACCATTGGCAGTGTTTAGTTTCTCAACCTTTTTATCCGTGGGGACCCCTTAAAACAATTTTCGTGTCTTGGGACCCCCTACATAAAATTATGATTATATATTATTTTTCTTTGTCATCAAATGATCAAAAACTTAATTTATACAAATATAATTGATAGATCTATAAATACATCTCTATTGCAAAAAATGCACTCAAATTCACATCAGGGTGGGAACCTTTACATTAAAACATTAGTTATTTTTATTTATATCTCAGAGATCAACACCAAACACATAATTCATACAGAACATAAAACACAGAATGATAAATATATAGAAAAATATATCTGTTTTCGTCAAAATGCTGGATCCATAAATTTATGGCAATCTCTTGAGGACCCCCATGCAACCTCTCAGGGACCCCTAGGGGCCCCCGGACCCCTGGTTGAGAAACACTGCTCCATGCAGTCAATCAAGGCTGTAACCCATTGATGTCCAACCTGCGGCCCTCCAGATGTTTGAAAACTACAACTTCCAGCATTCCTCCATTGCAGAAGAAACCATGGAATGTTGGGAGTTGTAGTTTTTTAAACATCTGGAGGGCGCCGAGGTTGACATCCTGCGTGTAACCGTGACATTACAACCAACGATTGACCGCTGCATCATCTGATGCCTCCAAAGCAAATACTCAAGCTTTTTAAAAGCTTATTGAACATTGGGAAAAGGCAGACACCTTTTGTAGAAAGGAATAGAACGTATTAAATATTTGGTTACAAATGCATGTATAAACTAAAAAATAGCAGTTTGGGTTGGCGGCAGATAACTGAAAAGGCGACAATTTTTTGTTTTAAGGTTGGACATGTTCTTTAAGAAATATGTCAATATATTGTAAAGTATAATCATTGTAATTGTTTAAATTTTTATTTCCAAGTTTGTGTCCATCCTTTTGTCTGAAATAAAATCACACTAAGGGGCATATTTATAAAGGTTTGTTAACTTTTCGCGGCCGTAATTGCTGTCATTTTCACAAAAATCGCGTTTTCCGCGATTTATAAATGGGCAAAAAATGGCTGCGAAAAGTTAACGAATCATTAACTTTTCGCGCCTATCTGAACAGTTACTGCCGCTTCTATTATAAAGTGGCGGTAACATTTACGCATCGCTAATCTCGGCCGTATTACTTCGCCACCTTGAAGGTGGCAAAAATGGGCGAGATCCCCCCTGGATCGTGGCGGGTGCTCGCAGCTCGAGCCAGGACCCCCCTCCCCGGCCCTATCAGCACCCTTGTGGCACTTACAAGTGCCCTTGCGGCCCTAAGAAGGGCCTTTGGGGCTGAAGGTGTCCCGAAGCTCGAACCGGGACCCCCCTCCCCAGCCCTTGCGGCACTGAGAAGTGCCTAGCATGGTGGCCTTTACTTGGAGACGATATTGGTCATGCCTGGTCCCTGCTTTCTCCTCTTTCTGTCTGCTTTTACTGTGTCTGGTCACTGTCCCTTTGCCTTTAATTTTTTGTAAGTAGCTAAAGGGCTTACTGTTTTGGGGCAGTTTTTGGTAAGATAGGAGAGGTGCCTTGCCTTGGGGGGAGGGGTTCTGTTCTTGTGGTGGGGGTTGTTTTGGGGGCTGCTGGGCGCGTAATGTGGCTGAATGGGAGAATGCTGGGCCCTTGTGTGGGGCCATCTCCTGGAACCACTGAACGCTGTGGACCATCTCCATGGGCCCGCTTAACTTCTGGGGGCCCATCTTCCATGGGACACCACTGAATCTGGGGCCCATGTTTCTGTGGGACGCTTGCTGAACTTCTGGACTATCTTCTGTGGACGTAAAGCCTAGTACCTGGTATTCATTATTTTAATTATGTATATCCATAATGTGGGCACCATTATATCGAAATATTAATTTAACTAGACATAAAGCCCGTTAGATTAACATCTCTAGCCTTGTTCCACCTTCCTATGCACACACTGACCTGTAATATAAATCCTGATTTAAAGACTGAGCAGTCAAAGTCTCCACCCGCTTTTCAAGGACCAAGCAGTCCAAACCAGGTTGGTGGGTCCTGCAATAAAGCACTTTAACATACTTGTAAACACCTAAATGGGTGTCCTAGTCCTTGTACAGTTCCAAGTCCACCACCTGCTGTATATTTCCCAACCAATAAAAGGCTGCACTCTCCAAACAAGTTAGGAGTTGTGAGAATAAAGGCTGGATCCCCTTCGCAATCAGGTAAGAACCTGTCTTCCAAACACAATCATGCTTACACACACCCACTACGTTACTGAGCTTTATTTTGTTTCTTTTCAGGGTATTCTGATTTTAAAGATGAGCGGTCCAACGTCTCCACCTGCTGTGTCTTTCAACCAACGGAAAAGCTGCACTCTCAAACTAAGATAGAGTGATGTGACTACCTAAGTTTTTGCAGCCCCTTCCAATAATGGTAGACCTTGCCATCATTCTCAAAACATACATTCACTTACAACCCTATCATGGCCTGAGCTTTACTTTATTATTTTCCAGGGTATCTGGTTTCAAAGAACTGAGCAGTCCAGTCTCCACTCTGTGTCTTCCCAACCAAAGGAAAGCTCAGGAGCTGAGTGGACGAATAAAGGTGGATCCCCTTTGCAATCTCGGTAAGACTTGTCTACTTCTCCAATACAATACATACACATATAAATGAAAGTGTCTGTGATAGATGGTATATGGAGAATGGCAAAAGCCTGCTAATTCTGTGGAAAACTTGTAACAATAAATGTTATAAAACTTTTCATTCTCACACAAGTGGTCTTTCCATTTAAATTAATATTTGCTAAGGTTTCTATTTAAATTTTTTTCATTATGTTTTCTTATCTCAGATTCTATTTTATTAGTTAAACAGTTATTGACACTGATTCACCTACTTGTGAAAATGTATTTAGAATCTGCATAGTAAAATGATGTTGATTACATAAAAAACGTGGTAAAATGAACGCATGACGCTGACGGAAATTCCCAGGGGGATTTTTGCTCTAAATTTATTAAAAACATAAATTAATTATTGAAAACTAAATACAGTTTTATTCCCCCTTGCATGTGTAACACATACTAGTAACAGAGTAGCAGAGGTTTGAATACAGTATATATACTGGTTTTAAACTTTTAAACCAATACCAATGAATGCCTCCAATGATCCAGAGGAAGGCAAAAAACACTATATAAATGAGGACACATTCCACCCTAACCCAAATGGCAACTGGGTAGAAACCCTGGATCAACAAGAACTATGCATAAATACCAGTTACCTTCAATTTTTTTAATTTTTTTTTTTTTTTAAAAACCTATCCAGACCTCCCTTAAAACTATACAATAAACTTACATTAACAGTTATATTCTGTAGAGTCCTAGTCAGTTTTTGGTCTTGGTCACATTCTGCAGCCTTTTTCCAAGTGCATCATTTTCTAAGTGTAGGGCTAATTGACACCAAATTTAATCTAGGGCACCATCAGATCACTTTCCATCTTTCCTAACACCATTTATATGTCTTACTGATTTGAATCTGCTAAATACTCCCTGTGCATCACTTTATTTGCTTGACTGTATTTTAGGTAGAATGCTGTACCATACCTCTCCACTGTGCACCTTCATTTGCTTGACTGTATTTTTAACTGGTATGATCTGCTGTCTTATTACTCATAGTCTAGTCGGGGTTGTTTATTGGGGCATTCTCCATTTGTTTGATCCTCACTCTCTTTCATTAATTGTCTGTCTCCTCTTAGCTCCTCCCACACCCAGTTGAATAGTATAAATATTGTACTTGTAATATTGCCAGTTATTCTGTAAAGCCCTAGTCAGTTTCTGACCTTGGTCACATTCTGCAGCCTTCTGTTCCAAGTGCCGGGCTATTAACTCCAGAATTCAACCAGAGTAACCTGAAGTGCCTGACAACTGAACTCTGCTCATTGGATTCAGACCATTGAACCCTTCCTATTGTACTATTACCCCATTAATCATGTTCCATATAACCTTGCGCTCTTTTCTGTCTGGTTACCTACCTACTACAGCTCCATCACGTCACTGCAACACCCCAATGTTGGTAAGTCTACTTTACATCGCATCCTCCTTCTATCCTCTCCTTTCTTTTCTACCATAACTGCTTTCAATTGTCAAACACCCCCCAGCTTTCCTCCACTACAAACAACACTGGTCATTTAAATCCCATTCTCACCTCCTCATCGTTCTCTCTAATGTTTCTACTGCAGCTGGGTATATCCCCCTATCCCACCCCCCCTGTCCATACCGCCACCTGTATGATCACCCATCCCCATCCTAATGTCTACTGCCGGTAACGCTCCTTCATCCCTCGTAACCAAACACATGCAATATCCACTAATGTACCTCTTCCTTTCCCTTCCCCCCTCTCCTATATGGAGCCCTGTTGAGAACCCCCCCTGGTTTGTAATAAACTTGCACCCGTACACAACTATTATCTCTAAACTGCCTTTAACATCTTCTTGGTCCTAACGAAACATGTCTGTCACCCTCCTGATTCTGTCTCACCCGCTGCGCTCTCATATGGGGGCTTTTCACATCAGCCCACCACTCAGGCCTAATATTACTATTGTGGGGGACTGGTATTCTTCTCTCGGCGGCTGTACTTCAACTCACAACTTTACCATCCTCTCCCATCTCCATCTCCCCATGGAAAGAGGGTGTGAAGTCCCCTCCTGTCGGCTCCACACTCTAAAACATCCCCCCCCGCATTCAACCCTTCCTCAACGTCACCCTTCCGTCATTTCCGCCTCCTCCCGTCCCCCTTCCTCCCTCCCCCCCCCTTTTTGTTTTCCCCCCCTCGGTCAACCCTCCATTCCTCAATTCCTCCCTTCCCCCCCTCCCCTCCTCCTAGCCTCCCCTCCTTCTCGCTGCTTCCTCCTTCCTTCCTCCTCCCCCCTATCCTTCCCCATCCTCATCCGTCTTCCCCTCCCTCCTCCCTCCACTCTCCTCGTCCTCCCCTCTCCTCCGTTCCCCCTCCCTCCCTCCTCTCCCCATTTCTCTTCCTCCTCCTTTCCCTCCCCCTCACCCATCACTCTCCCCTTCCTCCCTTCCATATCCTCCCCTTCTTCCTTCCTCCCCTCCCCTTTCCTATCCCTCCTTTCCTTCCCTCCCTCCTCCGCTCCCTCCTCCGCCTCCTCTTCCTCTGCCTTCCTTTTCCTCCATTCCTCTCCCTCCTTCCCCTCCTTCCTTCACCCCTTCCCCAATCCCCTCCCCCCGTCCTACCTTCCCTTCCTCCTCCTCCCCCCCCCCTACCCTCTCTCCCAACTCCCCCTCTCCCCCCTCTTTTCCCCTCCTCCCCCCACTGCTTCCCTCCCGTCCTCTTCCATCCCCTTCCCCGTCCTTCCTTCCTTCCTTCCTCCTACCCCCTTCCATCCCTTCCCCCCTTCCCCCTCCTATCCCTCCTCCTCCCTCCTCCCTTTCCCCTCCCCTTCCTTTCCCTCCTTCCCCTCCCCTTCCCTCCTCTTCCCCCCCTTCCCCCCTTTCCTCGCTCCTTCCCTTCAAACCCTTCCTTTCCCCCCCATTCCTCTTCTTCCTTTTCCCCTCCCCTTCCCCCCCCCTTCCCTCTCCCCCCTTTCCTCCTCCCCTCCCCCCTCCTGCCCTTCCTTCCCCCTCCAAAACCCTTCCTCCCTCAATAGCAAAGGAAGTTTCAAAAATCCTAGCCCATGGCCTAATCATATCCCGGCTAGACTACTGCAACACACTCCTGTGTGTTTACCAACAACCGTCTGGCACCACTTCAATCCATCTTAACTCTGCTGCCTGGCTCATTTCATTTTCTTGGCCGATTATCCAAGGGGACACAGAATTATGTGAAGAAGTAGACAAAACCTACCCCTACATACGGAAGGGGAAATCTTATATTCTACCTAGTACAGGCAGATCCAGTTCAAAAATTTAAAACCTATTGTAAAATATCAATAAAACGGGATGTATCGTTCCGTAACTGTAATATTTGTAATTCATTAATCACAGGCAAACAGTTCCAACACCCTATAGTGGCAAAACATATTCGATTAAGGGATACTACACGTGTAATACGACTACTGCATCTACTTACTCAAAGCCCCTTTTTAAAAATTTATATTGGAAAAACCACGGGCCTTTTAAAAAAGATTCCAAAAACACAGAAGTGACATCAAACTTGCATGGGAACAGAAAGACAAAGAAACACAGTATAAAAAAGACATACGCCAGTGGCCGCTCACTTTGTGGAACACCAAACACAGTCACCGAGTTAAGGGGATGGTGATACCAGGTACTCCACAAAGGAGAGGCGGTAATAGAAACAACAGACTTCTCAGAAGGAATCCTTTTGGATTTACACATACAAGCATTACAAACCGCAGGGACTAAATGTCAATTATGGGTTAAATGTTTTTAAGTGATCGATAAATAAATCATAGATCTAAGATATCTCTTATGGTTTTAGGGTGTTTCCTAACTTTGTATTTACGTATTATTAACAACCTGTATTTTTGAGATGGCATACATAGTTCTCCTTGAGTAAATGATTTTAACTTTTTAACACTATTATCACTATATTATTAGTGTTAGTAGTACACTATTACAATCATGGCACAAGCACTTTGTCATTATACTTTTTGAAAAAAAAATTTTTCTACATCTATACCCTATGTTTCTATGATTTTAAATATTTATAAGACAATTGTTTCACTACCGTATATACTCGAGTATAAAACGACCCGAGTATAAACGAGGTAGCCCAATTTCAGCTAAAAATCCTAATAAATGTGACGAGTATAAACCGAGGTGTAGAAACTGGCATTCAAGATGTAGGAAACTATAACTCCCAGCTAATAAAGCATGCTGGGAGTTTGTAGTTTCCAAACATCTTGAATGCCAAGTGAGGGTGGCATTCAAGATGTTTGGGAACTAACAACTCCCAGCATGCTTTATTAGCTGGGAGTTGTAGTTTCCAAACATCTTGAAATGCCACCCTACTGGCATTCAAGATGTTTGGAAACTACCACTCCCAGCAATAAAGCATGCGGGAGTTGTAGTTTCCAAACATCTTGAATGCCCCTCCCCTCAGTTCAGTTTGTACTGTGGGCTCTTCTGTACTCTTCTCCATGTGGACTCTTCTCCTGTGGACTCTTCTCCTGGACTCTTCTCCGTGACTCTTCTCCTGTGGACTCTCTCCTGGACTCTCTCCTGTGGACGACTCTTTTCCCTGTGGGCTCTTCTCCATCACCAAGGGCTTCCTGGCAGGTACGATTCGGCATTCGCAGCCGCGCGCCCATTCGTACCGGTGCGCCTGGTGACGTCACGCCCGGCGCCGGGCTTGGTGCCGGGCAGTGACGTCAGGCCGGCGCGCCAGTGCAGAAAAAGATCACGCGGCTGCCGGAATGCCCAGGTAAGAGGTTGAACTCGAGTATAAAACCGAGTCCGAGTTTCAGTCTGTATTTTTCAGCTGAAAAACTCAGTTTATACTCGAGTATATACGGTAATTGAATCAATGGGACTGATGTTATATGAATACTCACTAGAGGTCATTGTTACTTCCTGTTGCTATCACTGTATTAAAGGGCATGTCCACCCCCAAAACTATAATCCCCCAACTACGCCCCACATGTAGTGTAGTTAATCCTTACCTCTCACATCCAGCTCCATAGGGTTCTCTGTAACCCCACCCCCCCAAAGTCCCAAACTAACCACCGGAGGAGAGAGGCTCTGCCTGCTATCTTGCCTCCGGTAGATATTTGCCATGCGCACTGCAGCCCTCTCCCCCCTCCTCCCTCTCCCTCCCTCTCCCTCCCGTTCTACTATCCCTCCCCCTAGCGTTAATCCCTCTTATATTGCTGCTCCCCATGTCCCCAGCCCCAACCGATCATTTTTTTTCAAAAAGCCCCCAACTCTTACTTATCTCTCCGCTTTCCTCCGCTGCACTGATGACGGCAGCCGCTGTCCGTGATGGCTGCCGCTCAGCCAATCACAGACGCGACTGCCGGTCCCGCCCCTCTTTGGCATTCTCGCAAGCAGAGGGCCGGCGTAAGAGTTTGGGGGCTTTCTAAAACAATATTTTATGCGGTGGGGGCTGGGGTACATAGGGGAGCAGCATATAAAAGTAGTTTATGGGGTGGACATACCCTTTAAATAAATGCACTGCCTTTGTTCATTGTGAATGTCTGAGGAAGGTACCACCTGTACCGAAACGTTACACGTGTGAATAAACACACTGGAGATTATCAAAGACTGGAGTGCGCTATTTCTTGTGACTGCACATTCATTTTTCTCTCGTCTCTTAATGCCTCTCCTCTCTGTCAGTCCCTCCACTGGTTGCCCATCACGTAAAGGATCCAGTTCAAACTTACCTTATACTAAAGCACTATCCAACCAGCCAACCCTCTATATCTCAGAGCTGATCCAGCGATACTGTCCCAGGCGCAACTCCCACTCCGAAAATGATAACCTCCTCTCATCACCCTAGTCAACCTCTTCCCATGCCCGTATTCAGGACTTTACTCGTGCTGTGCGCCCTCTGCTCTGGAGCTTCTTCCTCGGTCTGTCCGTCACTCACCATCCTTAACACCTTCAAACCTAACCTTAAAGGGTATGTCCACCCCTAAAATGATTTTTAATATGCTGCTCCCCATGTCCCCCAGCCCAAACCGCATAAATATTTTTTCAGAAAGCCCCCCAAACTCTTACTTACCTCCCTCGTTCCTCCGCCTCACTGCGGCCCTCTGCTTGCGAGAATGCAAGCGAGGGGCGGACCGGCAGTCGCGTCTGTGATTGCTGAGCGGCAGGTATTTAAACAGTTTCTCAAACAGTCATAGCAATAATGTAATTACGGAAATCTACATTAATCCATTTCTCAAACAGCTTGTGTTGCCATATCATATTGCTCCTTGAGGTTTTGATCCCTCATCAGGCAGACAAATAGTACAAAAGGTATTTGGTATATACTATTTTGCTCTATTTGTCAGACTAAGAAGCACACATTATAAATAAATTATTAATTAAATTCAACAAAAATAAATAAGCATCAGTTCTGGGACTCTCTTTTAAAAGGACATTTAATTACCCCTCCTTTTTTCTCCACATGTAGAACAAGGCAGGCACCCTAGAAGGCCCAATACAAAAAAGACTAAGGCATCTAACAGCAAATAGGACCAGTGCCCCTTCCAAGGCAAACACTCCAAAAGGCTGCCAGAAACACACAAGCACACAAACACTTTTGACACATAAACCACACTTGCAGTAATTTGAAATATTCATGAAAGGCAGGCCACGCAAGCAGCCCAGCACCCCACCCCAAAGGTTCCCAAAAACTGACTGACTGACATGACCACACAGAAAAGGCCCAATTTTGTAGCACAAAATCTCGGTCTGTCACAGTCGTCACTGCCAAAGTAGTAGTGGCAAAGGCTGGCAACGATGCTGAAGATTCAATCCCCACTGCTGCTGCAGCTGCTCTCTCTGTAATATTAATAATATCTGCACCTAACTGCCATGCCAATAGGCACTGGGCTGCAACCAAAGAATATTGCAGTATGGGAGTGCCTCTAGCCTCTCTTATGATTGCTCCACCATCCACACTTCTTCCTTGACTTGGATGGGACTGTTGGACTTGCTAAGCCGCAGGGTGCAGTGTCCATGAATATATAAGCAAATACCATCCACTTTCTTGCTGCCTTCAGGTGGTTCCACGATGCTCCACTTAAACGTCCAGTAATGTTCCAATTAATAAAGTCTTTCTGGGGTACATAATTGCCAACGATCTTGTACAAGTCATTCTGAATTGAGAAAGCCAGTGGATGACTAGCAAAACGTCTTCAAGAAACTAAACTCCAGTTGATCTAACTAATACAACAGATATACCAATGATACATTTCTACTGGTCTATAGTGATGGCCGAGGATTTTTTCATTTTATGGGTTTTAAATGGGTCCGCTCGGGATTTTGAAATTTAAATTTTTTCGAAATTCGCGGAATCCTCGACCGTATTTTTGCGAAGTTCAGAACCTCTTACTGGTCTACTACAGTTAGACACATCTGGTTGCTGCAGATTAGAACATTTATAACATACATGTTTTAACACATTTATAATACATTCTGTTCCAGGTGTTGCAATCATTTAGCTAAATTTGCCATCTTTATCTGATATTCATAAGTCATAAAAGCAGTTTCAGTGCATTAGATGATAAGCTGTATATTTTTTAAAAATTCAGATGCTAAAACATGGATTATATAATCATTTTTTTGTTTATAAAAGCATTAATATTTGTAAACCGGTTTGTTAACAAATTTCGCTCCCTCGTTTTAAGCACACAATTGGCACCTTGTTGGTTTACTTTCACATTGCTTTCCGTTTCTTGAACCACTGTCTAAAGAAAGAAGCCTAAGGCTAATAATACATGAGAATGCTTTATATACCATACAATAAGCCCATTATAATTATTATATACGTTTAAAAAAACATATATAGTCCAAAACATTTAAAGGATTAAATAAATGTTTAAAAATCTGTTAAATTAAGATATAGCGTGCTGCTCATTATTTACCACAAATTACTTTGTAAACCATGCTTATTTGGCAGTTACTATAACATCACTTATAAAAATATATTATATGATTTGTAAAATGTACAAAGACAAACAAAGCAAATTACTTTATCTCACCTTGTAAAAACATTAATATAAAACCTTCCTTATAAACAGATTTAGGCTTGGCCAGATTCAAGCTTACACATGTTTCGGTGCGATTTCATGCAATGCACTTGCGTTGCCACAATTTCTATAATTTAAAATCGCAAAACGCTTGTGTGGACCTAGCCATAAGTATGAATTACGTCAACTTTTTAAACAACAGACTATGGGCATATTTATTAAAGGTTCGTTAACTTTTCGCGGCCGTTTTCGAGGACATTAACGCATAAATCGCGTTTACCGCAATTTAATAAAGAGTCCGAAACGGCTGCGAAAAGTTAAACGTAAGTGTTAACCTTCGCGGCGATACTTACCTGTTACCGCCGCGGGTACTGGTTTCGCTCGGCTAGTATCAGCTGTTTTACTTCGCCACCTTAAGGTGGCGACAGTCGCCGATACTAACCTCCCGCGGAGGGGATGGGCAGGGCAACCCGCGGCGGGTGGTCGCCACCCGCCCCTGGAGACACGCACACCCCGCCCACACCCCCGCGGGCGGCGACCACCCGCGCCGCTTCCCAAGCCCCTCCCAACCTGTTCTCCCCGCTCGCGGCATCTCGGAACGGGAGGCTAGGAGGGGCTGCCGGAAGGGGCCGCAGCAGGTGGTCGCGGCCACCCGCCGCGCTCCCCTCCCCGGACAACCCCTCCAAGCCCCGCGCACCGCGCTCCGGGGAGGGGAAGAGGGAGCCGCTGGGGGGGTTGGAGGATCCCTCCAGCGGTGGCCCTGAGAAGGGTCTTTTGGGGCTTAGAGGGGTCCATAAGTGTGCTTGTGAAGGTTCTCATTCATCCAGGTCATGGTATATCTGTTGTATTCAATTAGATCAACTGGACTTGAAATGTAGTTCTTTCAAGAACTACATTTCAAGTCCAGTTGATCTAATTGAATACAACAGATGCACCCATAAGTGGCTTAAATTATTCCTAGTGTGGTTATTTTTAGAGAGGCCTTTTCTCTTCGCCAGGAAGTACCAATTCCTGAGATTCAACAGAATGCTAAAAAGCTACAAGATAACAGAGAAACTAAAATGGGAACTGTGGTCCAAAAATAACATTAGGTAAATTGACAGAAATTGCTCTCCTGAGAATTTTTTGTCATTGTTTATTTTGCATAGTTTTGAAGATATTTACATTTTTGTGTGTGATATGGCAGCATCACCAGGTCCCCAGCACTTCCTGCTTCCTGCCCTGAAACCATGTCAATGGATGACAGTCAATCTGCCCTGTGTCTCCTCCTCCCCTTGCAGCCCCCCTCCTCTTGCAAGCCCCCCTTGTCCCTCCCACTCATGGACCCTCCCACGCATGGACCCATTTGCAGACCCCCTTTGGCTCCATGTGACCCCGCCCACTCGCGGGTGCTGTGGCCCCTTACCTTCACTGTGAGGATATTAACTTCACACAGCAGGGAGGGGGAGGGACTTCCTGTCTCCTGTCCTTTCACTGAAGTCTGAGGCTGTGCTCACCGGCAGCAAGGTGGAGGAGCAGGAGAAGCCTTAGGAATGTCACATGTCAGCCTCCCACCCATTAACTTTCTGGTCATTTATTTCTCTATATCTTGGGTTGTGGAGCACGTAAAGAGGTGGTTGATGACTCGTTTTAAAGGTAGGAAACTGGCCTTTCATTTAAACTCAAACTTGTTTGGAGTCCACAGTTCCCCTTTAAAAGGCATGTCCACCCATAAATTGAAATTTTAGATATGGATACAGGACCCACCCAAACCCCAGTTACATTACCTTGCCCAAAGATGCAGCTAACCATACTTACAAGACCCGGTCCCTCGCTGCTCTGCTGCGATTACCCACTCTGCTTCCTGGTCTCTTCCATCATGTTAAGGCGTGACAATTACCTGACAGTTGTGACCAGGAAGTGCCTCACTCCTGCGCCTATGTCTAAAATTTCAATTTAAGGGTAGACATTCACTTTAAGGGGAAAGAATAAAACACAGTATATTAAATAACAGAAAATGAAGTAAGAAAATTGTTGCAGGTACAGTAATACATTGTTAATGATAGGTCACACACTATATAGCTAAGATCAATTGGAAATAATTAAAAGAGAGAGGAGGGGGTATTGTGAAAATAAGATATATGCATCAGGGATAATCTAATAGGAACCCAATATTTTTGTGGGATTTGTCTTTTTGGTTATTCCATTTTTATGAACATTTTTCAAGATTATATAAAACCTAAACAGGGAGATTCAATAAAAGTTCATTAACAATTGTGCCCCAAACAATCAGATATTTTTTAACATTTGAAAGCTAACAACTGATTGGAAAGGTAAGGGGGAGAAGGGAGGTCCCGTCACTGGAAAAACATTCATGTTTGTAATAAATTATTTGTGGTTAAAGGTAGTTGGACTGGCCCACATGGTTACAGGGGAATCTCCCAGTGGACCAACAGCCTATTTACCCACAAAACAGAGAAAATTGCTAAAATTTAAATACAGATCCAAATAGACAGTAAGAAATGCATTTAAATAAACTTATAAGTAATAAACTCAGTAAGGAGTAAGTTATGTAAATGTAAGTTATGTAAAGTGATAATAAAGATATGAAACGTTAAGTGGGCCCCTAAACTTGTCCTGGTGGGTCCCACAGTCCATTCTGACACTGGTTAAAGGCAAGTTCACCCATCAAATGAAAAATGAAATATATGGTATAAATAGATGGTAAATCATCCTCCAAACCTTAAAACTGCAATAGTTAGAAAGCTGACAGATATAAGTCTAACATGAAATGCTGACTGATGTTCTGTTACCTCTCTTTCTGCTTTCTGGTTCTTCCAGTTAGCAGTTGTCTGTTACATCAGCACCTCTATTTCTTACGAAGGCTAAAAACAGAAAGACAATCTTCTAAAAATCTGGTTATTATTTGTAAAGGGATATTGGTTTGGTATGGGAATTGTTCTCTTGCAGACAGGTATTCTCTGAAACATATCATAAATCAGCCACAGTGTATGATAGGAATGAAATTAGCACCATTAGAAACTAACTTTAAAATCAAGTTGTGCTCAATTGGAAGCTGCAGCTTTAAAAATACTTTTGCCATATTTTTTTTCCCCTAAACCCCTCCAGAGCCTACCTTTTCTTGTTTCTCCTTAGGTGAATGGTTAGCTCCGCCCCTCCGAGATTTTCAGCTACCTCCAGTTTCGTCAACCTCAATTGGTAAGTCCCGTTCGCAACCTCAGAGCGTGCACGGACGTGTGCGCACGCATTGAGATGAGCCAGGAGGAGCCAGGAGCTAATAAATATGAAGCATGGTGGCCTTTACTGGACAGCATTGGTGCATGCCTGGGTCCCTGCTTTCTGCTTTTACTGTGCTGTCACTGTGCCTTTGCCTTTAATTTTTTGTAAGTAGCTAAAGGGCTTACTGTTTTGGGGAGCAGTTTTTGGTAAGATAGGGAGAGGTGCCTTGCCTTGGGGGGAGGGGTCTGTTCTTGTGGTGGGGGTTGTTTGGGGGCTGCTGGGCCTAAATGTGGGCTGAATGGAGAATGCTGGGCCCTTGTGTGGGGGCCATCTTCCGTGGGAAACCACTGAACGTCTGTGGACCATCTTCCATGGGACGCAGCTGAACTTCTGGGGACCATCTTCCATGGGACACCACTGAACATCTGGGGACCATGTTCTGTGGGACGCTGCTGAACTTCTGGGACTATCTTCTGTGGGACGTAAAGCCTAGTCACCTGGTATTCATTATTTAATTATGTATATCCATAATGTGGGCACACATTATATCGAAATATAAATTTAACAAGACATAAAGCCCGTTAGATTAACAGGCTCTAGCCATGTTCCACCTTCCCGATGCACACACTGACCTGTAATATAAAATCCTGATTTTAAAGAACTGAGCAGTCCAAAGTCTCCACCTGCTTTTTCAAGGACCAAGCAGTCCGAAACATGTGTGTGGGTCTGCAATAAAAGCACTTTAACTACTTGAAACACCTAAATGGGTTGTCCTAGTCCTTGTATCAGTCCAAAGTCACCACCTGCTGTATATTCCCAACCAAATAAAAGGCTGCACTCTCCAAACAAGTTAGGAGCTGTTGTGATGAATAAAGGCTGGATCCCCTTCGCAATCATGGTAAGACCTTGTCTTCAAACACATACATGCATTTACACACCCACTACGTTACTGAGCTTTTATTTTGTTTCTTTTTCAGGGTATTCTGATTTTAAAGATCTGAGCGGTCCAACGTCTCCACCTGCTGTGTCTTTCCAACCAACGGAAAAGCTGCACTCTCAAACTAAGTCAGGAGCTGATGTGACTACCTAAGGTTGCATCCCCTTCGCAATAATGGTAAGACCTTGCCATCATTCTCAAAACATACATTCACTTACACACCCTATACATGGCTGAGCTTTACTTTATTTATTTTCCAGGGTATCTGGATTTCAAAGAACTGAGCAGTCCAGTCTCCACCTGCTGTGTCTTCCCAACCAAAGGAAAAGCTCAGGAGCTGATGTGACGAATAAAGGTTGGATCCCCTTTGCAATCTCGGTAAGACCTTGTCTACATTCTCCAATACATACATACACATATAAATGAAAGTGTCTGTGATAGATGGTATATGGAGAATGGAAGAAAGCCTGCTAATTCATGTGGAAATACTAATAAATGTTTAAAAACTTTTCATTCTCACACAAGTGAGTCTTTCCATTTAAATTAATATTTGCTAAGGTTTCTTATTTAAAATTTTTTTTCATTTATGTTTTCTTATCTACAGATTCTTATTTTATTAGTTAAACAGTTTATTGACACTGATTCACCTACTTGTGAAAATGTATTAGAATCTGCATAGTAAAATGATGTTGATTACATAAAAACGGTGGTAAAATGAACAGCATGACGCTGACGGAAATTCTCCAGGGGATTTTTGCTCTTAAATTAATTATTAAAAACATAAATTAATTATTGAAAACATAAATACTAGTTTTTATTGCCCTTGCATGTGTAACACATACATAGTAACAGAGTAGCAGAGGTTGAATACAGTATATATATCTGGTTTAAACTTTTAACCAATACCCATAATGAATGCCTACCAATGATCCAGAGGAAGGCAAAAAACACTATATAAATGAGGAAACATTTCCACCCTAAGCCCAAATGGCAACTGGGTAGAAACCCTGGATCAACAAGAACTTTATGCATAAATACCAGTAACCTTCAATTTTTTTAATTTTTTTTTTTTTTAAAAACCTATCCAGCCCTCCCTTAAAACTATACAATAAACCTTACATTAACAGTTATATCTGTAAGAGTCCTAGTCAGTTTCTGGTCTTGGTCACATTCTGCAGCCTTTTTCCAAGTGCAGCATTTTCTAAGTGTAGGGCTGAATTGACACCAGAATTATAATCTAGGGCACCATCAGGATCACTTTCCATCTTTCCTAACACCATTTTATTGTCATTACTGATATGAATCTGCTGTACAATAACTCCACTGTGCATCACTTTATTTGCTTGACTGTATTTTTACTGGTATGAATTGCTGTACCATAACTCTCCACTGTGCATCACTTCATTTGCTTGACTGTATTTTTACTGGTATGAATCTGCTGTCTTATCTCATAGTCTAGTCTGGTTGTTTATTGGGGCATTCTCCATTTGTTTGATCCTCACTCTCTTTTCATTTAATTTGTCTGTCTCCTCTTAGCTCCTCCCACACCCCAGTTGAATAGTATAAATAATTGTACTTGTAATATTGCCAGTTATATCTGTAAGAGCCCTAGTCAGTTTCTGACCTTGGTCACATTCTGCAGCCTTCTTTCCAAGTGCAGGGCTGAATTAACTCCAGAATTCAACCAGAAGTAACCTGAAGTGCCTGACACTGAACTCTGCTCATTTGGATCAGACCATTGAACCCTTCCCATTGTACTATTACCCCATTATCATGTTCCATATAACCTTGCTCTTTTTCTGTCTGGTTACCTACCTACTCAGCTCCATCACGTCACTGCAACACCCCAATGTTGGTAAGTCTATTTACATCGCATCCTCCATTCTATCCTCTTCCTTTCTTTCTCACCATATACTGCTTTCTATTGTCAAACACCCCCCAGCTTCCTCCACTACAAGACAAACACATGGTCCATTTAAATCCCATTCTCACCTCCTCTCGTTCTCTCTAATGTTTCTACTTGCAGCTGGTGATATCCCCCCTAATCCCAACCCCCCTGTCCCATACCGCACCTGTATGATCAACCCATCCCCATCCTAATGTCTACTGCCCGTAACGCTCCTTCATCCACTCGTACCCTAAACACATGCAATATCACTAATGTACCTCTCCTTTCCCTTCCCCCTGCTCCTATATCTGGAGCCCTGTGGAACGCCCGGCCTGTTTGTAATAAACTTGCACACGTACACAACCTATTTATCTCTAACTGCTTTACTCTTCTTGGTCTTACCGAAACATGGCTGTCACCCTCTGATTCTGTCTCACCCGCTGCGCTCTCATATGGTGGCTTTCACTTCAGCCACACCACTAGGCCTAATAATTAATATGGTGGGGGAGCTGGTATTCTTCTCTCTGAGCGCTGTACTTTCAAACTCATCACACCTTTACCAGCCCTCTCCCATCTCCATCTCCCATGGAAAGAGGGGTGGAAAGTCCCTCCTGTCGGCTCCAACTCTAAAACATCCCCCGCATTCAACCCTTCCTCTCAAAGGAAGTTTCAAAAATCCTAGCCCATGGCCTAATCATATCCCGGCTAGACTACTGCAACACACTCCTGTGTTGTTTACCAAACAACCGTCTGGCACCACTTCAATCCATTCTTAACTCTGCTGCCTGGCTCATTCATTTTTCTTGGCCGATTATCCAAGGGGACACAGAATTATGTGAAGAAGTAAGACAAAAACCTACCCCTACATACAGGAAGGGGAAATCTTTATATTCTTACCTAGTACAGGCAGATCCAGTTCAAAAATATTTAAAACCTATTGTAAAATTATCCAATAAAACGGGATGTTATCGTTCCTGTAACTGTAATATTTGTAATTCATTAATCACAGGCAAACAGTTCCAACACCCATATAGTGGCAAAACATATTCGATTAAGGGATACTACACGTGTAATACAGACTACTGCATCTACTTACTCAAATGCCCCTGTTTAAAAATTTATATTGGAAAAACCACGGGACCTTTTAAAAAAAGATTCCAAAAACACAGAAGTGACATCAAACTTGCATGGGAACAGAAAGACAAAGAAACACAGTATAAAAAAGACATACCGCCAGTGGCCGCTCACCTTGTGAACACAAACACCAAGTGACACGAGTTAAGGGGATGGTGATAGACAGGTACTCAAACAAAGGAGAGGCGGTAATAGAAAAACAGACTTCTCAGAAAGGAATCCTTTTGGATTTACACATTACAAGCATTAAACCGCAGGGACTAATGTCAATTAGGGTTAAAATGTTTTAAGTGATCGATAAATAAATCATAGATCTAAGATATCTCTTATGGTTTTAGGGTGTTCTAACTTTGGTATTTACGTATTATTAACAACCTGTATTTATTGTAGATGGCATACATAGTATCCTTGAGTAAATGATTTTTAACTTTTTAACACTATTATCACTATTTATTATGTTTAAGTACATCATATTACAATCATGGCACAAGCACTTTGTCATTATACTTTTTGAAAAAAAAAAATTTTCTACATATCTATAACCCTATTGTCTTATGATTTTAAATATTTATATAAGACAATTGTTTTCACCTACCGTATATACTCGGTATAAAACGACCCGAGTATAAACGAGGTACCCAATTCAGCTAAAAATCCTATAAATATGATGACGAGTATAAACGGGGTAGAAACTTGGCATTCAAGATGTTAGGAAACTATAACTCCCAGCTAATAAAGCATGCTGGGAGTTGTAGTTTCCAAACATCTTGAATGCCAAGTGAGGGTGGCATTCAAGATGTGTTGGGAACTACAATCCCAGCATGCTTTATAGCTGGGAGTTGTAGTTTCCAAACATCTTGAATGCCACCTCACTGGCATTCAAGATGTTTGGAAACTACAACTCCCAGCTAATAAAGCATGCGGGAGTTGTAGTTTCCAAACATCTTGAATGCCCCCCTCCCCTCTCGTTTCGTTACTGTGGGTTTCTCCGTGGACTCTTCTCCCTGTGGACTCTTCTCCTGTGGACTCTTCTCCTGGACTTCTCCTGTGACTCTTCTCCCGTGGATCTTTCTCCTGGACTCTCTCTGTGGACGACTCTTTTCCTGTGGGCTCTTCCTCCATCCAAGGGCTTCCTGGCAGGTACGATATCGGCATTCCGGCAGCCGCGCGCCCATTCCTGTACCGGTGCGCCTGGTGACGTCACTGCCCGGCGCCGGGCTTGGTGCCGGGCAGTGACGTCAGGCCGGCGCGCCAGTGCAGAAAAAGATCACGCGGCTGCCGGAATGCCCAGGTAAGAGGTTGACTCGAGTATAAACCGAGTCCGAGTTTTCAGTCTGATTTTTCAGCCTGAAAAACTCAGTTTATACTCGAGTATATACGGTAATTGAATCAATGGGACTGATGTATTTTATGATTATATCACTAGAGGTCATTGTTACTTCCTGTTGTATCACTGTATTTAAAGGGCATGTCCACCCCCAAAACTATAATCCCCCAACACTGGCCCCACCATGTAGTGTAGTTTAATCCTTCTCACATCCAGCTCCATAGGGTTCTCCTGAAACCCCCCCCCAAAGTCCCAAACTAACCACCAGGAGGATAGCAGGGTCTGCCGTCTATCTTGCCTCCGGTAGATATTTGCCATGCGCACTGCAGCCCTTTCTCCCCTCCCTCCTTCCCTCCCTCTCCTCCCGTTCTACTATCCCTCCCCCTAGCGTTAATCCCTTTAATATGCTGCTCCCCCATGTCCCCAGCCCCAACCGCATATTTTTTTTTCAAAAAGCCCCCCAAACTCTTACTTATCTCTCCGCTTTCTCCGCTGCACTGATGATGAACGGGCAGCCGTCCGTGATGGCTGGCTCAGCCAATCACAGACGCGACTGCCGGTCCCGCCCCTCTGCTTGCATTCTCGCAAGCAGAGGGCCGGCAGTAAGAGTTTGGGGGGCTTTCTGAAAACAATATTTATGCGGTTGGGGCTGGGGTACATAGGGGAGCAGCATATTAAAAGTAAGTTTATGGGGTGGACATACCCTTTAAATGCACTTAGCACTTTTGTTCATTGTTGAATGTCTGAGGAAGGTACCACACGTGTACCGAAACGTTACACGTGTGAATAAACACACTGGAGATTATCAAAGACTGGAGTGCGCTATTTCTTGTGACTGCACATTCATTTTTCTTCTCGCTTCTCTAATGCCTCTCCTCTCTGTCAGTCCCTCCACTGGTTGCCCATCACGTAAAGGATCCAGTTCAAACTTACCTTATACTATAAAGCACTACAACACAGCCCCCTCATATATCTCAGAGCTGATCCAGCGATACTGTCCCAGGCGCAAACTCCCACTCCGAAAATGATAACTCCTCTCATCCACCCTACACTCTTCCCATGCCCGGATTCAGGACTTTACTCGTGCTTGCCCCTCTGCTCTGGAGCTCCTTCCTCGGCTGTCCGTCACTCACCCTACCTTAACACCTTCAAACCTAACCTTAAAGGGTATGTCCACCCCTAAAATGATTTTTAAATAGGTGCTGTCCCCCATGTCCCCCAGCCCAAAACGCATAAATATTTTTTTCAGAAAGCCCCCCAAACTCTTACTTACCTCCCCTCGTTCCTCCGCCTCACTGCCGGCCCTCTGCTTGCGAGAATGCAAGCAGAGGGGCGGGACTGGCAGTCGCGTCTGTGATTGGCTGAGCGGCAGGTATTTAAACAGTTTCTCAAACAGTCAATTAGCAATAATGTAAATTACTGGAAATCTACATTAAATCCATTTCTCAAACAGCTTGTGTTGCCACTATCATATTGCTCCTTTGAGGTTTTGATCCCCTACATCAGGCAGACAAATAGTACAAAAGGTATTTGGTATATACTATTTTGCTCTATTTGTCAGACTAAGAAGCACACATTATAAATAAATATATTTAATTAAATTCAACAAAAATAAATAATGCATCATGTCTGGGACTTCTTTTAAAAGGACAATTTAATTACCCCTCCCTTTTTTCTCCACATGTAGAACCAAGGCAGGCACCCTAGAAGGCCCAATACAAAAAAGACTAAGGCCATCTAACATGCAAATAGGACCAGTGCCCCTTCCAAGGCAAACACTCCAAAAAGGCTGCCAGAAACACACAAGCACACAAAACACTTTTGACACATAAATCCCACACTTGCAGTAATTTGAAATATTCATGAAAGGCAGGCACCAAGCAAGGCCCAGCACCCCACCCCAAAGGTTCCCAAAAACTGACTAACTGACATGACACACACAGAAAAGGCCCAATTTTGTAGCACAAAATCTCGGTCTGTCACAGTCGCTCACTGCCAAAGTAGTAGTAGGCAAAGGCTGGCAACAGATGCTGAAGATTCAATCCCCACTGCCTGCTGCAGCTGCTCTCTCTGTAATATTAATAATATCTGCACCTAACTGCCAATGCCAATAGGCACTGGGCTGCAAACCAAAGAATATTGCAGTATGGGAAGTGCCTCTAGCCTCTTCTTATGATTGCTCCACCATCCACACATTCTTCCTTGACTTGGATGGACTGTTGGACTTGCTAAGCCGCAGGGTGCAGTGTCCATGAATACATAAGCAATACCATCCACTTTCTTGCTGCCTTCAGGTGGTTCCACGATGCTCCACTAAAAAGTCCGTAATTGTTCCAATGTAATAAAGTCTTTCTGGGGTACATAATTGCCAACAGATTCTTGTACAAGTCATTCTGAATTGAGAAAGCCAGTCGGATGACTAGCAAAAACGTCTTCAAGAAATAAAACTCCAGTTGATCTAACTGAATACAACAGATATACCAATGATACTTCTATGGTTATAGTGATGGCCGAGGATTTTTTCATTTTAATGGGTTTTAATGGGTTCGCTCGCGGATTTTTGAAATTTCAAATTTTTTCGAAAATTCGCGGAATCCTCGACCGGATTTTGCGAAGTTCAGACATCTCTACTGGTCTACTACAGTTAGAAAACATCTGGTTGCTGCAGATTAAGAACACATTTATAACATACATGTTTTAACACATTTATAATACATTCTGTTCCAGGTGTGCAATTCATTTAGCTAAATTTTGCCATCTTATATCTGATATTCATAAGGTCATAAAAGCAGTTTCCAGTGTCATTAGATGATAAGCTGTATATATTTTTAAAAATTCAGATGCTAAAACATGGATTATATATCATTTTTTTTTGTTTATAAAAAGCATTTAATATTTGTAAACCGGTTTGTTAACCAAATTCTGTCTCCCTCGTTTTAAGCACAAATTGCACCTTGTTGGTTTACTTTCACATTGCTTTCCTGTTTCTTGAACCAACTGTCTAAAGAAAGAAGCCCTAAGGCACTAAATACATGAGAATGCTTTATATACCATACAATAAGCCATTATAATTATATTATATACGTTTAAAATAACATATATAGTCCAAAACATTTAAAGGATTAAATAAATGTTTAAAAATCTGTTAAATTAATATATAGCGTGCTGCTCATTATTTACCACAAATTTACTTTGTAAACCCAATGCTTTAATTTGGCAGTTACTATAACATCACTTATAAAAATATATATATATATATTTGTAAAACTGTACAAAGACAAACAAAGCAAATTACTTTATCTCACCTTGTAAAAAACATTTATAATATAAAACCTTTTCCTTTATAAACAGATTTAGGGCTTGGCCAGACTTCAAGCATTACACATGTTTCCGGTGCGATTTTCATGCAATTGCACTTGCGTTGCCACAATTTCTATAATTTAAAAATCGCAAACGCGTTAGTGTGGCCTAGCCATAAGTATGAATTAGTCAACTTTTTAAACAACAGACTATGGGGCATATTTATAAAGGTTCGTTAACTTTTCGCGGCCGTTTTCGAGGACATTAACGCATAAATCGCGTTTACCACAATTTATAAAAGTCCGAAAACGGCTGCGAAAAGTTAACGAAGGTGGCGAAGTCAGCCGATACTAACCTCCCGCGGCGGGGATGGGCAGGCAACCCGCGGCGGGTGGTCGCACCCGCCCCTGGAGACACGCCCACCCCGCCCACACCCCCCGCGGCGGCGACCACCCGCCGCGCTCCCCCTCCCCGGCAACCCCTCCAAGCCCCCCGCCCCGGATTGATCCCACGGGCGGGAAGGGGAGGCAGCCGCTGAGGGGGACAGGGAGAGGGATCACTCCAGCAGAGGGCCTGAGAGAAAATAGAGTTGCTCTTCTTTATATGCTGTTATCGTTTATTTTATCTATTCTTCTCATTTTTCGTTCTTCTTTTCTTTTTTCTTTTTTTTTTTCTTGTCAATTCTTTTTTTCTTACCTTTTTCTTTTAGTTTGAGAGGCTTAGGGGGTCCCGCAGCTCGAACGGGACCCCCTCCCCGGCCCTTGTGAAGGGCCTTTGCGGCACTTACAAGTGCCCTTGCGGCTCTGACAAGAGCCTTTTGGGGCTTAAGGGGTCCGCAGCTCAACCGGGACCCCCCTCCCCGGCCCTTGTAAGGGCCTTGTGGCACTTACAGTGCCCTTGCGGCTCTAACAAGAGCGCCTTTGGGGCTTAGGGGTCCCGCAGCTCGAACCGGACCCCCTCCCGGCCCTTGTAAGGGCCCTTGCGGCATGACAAGTGCCCTTGCGGCACTGACAAGTGCTTTGGCGGGGGTCCCGACCAGTCGAACCGGGACCCCAGTGTGCGGCTCTTAAAAGAGCCCTTGGGCGACGTCTTCGGGCTGGCGACACCAACCCCACTCAGGTCGCCGATCCAGGCAGACTCACTGCGGCCGACAGTGAGCCGCTGGCACCGCCGGCCTCAGCGGAGCACGATGTTGCCAGCCGCTTCTTTCTCAGCCAATCTACTGCGATGGCATCTGAGTTCGCGGCGGAAAAGCTCTTTTATATAGGTTTGCAGAAATCCATAATCCATTTCTGATTGGTCAATTTTTTAATTGCTTACATTAACCAATCAGATTTCGAACTTTCCAGAAATCTGATTGGTTAATTAAAGCAAGTATTATAAAAATTGACCAATCAGAAACGGATTATGGATTTCTGCAAACCTATATAAAGAGGAGCTTTCCGCCGGAACTCAGATGCCATCGCAGATAGATGGCTGAAGAAAGAAGCGGCTGGCAACATCGGCTCCGCTGAGGCGCGGCGGTGCCAGCAGGCTCACTGGCGGGCCGCAGTGAGTCTGCCTGGCATCGGCGACCTGAGTGGGGTTGGTGCTTCGCCAGCCCGAAGACGTCGCGTCGGATTTCAATAGACGCGGCATAACATCGGCCTCGTTGAGGTCGCCGGCGCCCGCCGGGGGTACCCCTGGCGGCCGCAGGGGTACCTCTCGGGGGTCGGCGGCCTCGGCGGAGCTGGTGTCGCCGGGACTGGAAGAAAGAAGACGCCGCCCAAGGGCTCTTTTAAGAGCCGCACTGGGGGTCCCGGTTTGAGCTGCGGGACCCCCGCCAAAGGCACTTGTCAGTGCCGCAAGGGCCCTTATAAGGGCCGGGGAGGGGGGGTCCCGGTTCGAGCTGCGGGACCCCCTAAGCCCCAAAAGGCCCTTCTCAGGGCCCTGCTGGAGGGAGCCTCCACCCCTCCCAGCGGCTCCCTCCCTTCCCCTCCCCGGGAGCGGCCGCGGGGGGTGTGGGCGGGGTGGGCGTATGCCCCGCCCCCTTAGGAGCGGCGTCGGGAAGGGATTTTAAGTCCCTTCGCGGCGATACTATACAGTATCGCCGCGAAGGGGCTTAAAATTACCGCAGCACATCGCGGCCGCGATAGATATCGCGGGAATAGCGCTCGCCGTTATAAATACGGCAATAGCGCTATTTTCGCGGCCTCGATGTGCGGCGGTAATTTTTTTGCGCTATTATCGTTGCTTTATAAATATGCCCCTATGTGTATACATTTTTTAATTTTTTCTGGTGAGATATATATTGTAGACTTGAAAAATAATCAACATCTCCTCTGAGATTTGTAGCATGTTAAATGTATTCTCTTAACTCTGAGTTGGGAACTCTCTCCACAGTATTCTTATTAATTATACACCAATGTGACCCAGTCCGGGTGTAGGCAGAAAGAAACAGGGCCCAGTCTTATCTTTTAACCTATTTGATAGATGCTATGTTTACTAGCTGTAAGGGAACTTACACAGGTTGTAATATATTGTTGTGATATCGGGCAACCAAAACAAAATTCCAATACTAGCCAAAAGAATTCATTGCCATGAACACTTGAATCACCCTGTTTGTCTCTGCTTAAAAAAAGAGGGATTCAGATAACTGCCCTTTAAGCCACTTCCATCCATCTTATTTTGCCAATATGTTATCAGCAATTTACGAATTATAGATTTTGCCTTGGCAGTCACAATAAATGCTGGCTCCCCTGAAGTATAGACAGCTGGTGTGGGCTCTGTTTCCACTCGCTTCTCCTTCATGCTGCTCGGCCAGTACTTTGAAATCTTTATTCACAGCTGCCTGCAGCCTGTTACAAAGATACAAGATGCACGCTTGTCTTGAAGAAAACGAGAAAAAAAATCAACACTTCAATCAACACTTTTTGTAACTGAATATGTTATGTCCAGTTATCACCACATAATAATTACTAACAGGAAACATTAAAAGCATAGTGTTAAATTTGACTAGTATGACGTGGTATAATTTTAATTATCACATGATTTTTACCATACTTTTATGTTTACACTTCATTATTTTGTAGGTTAGCGGAATTAATTATCTTTAAAGGAGAACCAAAGGTAGGCACACACACACATATATATATATAATTCCAAAATCTGTCTACACAAAATTAATTATCTCTAGAGCTCTCTTTTAAGCTTTTCAAACAAGCCTTGAACCTATACTTCCCTTATTGCCTTGTCTTTTTGTCTCTGTGATGGGAAAGTGTTTTAAGCTGTGTTCTAAGCTTTGCTACAAGCCCCACCCCCCAAAAAATATATGTTTTCTGGAGCTAGCTACAAAAGCTAGCTAGTTACAAACATTCTCTGTCCTTTCCTCTGCCTATGGGCACCTTAGGGAGAAAGGGCTTATAATGTAGCTGAAGCAATGGGCATTTACTTGGGGGCATACCAGTGGTGTTAGAGGAGTCAAAGCAGCTCACATTGGTAGCAGGAAAAAGCACCATTTATATTGATGTAACTTTAGTTAGACTGCGGCTAGTAGCATGATTTTAAAGTTAGGAGTATGCCTTTTTCAATAAAGGTCACTTGTATGGAGACCACAGTTCCCCTATTAATGTGGCCACACAATTAATATCACTTCCTAAAGTAAAGAATAGGGAGCTAATAGTGATCAGATTAAAGTTTTGGTCAAAACTGATCAATCCTGTGGCCGATCACCAGTTCGCCTCCTGAAGGATCATCCAATTTGTTGCCACATACACAGACAATAATTGTCAGATCGTTGGATCAAACAGGATTTGTCTTTCATAGGGAATGTGTATACTTAGCTTAAAATAATGGCACTGTACTGCTACTGTTTCACAAGTGAAAAACACTGTGCTAAGTCACATTGAATCGCTTGTTTCAGTGTCCCTTCACTTTAATTACAACCTTGCCTACTTAGTTAAAGTAGAGAGCAACAGATCAGATGTTATCTAACAGTGCAGCACCCAATCAGATGTTAAAACATATTTTCTGACTGTAGTAGACCAGTAAAAGGTATCATCTGATTGGTAAAATGAATAACACAGGTTCATTTACTAGATGGCGCTGCAGCCATACGGATCTCTTTTAATCACATATATTTGCGCTAACCAATTTATGATTGGTTAGTACGACTTTAAGCCTTGATTTGCGGCAGCTGCGTAAGTACCTGAAGAGACACTTGCGCAGTCCCAGAGGCTGCGTGGCTGTGCGCACATAAGTATTTTACTCCAGAATAACAATTTGGATGAGGAGATGGAAGGCCTGGGCCTTAAGGCAAGGCTTTAATTACTGCCAAAGGTGCATCGACAAAGTATTAAGCAAAGGCAGAGAATAATAATGTACATGTGATTTCTCAGTTTTGTGCCGATTCTATAGCAGGGGTCAGAAGCATGCAACCCCCAGTCTTCCTTAAAGGTATACCCATTGGACAGTACCTCAGACTAAGGAGAAATTGCTCCTTCATGAAGGATTATGACCTCCTGTCTATATTTACTCAAAGGGAATAACCTGAGAAATTACTCAAAAAAGCATACAAGAGCGCAAAATATTCAAATGGGGATTCCCTAATCTTTGGCCCAACAAAAAACAGAATCACAAACCAAGCTCAATTAATTACTAACTTTAATAGTGACTGGTGTTAGTTAAAGCAAACTCTGAAAAAACATTGGCCAGTTTTACAAACAGACTTTAACCTAACTTATCAACAAAAACCCATTAATTATGGCAAAAAAAGCTCAGACAATTGGCCAAACCCTAACTTCCGAAGGGTGTTGTAACATTTTTCTGTATATGGGCCAAAGGTCCATTTTGTATCAGTCACAGGATTCAATTACTACATTAAACAATTTATTAATTGTTATAAAAATATATAAAACTATATATTGGCAAAAAAAAAAAGGTTACTACGTGTTCGTATATTTCTAACACTTTAGAAATATCATTAAGAATGATACTTCTGGGACTGTCACAATTCAGATCCTGCTGGTATGCAAGTGTGGGGAATAGAAAAAGTTCAAAGACCACCAAGGGATGGCAACTTAATGATGGTGGATTTTCACTCCAGCACCAAGTCTTAATGAAGAGCTTTTGTATAACATGTTTTTATAATCTGTGTAGTTACCTGCTCTCTTTATGCCCTTTTGTTGTGATAAGTTGCCGTCTAATATGTTTCTGTTAACTAAATTTTTTTGTGATTTTAACATATTGTGAATCATATTTATGAACTAGATCCCTTGTCTGCATTCCCTTAGGCTGGGTACACACGCTCAGCCAGGACAAATGTCTGATCGCGTCAAATTTGTCCGCGGGCGAAAATGCGAACGATCGATCAGAATTAACTGACACGTCTGTCTGTCCGATCTGGACGAACGAACAATTGAGGCCTGTCGCAGACGGACGACCAACACCAGCAGATATTTTCGCCTGACGGACCGATTCACTGCTGGTGTGTACCCAGCATTAGCCTTTAGTATCTTTGTTGCAAAAGTTGTTACAGATAGAAAATGTTTCCATAATATATAATGTTGCAACACGGATTAATATTTTGTTGCACTTGAGTTACATTGGAACCTGATGTCATGTGACCCGGGAGAAGAGAAAGTGATCCTGAAAAACGCGTGAGTAAGAAGGGTTTCACGAGTGCAGTCCTCCGGTGCCTGTCCCTTTATACAATCTTCAATACAAGGCTTGCATCAAATGATGCAAGAACGGTAGTGGATTGATGAATGGAGTCACATACCCCCATGGCTCTGGAGACATTCCAATTCTGCCTCACTTCTATACATGCCTTGTGGATAGGAGCAATGACTGGTGAAACCATTACTGTCTGCTCTTTTGTTACGGCCATCATTACAGATGTTGTACATGTTCGAGCTCCATAAATATTTATTGAACTTAGGGGGTCATTATCAGTCTATCACCTGTCGGAGGAGACATACATTCATATTGGGTTATTGGTGGCTGAGTACCATGAGGATTCAAGGAAGTCTTTATGTAACCCTCTGGTTACTTTAGCCTATCTTTGCTTATCCCTACATAGCACCCATCTTTCTTGGTGCATGCCATCCCCTTTTTTTATGCCAATGCCATTTATTTATTTATTTTGCTGATATGTACAGCACTAGATTTTGGACATTTTTGTTAAAATTCATGAAGGGAACTTGACATTTTGTACATATAAAGATGCTTACTAAACCATTGTGGATAAGTCATTTTAAAGAGGATTTAATATCCCGTTATTATATATAATTTCTGTTGTTGTCTTTTCAAAACTTTTTTATATGCTGGGATAACTGTGACGCATTAGTTATTTGCAGGATTAGAGAAGAGCATACAAGGGGGCTGGGGGGCAGCTCACTTTGCTTTCCTACTTGTGCCAGGGGGTCATTGTTAGGATAGGTATTTTGGCAAATGTGAAAATTCTAATGTGTCCAAGCTATATAGTATAGTATAGTATTTGAGGTTGAATAAAGACATACGTCCATCCAGTACAATCCATCTAGCAATATCCTCATTTCCTGCCTAACTGTTGATCCAGAGGAAGGCAAAAAAAAAAACCCACCAAATTTATGAAGGGGAAAAAAATTCCTTCCTGACTCCAAGTGACAATCGGAAATTTCCCTGGATCAACTCTAACAACATCCACTGTAAGACTGTTCCATAGCTTTATCGTTCTCACAGTGAAAAACCCTTTCTGAACTTGAAGCATAAACCTTTTTTCTTCAAGTCTTAAGGGATGTCCACATGTACTCTGACATGCTCTATTGGTGAACAATGCCCCAGATAGTTTATTGTATGGCCCGTTAATGTATTTATACACAGTAATCATATCCCCACGCAAGCGCCTTTTCTCCAGCATACATAATTGTAACTTATACAGTCTCTCTTCATATTCAAGCTCCCCCAATCCCCTTATTAATTTAGTTGCCCTTCTCTGAACCCTTTCCATTTCAAAGATGTCCTTTTTGTGCACAGGATTCCAAAATTGCTCTGCATATTCCAAATGAGGCCTTTCCAATGCTTTGCAAAGAGGGAGAATAACATTTTCCTCCCTTGACCATACCTCTATTTATACAAGACAATAAATACCATACTGGCAAAGGCTGTTGCCGCCTGGCACTGCTTGCTACATTTAAGTTTGTTATCCATCGAATCTCCAAGATCCCTTTCCAACAGGGATTCACTTAACACAGAGCCATTTATAGTATAAGCAGCACAAGGATTTTTAAGTCCAATATGCATCACCTTACATTTATCAACATTGAATCTCATCTGCCACTTGGCAGCACAATGTGACAATCTATCTAGATCCCCCTGCAACGATTGCACATCCTCTGAAGTTTTTTTTTTTCTTTCAATATTTCAAGAAAAAGGTCAATATTACAAACTAAAAAAAACATTCTTGTTAATTGAATAGATCACACACATTATTAATACATAGGGAAAAAAAGAATTTCCTAAACAGGGACCCTTGTGGGAAAATTTAGATCTTTTGCCTATGGTTTATGTAAAATAATGATAATGGTTTCAAAACTGTAAATACTTTTTTTTTTTACTAATAATATAAATAAACTTGATCATATATTTTCCTGGTTCCTGCTGTTGTGATTCTTTTACTTATTTTATTATTTTTGAATATAACATATTCTAAATTTGGGTAATATATGTACCCTTATATTGTTGCATTAACAGCTTGTTTAACAAATAAAATATTTTATTCCTACCTCTGTGTTCTTCTTTCATCTTTCTCCCTCGGTGCTGGGGGGAGTGATGTAGTGATGGATTTATAGTCCTCAGTTTTCTCCCCTCCTAAACGATCCGATCCAGTCCTCCCGAGTCAACAAGAGGTTACTTATAGAGCCTATTGATCTATCCTATATGCACCTATGCAGTGCTTTTAATTACCCACATTTATTATTTGGAGAGTGCTTGTTCATAGAGGGGAGGGTTTGTCGTTTCTTACCTTACTTATTGAAGGTGTTCTCCATATACAGAACCCATACATTCCATATTTTATCAAAATTACCTATTGTATTTCTAGCTTCATGGATTGGTTTTTCATTATTATAGAACAACCAGATTTTGTCAACCAAGTGTGATCCTCTGAAGTTTTTATTGGTTGACAAAGTTTTGTGTCGTCAGCAAACACAGAAACCTTGCTGACTATACCCACTTCCAAATCATTAATAAATAGATTAAATAGAAGTGGGCCCAACACAGAACCCTGTGGCACCCCACTTAGCACTTTAGTCCATAATGATGAAGCCCCATTAACAACTACTCTCTGCATCCTATTCATTAACCAATTTTCTATCCATGTACAAATGTGACTCCCCAGACCAACAGACCTTAGCTTATACATTAGTCACCTATGCGGGACTGTAACAAAATCCTTTGCAAAATCCAAGTAAACTACATCTACTGCTATGCCAGAATCTAAATTTCTACTTACTTCCTCATAAAAGCCAAGCAAGTTAGTTTGACATGGTCTATTCATGCTAAATCCATGCTGGTTACCACTTATAATTTATATACTACTTATACAGCATTTGTTTTTATGGCTTGTCATAATTGGCAAGTTCATAAGGGAAAAATGATTCTGTAACCTGCCTGCTTTGTATCTATTATTTAGCATTTATTAAACACAAATATGTTTAGCAAAATATTGTGGCTTTAGTGACTCTGTATAAAGTGACATCTTCATTTTTAAATTCATTACTATGCCTGTGTTTGGTAAAAAGTAAAAAAAACAAACAATTAATTTCTATATTCTGTATTGTCCAGTTTTGAATGCTAAATTACGTTTACACAATTACTCCTTTATTTATATGTACTATGCAGGTCAAAACATATTACTAAATCTATTAATATTTGACACCGATATATTCAGAAAATAAAGCTATTCTATTATCCAACCTCAGTACAAAGGTGTTTTAAAAGGCTGAATTTGTCCATACATATTTTAATAGAATAGTTCACTTGAACTATTCCTTTAATGTATTGTTTGAAGACCAGGAGGTTAAGGAGCTATGCCTTACCATCCGTTCTTCAATCAATTGAGTAGGAGCCACGTAGATAGAAGATATTTGCTCTACACGCGATCCCCGAAGCAGCACTGAAAAATCCTTACTGCTTCCTGGTTTAGATTAACTATAGCCCGCATTGTAGTGCATGTGCGCTATAGTTAATCTGAACCAGGAAGTGGTTGGGACCTGTCAGTACTGCTGCTGCAGAGGGTCGCGTGTAAGGTAAATATCTTCTATCTTCGTCTGTGGCTCCTGGTCAATTGATTGAAAATGGAAGCTAAGGCATAGCTCCTTAACCTCCCAGTCTTAAATCAATGCATTAAAGAAATAGATCACTTGAAAACCTGCCAGTCTTAAATCAATACATTAAAGGAATAGTTCACTTGAAATGAGAACTATTCCTTTTATTAGCTTTCCTAGAAAGAATAAAATTTGTTCACATGAAGAGTACCAAATGGGACGCAAAATGGGTATGTTTGTCGGTACCATTTAAATAAACTCATCTGCTACTAATGTACAAACATTGCCCAGTGTACAATAATAAACTGAAATGAAAATGTGCTTAGCAATACAAGTTAATAATTTATAGTTTGGATAGCGCTAAAAGGGTTAAAGAGAAACTGAATAATCATTTTGAGATACAATTAGGCAGCAAATCAGCAAACAGGATTACTGCCTTAAACATTTCACTATTTAATATTTTATGGGTTACTTACATTTGTTCTACAGCTGAAGTGATGCCACATGGCCCTGCGTTGTATATTATTCCCTTGCAACTCCAAACACATATTTCATTTCAGATAAATAATTCTGTCAGACCATTACAGAATTTGTGATCCTGGCTTTTCTTTTATGACAATTCAGTGTGTCTTTATTCTGAAATGGATAGGAACAATTTAATGTACCAATCGAAATTTGGCTAGCAACATCTACCTGCAAAATTTCCCTCAGTCAGTATAATTAGCTTTGTACAAAACGCCACTATAGAATTGTTTCTCAGCCAACAACTACCTTAAAATGTAATTTGTAAAGGTTCTTTTTAGCTCTAAGTATAACCCCATGAACAGTTTTCCCTTCAAGTTTCTAAAATAAGGAAAATGCAACTAAACTATATGTACACAATTTACACAATTATATAAATACTTCCATATAGACTGCTTGCAGTAGGTTACTGTAAGAGTATATGTGTAATGAATTAAATTATACTTTTTTTAAAGCAGTCTTCAATGCTGATTAAATATTATTTTAATTACTTTTTGTTTAAGAACATGGCTTCAGAATCACAACATAAATGTTATTACAAACTTGATGAATGTGTAGCTTCCCCTCTCCAAGATTTCCTGGTTCCTCCATCTTCATTAGTCGCAAAAGGTAATCTCCGTTGTTTTCGTGCATGCCAATGACTGATTGACCCCTTTAAGCATGTGTGAGCTTATATCTGTCCGAAATGTTTGTACTGAGTTTTATGTCTATAGCTCAAAAACCGTGGAAGGATGTACAGTCCAAAAATTACAAGAATAAAAGATCCATAATGTGGCTTTTTCAAGCATAGCTGTGTGAGTAGTGAAATGTATAGTACATATGACTATCCAGTTTACATAATGAAAAATTAAATAAATATATGGGACGGTACTAATTTTATTTAGGGTTATTTTTTGTTTTACTTTTATAGCTATGCAGAAAAACATTATATGTTGATGAGAAAAAACATTCAAATTTCAACATTTGCACAAATCAGCTCTTATATAAAGGAATCTGGCCACCTTAGATTCCTTTTATTTTATAAGATTTCATTATAGGCATCAGCAAATCTGAATAAGGAACTGTCAGGATTCACTGTGAGTCACCTGCTCCCTGCTCCTCTGTTTGTTCAGGTCCTTCAGTTCTGCCCACACATGCCCCATCTAGAAGGATATCTTATAGACTTTGCAAACAAGTTCAACTTCCAAGTGACTCCTCCCCCTAGATTCAAACTACCCTATCCATCTTTCTCTCCTGCTCTGCTCCTCTTTCTATTGGTTTCCTGTCCCTTTATATTCTCCTCTGACCACTTCCTCCCTGCCCGTTATAGTTTTAGATTCTGTCCCTATTTGCCTGTGGTTCATATTATCTTTCTTCCTGTTTCTGCTTTTAGCCTCTCTGGTCTCCTGCCTTGTCCTTGCCTCTCTAGTTACTGCTTCTTTGGTCTCCAGTTCCTGCCTATTACAGTTTGCCTCAGTCTGCTATTTTTGTTTGGTCCCGTATCTGCTTAGTTGTGTCCAGTTTTCTTGGGAATACCCAGGTCTCAGCGTCTATGCCTTGCACCCTAAAAATCTGTGGGTAACCATGTCCTCTGAGATGTTTCTAGTCTCCAGATGATTGGAGGCTTGATTGGGGCATAAGTGCTGAAGGTATACCGAGGGACTCCAGGCATTACATTATTACAGGCAATTTAAAAAAAATGGAAGAAATTCAAGGGCAACTTCGGCTCTTAAACGGTGCTGTTAATCAACTGACTCTCAGTGTGTTGGCTCAAGAAAGTCGCTCAGTTGCGGCTCCCTCACCAATTCCGGTGGTCCAGCCTAAGGTTCCCCTTCCTGTAAAGTTCATGAAAGGTTGCCAGAGTTTCCAGAACTTCAGAGAATCCTGTAACTTGTACTTTCGTCTGAGGCCAATCTGCCAGGATTGCAGGCATTGTGAAAGATGTAGGGAGGAGTCCACTCCTTCCAAACTTCCTTTTCGGCCTCCACTTCCTGTTCCTTCCTCAGTTGCAGTGGAACCCATGCAGCTGGGATCATCCTGACTTTCTCCTGCTGAAAAAATGAGAAGAACATCTGGTCTCTGCCTCTACTGTGGTGAATTTGGACAGATGCCGGGAAAAGCCAATTCCTAGGTGAATTAGAGGACGTTCACCTAAGCGCACAGGTAATTCCTTAAAGTTCTGATAAAATTTTACTACCGGTGAAACTCTCCTTTGGCTCAGTCCATAAGCCTGCTCAGGCCTTCATTGACAGTGGATCAGCCACCAATTTTATGGATAGTGAGTTTGTTCAGTTCAAACAAAAGATGGTATTCAGAAATCCCATTAATGTTCCTCAGGTATACCTCTGTGTCTGGTTCCAAAATCTCACAACCTTGATAGATATAAATGGAGTATGAGGTACCTGATGTAATAAGGCAACCACAAAGGAACTGCAATGTGCTCAGCAATTTATATGTCAATGCCACACAACATTTTTTGGACTCTAGATGGTCCTTTATCATAATCATTCAGTTCAGCCCATCTAGAAGTCTTAAAGACTTCGCAAACAAGTTCCACTGCCACTCCTCCCCCCTTCATTTAAATCACCCTGTCTCTCTCCCATTCTACTCGTCTTTCTATTGGTTTCCTGTCCCTTTATATTCTCCAGATCAGGGGCTTGTCTAGACGGTGGTTATAGATTGGGGCATAGGCATTACAGCAACTACAGGCATTACAGGAACCTTACTGAATACACATCTGAACATACATCTTTTCTTTGTCTGCTGATTCAATGTGTTATATAAACATATGATAAATATGCACATAGTGTATCATTTATATGGAGTGTCAGGTGAATTTTCTGTTAGAGTAATCATAAAAATATTATAATTGCAGTTTTCAGGATTACCCTACTTTTCCTAGTAAATAAAAGTTTAGCGTTTTTTTAGGTTAATTAAATCTGATTTTTTATGGTCAAGATATATATTACTCACACATTAAATATAATTAAAAAAAATTAGGAATCTAGAACAGTACAGATTATATAATGCCATATTTTTATAAATGCACTTTATTACATATTAAAGAATGCTTAGGATAAAAGAGTATATTTGCCATTTTCTTTTTGTCAAAACTCCCACAGAGCAACAAATTTATGTCTAAGAATTCTTAACATAAAATTAGAAGCTAATGTCATTAGTACAATTTAATCCTTTCATTTTAATTTATTAACCCAAAGTAAGCAAAAAAACTCCCATGATAGCCTTTAACATAATTTGTTTGTCAAAAATAAAGTCAGCATTTTCAAATGACAATGCGATAATGCCAACATTATATATTTGAAAAGGGAACTTAGACTTGTGTACTTAGCAAAGGATCATTGGTAAAACCATTACAACTGAATTGAAAACCATTTTTATGAGATGGCAAATGGCTCTGTCTGCTGATTGGCATTTTTATGTTATATGTTTTTGAAACAAGATAAAACAAATGCATCTCTTGTATTAAATAGAAAGAAAGACTGAATTTACATAATTAGACACAAGTAGCATTCCATTACTAGAACAGTGTGTACTATTGTACAATAGTAATAATAATAATAATAATAATAAAGCCTACATAATATAATAATAATAATAATAAAGTCTACAAAAATATCAAAACACAAGAATATTATAATGGCACACAATAGGTACACAACACTTGTACATAGAAATAAAATATCAAGAAAAAATATATAAAAGTGTTGCTCTAAAGCAGTGATATCAAATAAGCCAAAAAGTACTTTGAAAGATATTTATTTGTATATAGTAAACACAGACTTTGGTTGCATAGTGTTTTTCAGTATGAACTAGAAAGGGAAAATTTAAGTATAAACTTTGAATTTGGCTTGAAGGTCTGCATTTTGGAAGGGAATATGTGTGTTTGCTACAGATTTTAAAACTCAATAATGGGAATGATGAGTTTGTAGTGAACGCTTGTTTGGGACAAAAAAAACTTTTGTGTGTACCCAGCCCAAAGTGGGGCTTATTTTGATCCAATCAATCAGAAAGCTAACATCTGATTGGTTAGGGCAAAATTAGCACCATTTTCAATGATAAGAACTTTTATTGAATCTCTTTTTGATGATTGGTCAAAATTAGTTTTTTTGACTTTAGTTACCCTTTAAGTATGGCTGCCACAGTAATGGATAAGTAGACCAGTAGGTGTGTGTACTTGTGTCGGGTTGAGGGTTAAAAAAAAAACTTTTTTGATGATTGGTCAAAAAATTTTTTTTACTTTAGTTACCCTTTAGGTATGGCTGCCACAGTAATGGATAAGTAGATCAGTAGGTGTGTGTACCTGTGTCCGGTTGGGGGTTACAAAAAACAAACTTTTTTGATGATTGGTCAATTTTTTTTTTGACTTTAGTTACCCATTAGGTATGGCTGCAACAGTAATGGAGGGGTAGGTCAGTAGGTGCATGTAACTGTGCCACGTGGGGGTTAAAAAAACAAACCTTTTTTATTATTAATCAAAATAAATTTTTTTGACTTTAGTTTCTCTTTAAGTATGGCTGCCGCAGTAATGGATAAGTAGATCAGTAGGTGTGTGTACCTGGGACTGGTTGAGGGGTTATGTCTTTTTTGTGTATACAATTATAAAACTATATTTTATTGAGGATAAATCTAAATTTGTTTTTTTGACTTTAGTTACCCTTTAAATATGGCTGCCACCGTAATGGATAAGTAGATCAGTAGGTGTGTGTACCTGGGTCTGGTTGAGGGGGTATGTCCTTTTTGTGTTTACAACAATAAAACTATCTTTTATTGAGAATGAATCTAAATTAGTTTTTTTTTTTTTTTTACTTTAGTTACCCTTTAAGTATGGCAGCCACAGTAATGGATAAGTAGATTAGCAGGTGTGTGTACCTGGGTCTGGTTGAGGGGGTATGTCTTTTTTGTGTTTATAACCATAAAACTAACTTTTATTGAGGATAAATCTAAATTAGTTTTTTTGACTTTAGTTACCCTTTAAATATGGCTTCCATGGGAATGGAAAGTTAGGTCAGTAGGTGGGTGTACCTGGGTCTGTGTGGGGGGTTGGGGGTATCACCATTTGTATTTATGACCATGAAAAAAACTGTTTTGAAATATCCACATTTGAGGATTGTTACCATTATAGTCTATGGGAAAAAATGTCCCGAAATTCACCGATAACGCCGTAACGCTTCCGCGGATTCCTTAGCTAGAAGATAGCACACTTCTCATATATGCCCTGCACGTCTGTACCAAATTTCATGTCTCTAACTCAAAAACTGTGGGAGGAGATTCGGTGCAAAAAAGCAGAAGAATAAAACGGAAGAAAAAGAAGAAGAAAAAAAAGAACAGTAATTTGGCTTTTTCAAGCCAAATTAAATATGCAGTTATGATTTCTAGATCCTGAAAGGTAACATAAGTATTCTAATCATTTGGATTTATTAATATGGATTTGTACCTGTGATTCAGTCTTTTGGAAACCTATTAAGGCCACTGAATTTAAAGGGCAAGTCCCCCCCTAAAATGAAAAATTGTACATAGGTAAATCACACCCCTAACCCCATAACTGCAATAGAAACTGCCACGTAAGACTGACCTGAAATGCTACACAATGTTCTGTTACCTCTCTTTCTGATTCCTGGTTCTTCCGGTTAGCACAGTGATTTATGTGACAACTGACATCACAACCTATCACTGAATACAATGCGTATTAAGGCAAAAGAAAACTCCCTTGTGCCACAGATGAGGTGTATCTTCAGTGTAGTTTATGATGTGAAACAAGTCCTAGTTCCACTCTAGTTTTGGTACAAAAGTTAAATACTGGTAGCAACTGTGCTTTTTTCTTCCACTCAGATGACCAGAAAACATCAAATAAAATAATGTATAAAGAATTTAAATCAATTTAAGTAACAGATACATCATCCCATAAAAATAAATGGATCTTTAAAAGTCCGTTTTTAAAAGCAATTTTGATCAATATTCCAGGTATGTTAGAGCTCACCCTGGGCTTTTCATTTGTCCACCACAAAAGGCAGAAAGAGTGTGTTATTTTTAAGATTTATAAAGCCGCTTGGAACAGTACACTTCACCAAAAGTATAGCCAGGTGCTAAGCTGAGAAAGTTACTTAAAGGGTAACAGGTCTCCATAAAAGTGTCCTTTATTAAAAAGAGCACATTTCTACCTTTAAAACAACTCCATGATCACGCTTCTAGCTGCAATCTATGCAAACCTAAAGCAGTATAAAGGGTGGAGTTTTAAGTTAGCACTGTGAGCTGTGACGTCACCAGCACCATTGCAACGCCCCCCTGCCAGAGGCATTGAGCATACCCAATTGTATCCTACTGCTATAACTGTCTTTAAGTAGCTTCAGAAAAGATCAGGCTTTTTTGGAGATTGGGGGTTCTTACAAAGCACATCATGTGACTGTCACACACTTCCTAGTTCATCCTGACTGCCTGAGTGTAAATTTATGAGTATAAGAGAGATATTTTAAATAGAGGAAACTTGTATGGAGATCAGGAGAGTCAGCCTGTAAAAGACAAGACAGAAAACACAAGGGCTTTAAGCTCATAAAAAACAAGTAGTGGTAGAGTAGAGCCTCTTATACATGTACCAATTCACAGCCGTATATGTGTATGAGCCTTAAGACCCAGCTACACAAAGAATGCAAACTCCTGAGAGCTGGGCTTAAAATTCTTTGGCAAAGTTGTTGAACTGTTTTCATTAATCCATTGAGAAGGACATGCTTTTAAGCAGCATTGCAATGGGAATATAGCATTTTAACAATTTGAATCTGAATTCCATGTGTGCCAGGATTCTATTTTGTGTGTACATTCCAAAAATGATGGCTTAAACCAAGATTTAGGATTCCTAGTCCAATATAACTGTTGAATACATTTGTATGTAGAACCATATGTGGATGTAGTATGGGTGCCTGTGTGTGTATGTGGGGGGGGTGTATATATATATATATGTATATATATATATATGTGTGTGTGTGTGTTTGTATATATATATGTATGTGTATATATGTGGACATCATTAAGTATGTATATGTGCATATTCTGTGTCTTCTTTTCTCTAATCTAACACACATCCCTGATTATCCACCCCCCACCCCCACCCCGCTGCCTCCCTCCTAGTTCTCCTCTCCATTTGGTTGCCCACCCTAATATGTTGTTATCTCTCTATTTTATTTTAGCCCTTCTCATTCCTCAGCATATTCTGTTTTTTGGGTTTTTTTGGGTGGGGAGGTTACTATCTTGTTATCTAAATGTAATTAGCTTCTAACTTTCTGTTAACCTTTGTTTCAATCAGTACTGCTCTGAACTGAGAAAGAGGGTAGAGAAAGAAGCTTGTCAACTAAAAAAACCTGTTAGTCCATTAAAAGTATCACAGTACTTTTTACTACATTTAGGAGAGCATTAAGGTTGTAACACCAACTAAAGATATATCATGTGGTCTGCAGATCAACTAGAAAAAATATATTTATGTTAATGTGCTTTGATATTAAGGGACAAAGATAAAAGAGGGGCTAAATGGCAGCTTTTGATATTTGATTCTGTTTCACGTTTCTGTTTCATACTACACTCTGTAACAAAATACAGGAAGAAATAAAAACTGTATCTGAAAAAGGGAGCAATATATAAGAAGCCTGCTGTCTGTTTAAATTGAAACTGACAGGGATGTCATTGCCTATAAATAACGTAAAACAATAATACAAATGGAAATTTGGGTAGCCAAGAGTAAAACTGGGCAGGAGAATTACTAAGGAGAGCAAGAAAATATCATTCATTTTTTCTAATAAATTTAAAACCTAAATACACGGATTTGAAACAAATATCAAATGGGTAGAACAGTTAAAGAGACTAAATAACTAAGAATGTTTTTAACGAACTAATAATGCCATAAAATGAAAGAACTTGATATAAAGAACTCCAGTTCACACACAGAATTGTCCCTTACCTCACCCATTATGAGAATACCATAATAAATACAAAACTACTGAGAAGAACCCAGTCATGCCTAGGATGATGAATCCAGCTGCTGTGAATCCATATACACAAAATCTGGCTCCGGGAGCACTTTACTATTACATATAATGGAAGTGCTTCTGATCTGGCCAACAAACAGAAAACTATGATTAAAAAAAGGCCTTATCCACTGTAAGATCAGGGAGACAATCTTCCCAAGCAAGGAGTGTCAGCCCAGATGAATGACCCCCAGGTAATTTTTTAGGACTTTCCATATTGGGGCTACCTTGACATGCTTGGAATGCTTTTATGCATAAAGTTGTAACAAAAACCTCCATGTTTTTCTGAGCATTCTCGTAACTGCTCAATCGGTATTGGCAGTCAGCCATTGGCCGTGATGTCAACATCATTATCGGGAAGCAGACAGGAGACTGGCGAGGGATCGCGGTTGTGTAAGTTGTAATTCCTCAGCATGGAAGCCTTAAGTAAAGCTAAGAATTTAACGAACCTGGGGTTTTGAGGGGTAATCATTCTAAATATGAAAAGTTTTGGGGGATGAAGTTACCCTTTAACATTGTTAAATCTCAACACTGTATTCAACACCATTAAGTCTCATTTCTGCATCTGAGAGGCAGGATCTTCTGTAGCAGGATCTGTAACTAACAGGGGAGATCTCTGTGCTCTGTGTTGCTATAGGTTTGGCTGTTAGCTTGTGTACCTTTAGGTGCTTTCGGAGCATAATTACTTACATTTTTAAAGTTTCTGGCAATACATTGGGGGGGGGGGGGAAGAATGTTATGTATAGCTCCATATCACGATTCTAAAAAATACATCAAAAACTCAAAACACAAAAGTGCATTCTACCATACAGAGGAAGACATTCTGATGTTGCACACAGATTTGCCTATATTCATCAGATAAAGTTAAACCTTCTTCTTCAGGATGGGAGTTTAGGGGAAACATTAAAATAAATGTAATGAGTATATTTAGGAATTCAAACAAAAGTTGCATTTTATGTTTGTCTGCAAATCTGGCTTAACCTTTAAATGTTGCCTTCTGGAAAAGATAATCATGGTCTGCATCTGAAAGCGCTTTTTACTATTTCTAACCAGATGGAATAATTACATTTGGCATTTCTGTGAGAAACATGAAAATTCTTATTAAACACTACCACAATGCTACTATAACACCAGTTGTCTTCCAGTTTTACATGTATATGGAAACATTTTAGGTATTAATTATTGGCACATTAAAGATGTTGAATAAAAATGTTTAACCTATTTCTGGTTTATTATTTAATAAACTGTAGTAAATCATGCATAGTGATTTACGTTTATACAATACTTTGTTTTGCTTAAGATCATCATCTTTGTGATAATAGATTTATCTTTTCCTTATTGTATTTGTACAAATAATTGTTATATTTCAATCATAATAATTAACATTTATTAAAGACAACTAGAGAGTTCTTTAAGTTTAAATAATTATCTGAGAAATATTCCAATGCTAAACTATTTATAGTTTGGTCTGTATCATTATGAAAAGGTTTTACATAATTAAGTTTGTTTTAAGGGCATGTCCACCCTAAAATATAAAAAAAAACCCCAACTGATATATATTCAGCATTTTATTAGATGAATTACTTACCAGATATAAAGGATAATTATTGTCTTCATTCTGGCAGAGTAAGCTGGCTCCTCCCTCTATGCAGTCAATCAAGACTGTGATTGCTGAAATCACAACCAATGATTGACTGCCATTTTTCCTGCTGCCTCCACTGCACATGCTCAAGCTTATAAAAACCTCATTGAGCAGAGGGAGGAGGCAGATACATTTTGCCAGAACAAAAGAGAACTCGGATAAAATAGCAGTTGGGGGTATTGGGTAGATAACTGACAAATCACCAGTTTTATTGTTTTATGGGTGGGCATGCCCTTTAAACTATTGATTATTAAGAATATGGTAAAAAAGTCATGTCAGGTTTTTTAATTTTGCAAAAAAGTTGAGATACTATTGAATAATAAAAAATCCAATAGTTTGTTGTGTAGTTATTAATTATACCCTTATTTCCCATTGATTTAGTACATATAGGGAGGAGCCATCTTACCAGGTTTTTGTTTTAATGGTGGACATGCCCTTTAAACTCACAATTAAAATTTTGACCACAAAAGGACAGGAAAAAAATGCATTAAATTGCATTGTAAAATGTAATTAATTGCAAATGTAAAATGAACTATAAATCCGATAACTATAAATCCGATAACTATAAATCCGATAACTATAAATAATTACTAGTACTACTACTATTACTGCTGTTAAAATTTAAAATGTCCTTTTATAGTTTGTGCAGACAATGTGTACATTATCTGCAATCTGCTTTTTGTAAAGTTGTTAGCGGCTATTTATTGTCTGCAAATAAAATGGGTTCTAAAATATTTTAGACTTTTACCATAACAATACAGATCAATGGCAATGATAGAATTTAACTATTTCTCTTTAAAGAACATTTATATCCCCCCCCCTTACCATTTAAAAAACCCAGTGTGAGAAAATATACTGTCAGTTCCTAAGGTCCTACAGGTCCTCTTTTACTTACCTTAATTTCCACTTGTTTGACCTTCTTCATTCTGGGACCTGCCCTTCTAGCAGAGTGCTAGCTTTCTCTTGGGTCTTGACTCGGAAGGAGGGAATGGAGCAGGACTGTCAAGTAAAAATTAAGGTAAGTAAAACAAATAACCATGAGTAAGCCCAGGGGGGACTTAGAGGTTTAGAAGTTTACCAAGGGAACTTTGAATGGAAGGGGAGGGGTCCAACAGCTGATTTCCCGTATGCTTTCTTCATACGCATGATCAGCTGTTTGAAAACAGCTGATCGCGAAAGGTTGTGGCAGGCCCTCTTACTGTCTGCCCCCCTTCTGTTTCAGGGGTGATAGTTACACCACTACATACAGAGGATTTTATTCATACTCTACAAAGTCATAAAGTTGTAATTTATGAAAATATGCATCTCTCTCTAATTTAAAGAAATTTCACGTTTCCATGATTTTTCTGGTTATCCCATTTATTTGCACTTAATAGGGTGTTGCTTTCTTTAAATAGCTTTCTTTGTACTGTCATTTAATAGCTGTCCCTTGTCCTCCAGCACAGCCACTGATTTAAAAAATCCCAGATCTCAGATTCAATACTAGACATAATTCTACCCCAACATAATTTTCCCATGTGTGCTTTACAATTAAACTCTATATAAATCACATCAATCTTTAGCAATACAATTAGATAATTCAAAATGGATATTCTTACCCAAAAAAACATTAACAGAATCAACATTTTTAAAAAGGTTATTTTCTTTATAATTTAACATGAAAACAGGGGGAACTGTTTTCATGTTAGGATCCTCCACCGACTAGCGTTTTAACGATGGTGCTCTGGGATAAAAACTTCTAAACTTGTTTGTTTGGAGAAAGAGATCTCCTCAGACATCCCATAATGGCACTCACCATATAATGATTGAAAATAACCAACAGGGTTTATTCCCCACCCACCTGGGAGGCGATCCCCATATATATATACCCATACATTACAAAAGAGATGGCTTTAATTCTACAAGTTTTAACAAAATTTCAACACTTTATTAGAAACATTTATAAAAAACACCCATGTATTCCTACAGAAAGTTGCACCCCACACGATAAAACCACTGATACTTAAAACCAACATGTAACTATCTCACAAGGAGAGATAGTAGCAATCAAACTGTAGTCCCACTCCTAGGAATGCTGCAAATCACAGGTTTGTAATCCTTTACCAAATGGACAGCTACGGAACTTTGAACAGACACAGGAAGAGACACAGGTTTTGGAAGCAGGAAAAACTTGCCCCATAATAATTAGTTCATTGAAATGTGGTTAGCTATTGTAAGAAAAGGCAATCCACCCCTCTATAGCAAGGTAAGTATGGGTGTTAGTTAGATTTACTGCCTCTAACACACTAGCAGTCTTCAATGGATTCCTATATAAAGAGCATATATACAAGCTAGCCAGCACTCCTTTACCCATTAACATTGAGGTCGGGTTTCCTACTCCTACTCCCATGGTCTCCCTCCTGGTCGACGTGCGTTTCTCCCCGATCTAGTTGGGGCTTCGGCAGCATGTACATTACTGCCCTCTCGTCAAGTCTTTAAAAGGATAACAGATCCTCCTTCCTCCGTCTGCCCCAATGATCTACAGAGAACTCAACCATAAGGGATCTTTTCCTGTTTAATGTACTAGAGAAGTAAACAGCGGTACAAATTCCTCTCTAACATGCAGCTCTCCTGCTAAGTCTTTTATCAAGCAAATCCACTTGTATCGTGTGAAACCTACGGGTGCAACTATCTCAATAAATCTTTAGTACTACATAAGTTATTAAACGTCTGTACACTTGCAACATTAAAGTTCAACCCTTGTAGTTTGATACTCCTACTGACTAATTATTGCAACCTAGAAAAACAATTCCTTGATAGTTTGATACTCTTGATTACAGTTTATCATACATGCCACTTATCTTTACCCTAATTACATTTTTACACATAATAATTTTATATCAGACATAATTTTCCCCCAATAAAAGGTATATTTTTTTGTGCAACTTTTCGTCGATCTAATAGAGAAGGAAATAGCCACTCTACAAGATCTGGTAGATTTTGTAGATAACCTTACCAAACAAGGAAGAGCAGCTTTAAGAGACCTAAAACAGGCTAAAGAGGTTTAATAACCTCTTAAGGCTGCGGATAAGGGGGAAAATATTGTGCTTTTAGATAGTAGATAGTAGAGTCCTACAATATCAAAGAAGTGACTCGCTTATTACATGAGGAAGGCCAATACGAAAAATTGGGGGAAAAAAACATTCCATGGGTGCAAAGGGATCTCATGGATTTAGTGGGAACAGCAAAGGAAAGAGGCCTCATCAATCAGGCTGAAAAATAATTTATCGTTAATGAATTTCCTACACTTCCCACCTTCTATGCAATCCCAAAAATACAAAAGAACAGACGGCAACCCCTGGGATGTCTAATTGTGTCGAGTATAAATGGCCCCTCAAAAGGAGCCAGCAAATTTGTAGACCATTGCCTAAGAGAATTTTTAAAAACACTCCTATCTTTCGTATTGGACACTAGTGATGTGTTAAGATGATTAGACAATATTGAAGTAGATAAGGACACTTGGCGTACGGTAGATGAGGAAGCTTTGTATTCCTCGATCCCCCGTGATTGGGCCGAGGTCTAAAATATTCGCCCTATTCCAACTTAATGGTCTAACTGTTGGAATTTGTGTTGACCCACAATGTTTTTACTTTCAATGGCCTTTATTACAGGCAATTAAGCGGTACAGCAATGGGGTCCACCTGTGCCCTGACATAGGCGGGTCTACATTTAGGACTATGGGAACATGAGATAGTGTACCCGCTAATAGAAACTGTGGTAGACTCGCAAATAGATCTTTGGATTAGGTATGTGGTCTTGTTATTGTGGCATGGTCCCATGGAAAGTCTAAAATCTTTTTTGGAACAATTGAACGTAAATGACAGGAATATTAAATAGACAGAGCACTTTGACCAATCAAGTGTTTATTTTTTAGATTTTACCATATTTAAGGACAATACAAAAATATTGACACGAACATTCAGAAAAGAAACAGCAGTTAATTCACTTTTGTGTGTAAATAGCCATAACCCTCCTTCCCTGATTAATGGTATTCCCATAGGACAATTCTTACGATGTCGTAGAAACTGCTCCCTTAACTCAGATTTTGCACAAGAAGTGGGGGACTTCTCTAGTAGATTTGTACAAAGAGGGTACTCCTCATCATCTAAAAGGAAGGGGGTTGATAGAGCAAACAAATCAAAAAGGAAAAATATCCTCTTTAAAAAGCATAATAAAATCACTAATAAAACAGTAAGGTTTGTCACTATGATCAATGAGATAACATCAAAACTATATTAGATAAGTGGTGGTTTTTATTAAAAGAGGATAAACAACTGGCCAAGGTATTGGGACCCAGGGCTAGTATAGTGGCTTGGAGGGTCAAGAATCTGGGTGATGATTTGACACATAGCCACTAAGAAACCTCTAAAAGGGATGTTTGCCTGTGGCAGATGTTCTATTTGTCCATATGTAGAGCCAGGTCAGGCCCTTTTGTTTAAGGGGACACAGGTCCCAATCACGTAATTTATCAATTGTGAGACTATGCAAGTCATTTACCAGATTAGGTATAAATGTGGTCAATTATACATTGGACAAACCAAGCACAAATTGGTGCTAAGGATTCGAAATGGGGATGTGAGAAATAGTGTAGCAAAACACTATAAGGAGGTGCACCCAGGGGCGCCTGTGGATATAAAAATCAGTGGCATAGAGAAAATAGTGCTAGGAATAAGAGGAGGCAATGTAGTCAAAAGGCTACTTCAAAGAGAATCATATTGGATTCATCAGTTCAATACTAAGAGCCCGAGAGGGCTAAATGATGAATTATCATTTAGTAGTTTCTTGTAATAATATAAAATAAAAAATCTTTTAAGATAATCAAATTTCTACTTTATGAAATCCTCTTTTTTTATATGTGTACATTATGCCGTTTTTGAAGGTTGCCATTAACTAAATCCAGTACAAATAAATATAAAAAAGTAGAGGAGAAAAGGTTGCAAAATTAAGATCAAAAGATATATCTCCGCTGTATTCAATTAGATCAACTGGACTTGAAATGTAGTTCTTGAAGACGTTTCGCTAGTCATCCAACTGGCTTTCTCAATTCAGAATGACTTGTACAAGAATCTGTGGCAATTATGTACCCTGGAAAATCCCAATTAGCATATCACAGCCAGGTGTTAAGGGTGTGATTGGATAGTGGCTAAGAGGACACTAATGACTTCTTGTAAAAGTCATTCTGAATTGAGAAAGCCAGTCGGATGACTAGCGAAACGTCTTCAAGAACTACATTTCAAGTCCAGTTGATCTAATTGAATACAGCGGATATACCATGACCTGGATGAATGAGAACCTTCACAAGCAAAAGATATATCGTTTATTGGAAAAAAAATCATGTCTGATATAAAAGTACTATGTGTAAAAATGTAATCAGGGTAAAGATAAGTGGCATGTATGATAAACTGTAATCAAGAGTATCAAACTATCAAGGAATTGTTTTCTATGTTGCAATAATTGGTCAGTAAGATTATCAAACTAAAAGGGTTGAACTTTAATGTTGCCAGTGTACAGACATTTAATAACTGTAGTACTAAAGATTTATTGAGATAGTTGCACCCGTAGGTTTCACACGATACAAGCGGATTTGCTTGATTAAAGACTTAGCAGGAGAACTGCGTGTTAGAGAGGAATTTGTACCGCTGTTTACTTCTCTAGTACATAAAACAGGAAAAGATCCCTTACGGTCGAGTTCTCTGTAGATCATTGGGACAGACGGAGGAAGGGGAGCTGTTATCCTTTTAAAAACTTGATGAGAGGGCAGTAATGTACGTCCTGACGAAGCCCCGCCCAGATCGGGGAGAAGCGCACGTCGACCAGGAGGGAGACCATGGGAGTAGGAAGCCCAACCTCAATGTGAATGGGCACTGCAATTACAATGGCTTACGATGGACCAATGAGAGCATTCGGACTGCACATCCTGAAATAGCATATAGCAGACTCACACTGGGACAGTTTCCATTTCATGGACCAAACAGCAGTGGTCATGTAAAATGGACTTTTGAAGATGTTGTGAGTATGACATGAATTATAAAGGAGTGCTGGCTAGCTTGTATATATGCTCTTTACATAGGAATCCATTGAAGAATGCTAGTGTGTTAGAGGCAGTAAATCTAACTAACAACCATACTTACCTTGCTATAGGGGGGTGGATTGCCTTTTCTTACTATAGCTAACCACATTTCAGTGAACTAATTATTATGGGGCAAGTTTTTCCTGCTTCCAAAACCTGTGTCTCTTCCTGTGTCTGTTCAAAGTTCCGTAGCTGTCCATTTGGTAAAGGATTACAAACCTGTGATTTGCAGCATTCCAAGGAGCGGGACTACAGTTTGATTGCTACTTAATTGGGACAGATTATTACTATCTCTTTATGATATAGTCACATGTTGGTTTTAAGTATCAGTGGTTTTATCGTGTGGGGTGCAACTTTCTGTAGGAATACATGGGTGTTTTTTATAAATGTTTCTAATAAAGTGTTAAAATTTTGCTAAAAATTGTAGAACTAAAGCTTTTGTTACTTTTGTAATGTGTCGGTATATATATATGGGGATCGCCTCCCAGGTGGGTGGGGAACAAACCCCGTTGGTATTTTTAATCATTATACTGCGAGTGCCATTATCGGATATTTACTTTATAATATACAGGACTAAAATGAGGTTATCTACAATGCTGTAGATAACCAAAGGCACTACAAATAAATACCCATTGCAATGTTTCTTGAATTACTTCAAGCTAAAAGTTGACAATTAGACATTACTCTTTAAAAGGAGAATCAGCAAGCATAAAATGTAGGATATAGGTCAGGACTAGAGGACATAATCAAGTAAAAGTTCAGCTTCTGAAGTTTAAAATTGTGAAAATAAATTTAAATGACTTAAAGGGCATGTCCACCCTTGGAAAAAATTTTTTATATAACATCCCCCCTGTCCCCCCAGCCCCAACCGCTATATTTTTATTATTAGAAAGTGCCCCAAACTTTACTTACCTTCCCTCTTTCCTCCGCCGCACTGCCAGGCCCTCTACTTGCGAGAAAATGCAAGCAGAGGGGCAGCCAATCACGGACGCGGCTGCCGGGAGTTCAGTGCGGCAGAGGAAAGAGGGAAGGTAAGTAATGTTTGGGGCACTTTCTAATAATAAAAATATAGCGGTTTGGGCTGGGGGAACAGGGGGAATGTTATATGGAAAGGGTTTTATGTTAGGGGGAGGGAATCCTAATCGGGAGGGAGGGGGAGGGAGGGGGAGAAGGGCTGCAGTACGCATGCCAAACTTCTCCTGGAGGCCAGATAGGAGGCAGAGTTCTATATGGACTCTGCTATCCTCCTGGTGGGCAGATTTTGGGACTTTGGGGGGGGACTACAGGAGAACCATATGGAGCTGGGATGTGAGGTAAGGATTTTATTACACTACATGATGGGGCCATTACTGGGGGGGATTATAGTTTTGGGGGTGGACATGCCCTTTAAATGTCCTTTAGGTGTGTCAGGTAAAACTTATTTATAATGCAGACAAAAAACACATGTAAGGCTATTCATGCAGACAATTTACAATTAAATAATGCCTGGTACATTTTTAATTGATTTATGGAATATCAAATTCTACAAATTCTAATTTAGACCTGCTTAGTAAAAGAGAAAAGTCTGTATTCTGACTTTTAAAATACATGTAAAAAGATGTAAATTCCCAAATCCCATGTCACAGACACATGTGCACATTTTGACTATAGGGGTTGATGCTATATGTGGTGCAAAAGTGTTGCAATTTGCAGAAACCAATCAGACTTAAGCTTTTAACTAGGTCACTGCAATTATAACATCTGATTGTCTACTGCAGATTAATAGCATAGGAAAACATTTTCTGCATTACCACTGGATCCCTAGTTATGACACAGAAAAACATAGTTATTCTATATTATTACTATTTATAGGGCAAATATACACTGATGCAATAAAGTGAGATATCACCAAATTCAGGAAGAACACATACTTCATCAGCCTGAAGTAATATCTGGTTAGCTGCTTAGTAAAACTAAGGAAAACTTGCTGCCGATTACTGCATCATGGGAACAAGGAAGGTAAGAGGAGTAGGGTGTCCTTTGTTGCATTTCCCTGTATATGTATATATGTTAGGCCAACATTTTGGAAACATTAAGCCAAAAGGATCACACACATGAATTTTCATCCCATTCTTAATCCATGGGCTTCCATATAAAGTTGTCCCAAGCTTTGCAGCTTAAAAAACTTCAACCCTTCTGATATGCCTTTCTACAAGATTTTGGTGAGTTTATGGGAATTTTTGACCATTCTTCCAGAAGAGCATCCGACCATAATGTTGGACTAGAAGGTCTCGCTTGTAGTTTCTGCTCTAATTCATTACAAATGTCTTCTATCTTCCACACCAAACTAGCTCATCCATATTTTTATGGACCTTGATTTATACACTGGTGTGCAGTCATAAAGGAACAGGAAGGGGCCATCCTCAAACTTCCCGCAATGTCAGGACATGACATTTTTAAAATGTCTTGGTGTCCTGAAGCATTCAGATTTTTTTTTCACTGGAACTAAGGGTCTAAGCCCAACCCCTGAAAAACAACTACTCCATAACCCTCCTTCTCCAAAATTTACACTTGAAACAATGAATTCGGGCAAGTACCGTTCTCCTGGCACCTGCCAAACTCAAGATTAGCCTATATTTTGCAGGTGTGAGTTAGTCAAACTAAAAAAAAACAAAAACCACTGTAGCTAATTGTACACATTTCCTAAACTCTGTAAACCATAAAAGTTTCTATTTCGCATTTAGAAAATAAGAAAATAATTAGCCTTTGGGATTTAAAAAAAATATACAATTAAAATAACTTGAAGAAAATGTTTTGCACAGGAATCAAGTGTCTGCCCCATGTGTACGCAGCCATGGTGAAAAATAAGCACTGTGCATATATTTTGATAAACTAATTTTGTTATAAAAAGTAAAAAATAAGCCATGTATAAAAATGTAAATTAGACAATGTTAGACAACCAAGGTAAAGTTTTATTTTTCCTCCTGCTTGATCTGCAGTTTAAGAGTTTAAAATTGACAGCCTCAACTCTTGTATTAACTTAATAAAAACATATTTGTATACACAGGCGACTAATATTGTTTATTTGTTATGTTTCGCAGATTTATAAGCAGCTCTAAGAGCAGAAACAGTTTAGTGCATAGTATAGGTTCCTAAATAAATGTATTTCATAAATGTATCTTTGGCTGAACATTAGATGCTAAAAGAAGATATTCTCTTTAATTCCATATAACCAAAATACATGTGTATGAATATTTTATTCTAGATCCCAGGGCTTAAACTTTTCTTTTTTCATATTAACTTGTGCAGAGCATTTGCCAAGGTTTCTACAGCACATATTGGTAAACGACACCTTGGGTGTTTTCATCTTGCTGTAGAAGCTGTCAGAAACAGCAATAGAGAACTACACACCACAAAATCTCAAGAGAAAACCTTGAAATCGGAAACAAGCAGATCGGATTATTCAGCATTCTAGAGAAATCAGACACAGGCTTCTAAAACTGAAAATTAAACTAAGTAATTGTATTTTGTATCAGAGATGTCAAACCTGGGGCCCTTCAGATGTTTCTATATTACAACACCCAGCATTCCCAGGCTTCCCAGGGGTTGTAGTTTGAAAAACATCTCAAGGGCCCAGGTTTGACATACTTGATTTACTGTATAGGGACAGTGCTGTATACTGTTCTTGTGTGTGAATTCCAATAGCCAGCCTGTTTACCAATCAGCTTACCAGTCAGTTCACTAGAAAAAATGTATATGGGAGGGAGCTGACATATTGTTTTCCATAGACAGTACATTAAAGTTAATTTTTTATATCCATTTTTCTTTATAGATTCTTTAACATTTTGCAAATTAACATATATGAGTTTTAAACATATAAACATATAAGCAACAAACAAGTGTGAATGGATTGATGTGTCACAGAAAATAAAGCTAATACAAAGGTATACATAAAAATACAGCCATTAAAAAAAACAAAGCAAAACATATATATACCATGAACAAGTTTATTTTTCTTCATTGGCCAAGCTACAGGTTTTCTCAGATTTTTTTCTTAGTAAGCATAGATTTATCTTTGTATTTGCTCAATACCATTGATGGCGAGCACTTGAAAAAGAGCTGCCAGGCTCGAAACACGTTGTGCTTGGACCTCAATAAATAGACTCTCGCTATATTGCAAGCATGCATCTATTTGATTGTTTAATATTTCGTAATGTGTGTGAGGTATTGTTAGTTAAATTGTAGTATTGTTAGTCGCACCAAAAGGAGGACTGCAGACTCTTTATCAAGCACTAGTTCATAATAAACCATAATACACCAGATAGTAATGGTGTACATAAACGCAGTAGGGGGTGTTGTGTGTAAGTGGTTGGCCAACCCAGTTGTGTGATAGGGAATAGTGTCCCATATTGAGGGCATCAGGATGAGCAAGTCGAGTAGAAGACTGGGAAACCAATTAGAGTTAATTACATCAGTTTTAGTATCAGACTCTGTACCTGTAAGTATAATGGAGCAGACATTTTGTTACAAATTCATGCATGTACTAAGTTAACAGATTTGGAGTCAGAGTCACTTTCCATGGTGGCTGTCACAGATTTAAAAAGAGCACTTCAAGCATTTTTGGGTCTGTTAAGCTACTGCCGAGAATGGATTTCTAATGCCTCTTTATTGAAGGCACCAGTATATGCTCTAAATACAAGGGAACAATTTCAAATTGAGTCCATATATGGGCAGTCCTTTAAATCCCTGAAGGAGGCCTTGTTGCTGGCTTTAGCATTACCATATTATAAAAAAAACTTTCCACCTGTTTTGTCAAACATTGGTTGATATTCATGTCAGTTGGAAACCATAATTAGGGATCTCCAAGTTGTGTCAGAGCGGTAGCTGCATGTGCATTGTTGCTTGAAAAAGTAGCAGATATTGCTAGTGTTGTTCATTTCCCTATAGTGTAACTGAAATCATCAATGAAGTATAGACTAAACATCTGTCGTCAGCATGACTAATCAAATATGAGGTAGCTTTGTTAACTCTACTAAGTTCACCATTGAAAGATGCACTGTATTGAATCCGCCCACACATAGAATATTGCGTTTAGGTATGAGAGGAACATAACAGTTTCGACATTATACAAAATGTATAATATGAAAATAAAATGAAAGGTTTTGAGAAATTTGTTGAAATTATATTAGAAATACTAGAATTAGAAATGTTTGTAGATGTTCTTGGTATTGAACTAAAGACTCAAGAGAATATACAACATGCACCTATAGAAAATATTGTTTATCCTGAACTGCCGTGCTTCCGTCCACACCTATATATACAACTGTATTAAAAAAGGAAAAGAGTTGTAAACGTAGAAAACTTGCAACTGAATTTACTCCAACTAAAAATTGCCAACCCCTGTGTTTGACACCTCACTGCAGTCAAACGTCAGTTCATGTTGAACCTATGGATTACAGATATGATCCCTCTTAAGATCAATCACCAACTAACAAATCTTCTCCAATTCTGGATACACCCAATGCCAGGAGACCTGTCAGAAAAATAGACTATGCCTAGAAAACTAAATTAATTGTTTATGAAACTTGCTTAGATATATTGTTATCTTTAGTGGAATGTCAGTACACTGATAATGAACGATGCATAGCAAAAATATTTAAAATTCACAAAACAATTATTGGTAGCTTACTAGTTGTGACACTGATTTGTATAAAATAAATAGAAATATCTCGTAATACATAATGAATGGGAAATGGGGAAAAAATTACATAAGGAATTTGGGTAAAAAAATATTGAATTGAATTGACTGTGGATGGCCAGTATGATAGTCACTGACAAAGTTTGTGCCTAAACTGCTAATTCTTATTACATTATTAAATTAGTTGATCAATTATGATAAAAGGTTGTTCCATTAGAAAAAAGTACTTTCCAGTCATGTCATGATGAAATCCTTCAGGACAATATGAATTGGTTTTCATAAGTACCCAGAAATATGTAATCAATTCAACGTCTGGCACCTATGTAGCAGCTTGACTAAGAAACTTACACAGGCCAGAAGAATGAAAAATTGTGAAGTGCTTGGAGGATAGATAGGATCAATAACTAATCATCTTTGGTACTGCTCAAAAACATGTAAACACATCCCAGAGTTGTTGGTCTCTGCTTTATCACATAAGAAATATACATTGTTTCCCAGATAACACTCTTTGTCAACAATGCGAGCACAAAAAACTATCCAAGCACAAAAGGCAAAATACGCCATGGTTGAAAAAGCAAGATGTGGCATTTAAAGTATTAAAGAGCATTGTCAAAGACCCATCTATAATTAAGCACATTAAAAGATTTTGTCATACGGGAGCCCTTGAAGTCACAAAACTACAGTCAACCATTTAAACAAGATATCCATGGACAAAGGGGACAAATGATTAAAAAAAAGCCTTTACCAAAACAAAACCAGTCTTCACTGACAATAATGTTTTCAACATGTCAAACACATTAAAGATTTTGAAAGGTTAACTTGTCATCTCAAGTGGTCATCTCAATTATCCAATGTTCTGAAGAATATTGCCACAATTGAAAGCTGGAAAAAAAATTGGAGAAATGCATGTTTAGGCTTGCTATGATCATCATATTACTAAAAAAAAGACAAATACCTATAATATATGTGATGTACATTATTACTTTCATATTTATAGGCATTGTAAATTACATGTAAATTTGGCATAGCACATGATTACCTACGCATTTGGAAGGACAGACAATTTATGACATCAACAGGTAAGCAAAGTTAGTGAATGAGCATTGTAATGCTATCCAACTCCCTGCTGAAGTAGCCATTGTTAAGGTACAGGCCAACAACAAGCAGAAGATACCGAAGGCAAAAGGAAATGCCATGGCAGAGAAGCCCAAGGAAGCTGATATCCAGCTAAATCTCCTGGCCAAGAAACCTAGTGTGTGGCCAGTGTGTATGCAAACCCTTTCTAAACTGTCGGAGCAAGAGCTTGGTGCCAAAAAGCAAAATGACAACATATAGAACTTCTTTGTGCCAGCTGCATGGGGTTTCGCAAAAGACACCCATGCAACAAGCTTTATTGATTTAATATTGCGTTCGTGCTAGATCTAGTACAAGTTGTTAATGCAAGCTAATAGAAAGTACTAAACTCGCACTGTAAGTAAATCCCTTTTGGGATTTACTCAAAGGGATTTACTCACACCCTGTATGTGTAATAAGATTTTGGCTGAAAAAAAAAACATTTAGGGAGAGTCAATGAAAGTACTTATTGTTAAAAATGGTGCTAATTTATCCCCAACCAATCAGCTGTTATTTAACATATGAAATCTAATATGTGATTGGTTGAGTCAAAATTAGCACCATTTTTAACGATAAGAACTTTTATTTAATCTCCCTGAATGTGTTCTGTATGTGTTTGTGCCATTTTTCTCCAAATTCATACATGTGCAAGGGTTCACTGAAGCCAACTGCAGTACCAACTATATTTACAGTAAATACTGTTTAACAACTGTTTATATAGAATATTAATTCTGCCACTGAGTATGTCAACCACTGCCTTTTCATTTACTTTGAAAAGTCATATAAAATCTAGACACAGAGAAAATCACATTTCTCAGACACCAGTGTAGTGAATTTAACAGGATTGTAGACAGAGTGCACTAGCATAGTCTAAAGTGAGGGGATAGATATTCAAGGGAATAAACTAGTTATAATAGTGTTTGTCCTGAACTGATATGCTTTTTGTCCACACCTTTATATACAATTGTATTAGAAAAGGAAAGGAGTTGTAAAATTAGAAAACCTCCAACTAAATTCTCTCCAACAAAAAATTGGCACCCTACTTCTTATTAAAGATATTGATATCTCAAAAATCACATGATCTGATCACACCTCTGTTTCCATAGATCTATTAGGGATCTTGTCATTTAAACCAAACAACAAATGGAGACTCAATGAGTCCCGTGAACGAACACACAAACAATTGAGCATCTAAAAAAAACAGTTACTGACTATTACCAACTAAATGACACGAGGATGTCATACAATTGTTCCTCTGAGCTGCCCATAAAACAGTGATAAGAGGCCACTTCATTTCCCTAGCTGCTTCCACCAAACGAGCCTATAAAACTAGATTAAACGATTTACTCAACTTATTAAGAGATAAAGAAATTCTACATTCCTCCTTCAATTCAGATACAACACTACACAAAATTGTCAATCTGAGAGAAGCGATTAAGAGATTAAGACATTCATTTCCTCACATACCTAAAAAGAAATATGCCTCACAACACAAATACTTTGATAAGAAAGACAAAGCGGATACTATGCTAGCCCTTAAACTGAACAACAAAATGTCACAGAATTGTTTACTCCCTCTTAAAAGTTCTCAAGGTGATATAATCCATGACCCAATAGCTATTCTCCACCAATTTACAGAATGCTATAGCAACTTATACAGCGGGAAAACTACAAACCCAGACCATACCACTTTATCACATATCACTCGCTACTTAAATGAAGCTAAACTACCTCAGGTCACCACAGACCAAATAAACCCACTTAATGCGCTAATCTCTGCTTTAGAACTCTCAGAAACGATCAAACAACTGAAATCAGGAAAAGCTCCAGGACCAGACGGTTTCACTATGGCATTTTATAAAAATTTAAAAGAAACACTTATCTCCCACCTCCTTTCCATGTTTAATGCATTACTAACAGGGTCGGAGACTCTCCCAATTGACCTATTACAGGGGTTATTGTGGTTATCCTCGAGGAAGGAAACGATACCTCTCAGTGTGCCAGTTATAGACCGATCTCCTTAATAAGTACTGACATTAAAATATTTACTAAAATATTAGCAAATAGACTCAACCAATTTCTCCCACAATTGATCCATAAAGACCAGACCAAAATAATAGACTCAACCAATTACTCCCACAATTAATCCATAAAGACCAAACTGGATTTGTCCCTGGAAGAGAAACCTCGGATATTAGATGGACAACCAATTAGCCTATCACTGCCACTCCACAAAACTACCCTCCATATTACTATCCCTAGATGCAGAGAAAGCATTTGATAGAATTGATTGGAGATAATTTAAAACCATGCTGAGACATTTTGGAATTACGGGCCCATTTTTCTCTGCCACAGAAAGCATATAATCCAACCCAACAGCCACGATCTAAAACATGGGGTTTTCTCCCCAATCATTTTCTTTAAAGAATGGTACCAGACAGGACTGCCCATTGTCTCCTTTATTATTCGCCCTATGTATGGAGCCCTTAGCTATGCACATACGCCAATATTACAGGACAGGAGTACAAATCGTCCAATCAGAGTGTAAACTTCCTCTTTTTGCAGATGACGCACTATTCACACTAACCCACGCTCAAACATCGCTCCAATATCTAAGCTCTCAATTATGCTGATTTAGCACAATATCAGGTTACAAGATCAACAACACAAAGTCAAAAATCCTCCCAATTCATCTCCGACCCCTCACTATCAAATTACTAAAACTTAACTTTGATTATACCTGGGTCTACTCCTACTTCATTTATTTAGGGGTAAAAATCTGTACAGACCCAAATTCTTTATATTCTAATAAATACTCCCCTTTAATTCAAAAATTAATATCACTATTAAAGAACTGGACCAAATACAATCTTACACTCTTTGGAAGAATTAACAGTGTTAAAATAATAGTAGTACTAAGATTACTGTATTTATTTTGCTCTCTCCCTATAGCATTTAAATTGTCAGATCTAAGATTTATTCAATCACAAATCACTAAATTTATCTGGCGCAACAAATATCCCAGAATAAGCGGCAAAACCATACAATGACCTAGAGAAATGGGAGGAGTGGCTATTCCTAGTATGCAACACTATTTCTTAGCCGCCAGATTAGCCCAAACCTTTCAATGGGGCCATTCAGCAGAACAACTACGATGGATTGAATTAGAGCAATCCCTGGGACCTACCATTCCATTAAAAGATCTTTTGTGGCTTTTCTCCACCACTCTATCGTCAAAAGTGAGTGGCCTCAATCCATATATAAACTACTCGGTCAGGCTATGGTATGATACAAGGTCTGTAACACTCCCTCTCTCATGACAACTATTTTCTAAACCCAGACTTTCCCCCCAGCCTAAACACAAAGAGTTGAAAAAGAGAAATTAGCAAAATCGGTTAATTAATTGTAGGAGGTCAACTACTACCCTGGGACACAGCTAAAACACAATTTAAAAAACAATTACCAACAAGTTACGCAATTTATACAACACATATTTACAAATAACACCACAAAAGAACTAACTGAATTTGAGATTCCAAAACTCAAATTTACGACTAAACGGGGAATCCTGGTTGAATACCACTTTAGAAGATGCACAATGGCCAGAGATATTTCAATCACTTCACAAATGCTCTTCTAATATCACGCTTCAAGAAAAGAATTTTAAGATACTCCATCATTGGTATTTATCCCCCCATAAAATATCACAAATCTTCCCAAACGCCTCTCCTCTTTGCTATAGGGGCTGTCAGATGAACTTTTTCAGAAATTTCCTTAAAGTAATTTACTTATAATGAGTCTCAGTTTTAAAATGTTTTCTATTTGGGAACAGTCTGTTTCAAAAATCTGCAGATCCTACAGATTTTTCAAAAAATTTAAAACTTTGTACTTTTCATTTTCATCAAATATATGAAATTTAAAAAGATAAGAAAAATCTATTAAAAAATTCTAAATTTTCTATTGAATTTTCAAAAATTCAATCTAATTCAATTGCATTCGAATCAGATTTTGAAACTGCTGTCTGAACATACCTCACCAGTTTTGTTTATCTCTATGTACTAAAAAAACTTTCTTGGTTTTATTCAGTTATTGGTTATTAATATTGGTGCATGTCAGTATGATACAGCTACCATTGATATATATTTTTCTCTCAATAGCTTGTAAAGTAATCAGTTGGTTTTTATATGCAATTTTCCAGATGCACCAAATCAATTAGGTAAGATGAAAATTTTATTATAGTCTAAGGTTGTCCATAGTAAATGCTACTGAGCGGGGCTCCAGGAAACAGTTATTTTCATAGTGCAGATGCATAGGAGGAAGGCACCACAAGAAAAACTTCAAGAAAGCATACAGACAAAAGACACTACCCGAGAAGAAAGATACCTAGGAAGAGGTAAATTGGGTAGCACAGTAGCTCAAGGGTTAGCACTGATGTCTTGCAGTGCTGAAGTCCTGAGTTCGAATCCACCGTTGGTTACATCTGTAAGAAGTTTGTATGTTTTTCCTGTGCCTGCGTGGGTTCCCTCCGGGCATTTGTTTTCCTCCACAATCATAAAGACTGATAGGTTGTATATCAAATAAATGTTCTTAGATTGTAAGCTCTTCAGGGCAGAGCCTAATGTGAATGTATACATGTAATTGTAAAGTGCTATGAAAGATGTTGACGCTATATAAATCCACAATAATAAAAAAATTTAGTAAACATTTCCACGCACCCTTGAAGTAGCTTGTACTATCTGTATTAAATAAGGGTTTGGGGATTGTCCCACAATACAAATTTGACCACATACAGTGGGAAATTGAAAATGCATTTCCTGAAAAATTAAGAGGTTTCCAGTGACAAAACCTGCTAGTGTTTAAACCTAAGAGTAATTTTGTGATACCCAATGCAGCAATTAGAGCATTTGAAAAAATTGTGTTAAATGAGATTGAAACACTATCCAGCACAAAAAAATGCACCAAGAGATAACCTCACCAAGAATGGCCCTCAAAAATTATGCAGTCATCATTTAGAACACACATGTCAAACTCAACACACGTGCACGTGGAAGCGAAAAGCCATGAAGTGAGACAATGACTGATTGCTCAAAAACAGCAAAAATATTCAGGCAACTCTGAATTTGAACAGTCTGCAATTTTCCCCACAAAACACCCCCACAAACTATCAAACTTTCAACTACGGAATGCTGTCATTTGTTCATTCATACCATCAATATTGTAGGCGCAATTCTTCATAGAAATTCACATTTTTCCAAATTATTTGGAAAAAATTAACAAAAATCAACTTTCGAGGTATAAATCATGCCAAAACCTCATGAAATGTAAGAAAAAGTTACCAAATATCAATCTCCCACATATCCTGAATGCCATATGCGTGGTTACACAAGCGGACGTGGAAGCGAAAAGCCACAAAGTGAGACAATGCACGATTGCTCAAAAACAGCAAAAATATTCAGGCAACTCTGAAAAAAAGAACAAAAATCCACTTTCAAAGGTAGAAATCATGCCAAAATCCCATGAAATGTAACAAATGTTACTAAATATCAATCTCCCAAATGTCCCGAATTAAACAGTATGGTAAAGTGAGCCAAATCATAGTGGCCCAATTACAGCAACTTTTCAGATTTGTCAGACTAAACGCCCCTCTATATTAGAAATACCCCCCAAAACTATATATTCTTGAAATCTACACGCCTTCAGCTACGCAACTGTGTCATTCTTTTATGCAGTGCACACAGAGACGTGGCCACCAACTAGCTCAAATGGGACGCATGCCCAAGTGCAATTACAAAAAGAAAAAAAAAGAAAATAAGTGCTCTGTAATTTGAACAGCCTATGCTTTTTCAAAGGAAACAGCCCCGAAACATGTACTTTTGGAATCTACACTCCTTCAGCTACATCATGGTGCCAAGCTTTCATACATACATGAAAAGTTCCAGATGCAGTAATCCAAAGAACTCTGTGTTTTTAGGAGATTTTGTGAAAAATAAAATTAGATGATTCAAAGGCTGATATCCTAGCTAAACCCACTTGACAAGCAAAAAAAACCCATTAAATGTCAATCTCCCACATATCCTGAATCAAACGGTATGCCATATGCGTGGATGCACACAGAGAAGTGGTCACCAACTAACTGAAATGGGACACATGCCCAAGTGCAATTACAAGAAAAAATCAAAGTGCTCTGTAATTTGAACAGCCTACTCTTTTTCAAACTTGGAAATACCCCCCACAAACTATATATTTTTGGAATCTACACACCTTCACCTTAGGAGATTTTGTAAAAAAAAAAATAAAAGAGGACTCAAAGGTTGATATCCTACCTAAACCCACTTAGCAATTAAAAAAACCCACTAAATAGCAATCTCCCATATGTCCTGAAACAAATGGTATGCCATATTGGTGGGTGCAAACAGAGGGGGCCACCACAATCCACCTTAACCCCAAACATATTCCTCCTTTTAGTGGTATTTTAGTGAAAACCAGTTAGTACGGAGAGTCACACAAGTTTTTGCACACTTTACTGATCCTAAAAATTCAATCCAGTCTTATTTTGGTACCTCTGCAAAATGTCCTACTAAAATAGGCTTAGTCTCCAATGAAATCGGACAAATAATGATCTGCGTTTACTTTACCAATATCACCGGGGGCATGGGAAACTTGGAAAATACAAAGTTTTTTGTTAATTTAGAGTTTTAGAGTTAGAAAAAATGGTGTGTGTATAACTTTAAGAATTTTTTTGTGTGTGCATTTTTCCTTTTTTGCATTGTGTGCATTTGTGTGCATTTTCAAATCATCTTAGGGAATGATAACAAACTTGGAATATGGGCATAAATGTTTTCCCAATTCGAAATCCGATTGGAAAAATGACTTCCTGGAAATTCATTTTCCAGGAAGTGATTTTTCATTCATTGGCAAAGATCAATAATTCACGTTCTGTGGCAGTTTGAGCCTTTCATGCACAGAACGTGAATATACATTCTGTGGCAGTGAAAGAGTTAAAGGAGAACCAAACTATACATTGTAAAATTATTTTCTAGTAAGTTCCATTTAGTATGTATAAGTAATAGATTCTATAACAAAAAAGGCTTCCATGTTGTTGCTTTTCCAATTTAAAGCCCATATAGTCTTCAAAGAACCATGCCTCCTGACCCCAGTATTCACTGTCTCTATTTTCTATACAGATGTCTCCACACCAAATGGAAGTCCCTTATAAGACTTTGAAAGCTGCTTGTTACCCTGCAGTTTTTTTTTTTTACCAGCCACTGTAAATTGCATACAGCCTTACTGTGATAATAAAAAGTAGTCAGCTCATTTAACTGATTTTGTTTATTGTGTTCCTAGCAAAAGATAACGCTTCCAACTATACCTTCAATCTTTGCATATGCAGCTCACCCGTCTAAACACATGTTTTAGAAACATGTAGTCATGGGTTCAAGTATTTAGACTTATTATGGGAGCTGACATCTATTACCCACGGGTTAATTTCATAAATCACCCAGCAGCCACAGCAACAGGAGACACAGCTTGTAGTATGTTTGTAAATGTGCTCTGTCTTTTGGAACAATATTGTCTGGAGATTTTGGATCCTCTTTAAGCCCATGCTAACCCGATATTACATTGACAGAAATTTCAGATCAAAATCCACCAAAATATGTGAGAACAACAAGATTGTTATTAACTTAAATAAGTTTTTCTATTATGCTTATTATGTGACAGAGATTTAATAGTTGATTCCATGGAGTTTACTACCTCTAAATACCCTTGCGGATTACTTCTTTATATGAGTAAAATGTTTTTTTCATTGCTGATAATGAAATAGGAGATTCTGAGTGGAGTGGTCTGGATCTTTGTCAGTAAAGTAAATAAATTAGAATTTTCAGTTGAATTTGACCTGTTTGGTCAAATTCAACCTAGCTCATTACCCATGAGGAAAACATACTCATGTTGTCTCGAATCCTAGACTGGCTTATGATACAAAAGTCCCAAGTTTCTCTGTTGCCTTAAATCATCTGCCTCAATGCACTTCTAAATGCAATATGTAATGGGCAATTGCCCTATATTTCCCAAATTTCAGCTTACAACAAATACCAACACTTTGAACGGAAAATAATTGGCTTTGGGCAGAGGATGTTCAAAATATGTAACACTATGCCATAAATTAGCCCAGTAACTTTTATCCAACATTTCAGTACCTCAATTTTATTTACAGTTGGCCACAAAAGGCATTAGACTAACAAATTCAGCAAATTCTACAGCTGTTTTGCTACTTCAATCACCAGTGTAATTTTGTAGAGGGTCCTGTAGGGAATTGTAGAAATTTCTAGTTATACATATGGAATGTGGTGTATGGTGCACATAAGCATAGGACTGAACTGGAGTTTGTTAATGCAACAAATTTCAGATATCTTTGTATGGCTGAACATAAACACAATGTTATGTTGTAACAAATGCCTGTAAAGGACACATCTATCACTACTAGAAGGGCAAAGAAGGATAGATCTAGGGCCATAACATTTATACAACCACTCTTCCACTAAATGCTGTTAGAGGTCATTGTGGCATGATAGATGTGGACCAAAGAACTGTAATGTATTAGAGAGCATAAATCAGCCTTATACAGCATACAATGATTGATTAGCTTTTTAATATCATTATATGGAAATTGGCCAAGCAGCTAATCTGCTGAAACTTGTGAACATATAAGAATATCAGGGAGCACAAAAAGCTATGATTAATGCAATAGCTACACAAACATATATTTTAAAAAATCACCCCATTTAACTGATAAATAACACATTATAGCAATAAAAAGTATAATTACTGCCATCAGGAATACCAATTATAAATTGTGGACATAATAAAAACACCAATAAATCATTATTAATACTTGTTAAATAAGCTCAGAGGCAGATAATGAACACTGCATTTTAATCACTGCAAACACCTAATATATGGCAGAAAATGGACTCCCATGATTGAAAATTAGCTATGCCGGATACAAATGTACAGAAAGTGGTCTCCAGGGGAGATTATGAAAAGTAAGTCAATAATACGAACGATACGATACTCTCTGTATATCTGTCACTTTCACTTCAAATGCTTCAAATCCTTTGTTTAGAAACTGACAGGTGGAACGTGGTGTCCTTTTTAAGTTTGAATTTGGCATTGTAGTAATCACGATGACATCATACCATAAAATTAACGTCACCACAGATGAGTGCAGCAGTGGTAGAGTTTGTCAGCATTAATATTTCTGAGGAATTGTTTGTCTCTCCAGTATGTTATGTCACCCTCCAGCAAACTATCTTTCTCTTCTGAAGTCTGTCTCATTGGTCTTTCTTCTCCACAATCTGTATCTAAAATTCTATTTTAATATCAGTGCAATCAATAATCTTTACATATCATCCCTGCAGTTCCATAGAGCACTGGCAGCTTTTATTTCCACTGTTCCAATTAAAACCAGTGGCAGCTGCCAACACATTTCCATTTCAACATAAAAAGCTAGAATGCTGCTATGATATATAGGACATTATGAGCCACTTTCATTGTGATATACTGTATTGGTATTACATCTCTGCAAATATCCAGTTATGTATGTAGCTCCTCACACACCCAAACTCCTTTAAATCTTCCGAGGTGCTGCTTCCCCCAACTGCTCAACCATAAGCAGTACAACCGTAATTATCATATAATAGCAGGGAGGCGCACTCAGACAAGATATATAACAATATTTATTGTGAACAAGCGGTGCACCGCTTGTTCACAATAAATATTGTTATATATCTTGTCTGAGTGCGCCTCCCTGCTATTATATGATAATCTCTGCAAATATCCCTTATTAAGGGATTTTTTTTGTTTGTTATATGTATCTATTGTTCATGTTATTGTTTGTATTTATTTATTTAGTTATTATAAAGTTGGTTACATGTTTTACCCTTTGATTTGTTTTGTGTTACATGTCTTTGGCTTAGTATGATTGTAAAACCCATACTATTCAGCTACTCGATTGGGTAATATTGGGTTGTCGTGCTTTCCTTTTGGAAAAGTATTGTTTATAGCTAAAAAACAAATTGCTAAGATATGGATGCAAGCCGATATTCCCACTCTTCAACAATGGAAACAGGAGATTAATAGTACTTTGCCATACAAAAAATTGATGTACGCCCACAGGGGATGCCCTCTCAAATATGATAAAATCTGGAACTGCTGGGAGACCTCCCACAACGCAGGCAATTCATGAGGATGACGGCTGTATGTGAGGATTATGAAAGTGACGATAAATTTTTTCAAACAAAGCACCCTGGCATGAGCCGAAAAAAGAAACTTTTTGATATAAGGAAAAGAAACACCACAATAGAAACAAATAAAATCAAACAAATGAAAATGGTTTAATATGATGCAAATGTTCATTGAGTTAAATTGTTTTATTGTTAAAGAATCCCCCCTGTGTAAGAGCTTTGCAGAAAGGTAATCAATAACAAAAAGCAAAGAAGGAGAAAATACAATAAGCAACGCAAATGATATATACTAATTACAAAGTGTTTGTTAATACAAAAAAGAAATTGTATGTATATATTATGTGATAATTTTATTATTTCAATAAAGTTCCTCCTCAGGGAGGGGATTAAAAAAAAAACCAACTTTTGATATGTGGTAGGGCTTGCTCCCCCAGCCCCAACCGCATTATCTTATGTGCAGAAACTCCCCCGATAGTTACTTACCTTCCTTCTATGCTCCGCCGCACTGCCCGGCCCTCTGCTTGCATGGAACTGCAAGCAGGGGGTGGGACCGGCAGCTGCATCTGTGATTGGCTAAGAGGCAGCCAATAATGGACGCGGCTGCCAGCAGGAGAGACGGAAGGTAAGTAAAGATTGGGGGAGTTTCTGCAAATACAATTAATGCAGTTGGGGCTGGGGGAGCAAACCCCACCACATATCAAAAGGGTTTAATGGTAGGGGGAGGGAGACCAAAACGGGATGGAGAGGGTGGGGGGAAGGGCTGCTCAGAACATGCCACAAACCTCTCAGAGGAAGCCTCAGAGACGGAAACAATTTCCCCCTCTGCTAGGTTCCTGGTGGCCAGTTTTCTGGACTTTGGAGGGGCATTTCAGGGCAACCATTTGGATCTGGGATCTAAGGTAAGGATTTTTCTACACTATACAGTGGGGCCAGTAGTGGGTTAGATTATAATTTTGGGGGTGGACATGCCCTTTAAATGAGAACTAAATTTACATTTTTTATATCCTAATGTGAATGATTTTCTCCCCAGAACACCTATATATTGTAAGATTTGTCTCTCTAGTTATATGCATTTAGTTCATTTATGTAACAGCTTCTGTAACTAAGAAGACTTTCATGTTGTAGATACATCGAAACAACTTTATGCTGGGTTAAAAATGTTAAAGCTGATGCTAAACAATAGTACAACCCTCTCCTGCCATGGAAGGTAAACGGCTCACTTGTATGGGCGAATGGCCGTGTGTCTAAGCCCCATGCCCGTCGCTAATCTTGAACTCTTCTTAATGCTTTTGCAAATAATGATGTTCCAAACATGTAATCAACTCACCGATCCTCATTGGTGGCTCTGGTGGTTCCAAATATGAATAACTTTATTTAGCAAGGACTCAGCACACTCCAGAATCCATGGCAGTCAACGCATTAAGTACCAATATGTTTATTGGGATAACATCATTACTAACCAACACACCGCATGGCAGTTTCATGCCTGACGCATTTTGGATGGTACATTTTGGATGGTCCAAAATCATAGCAGTACATTCCGAAACGGTCAGTTGACTGCTGTGGATCCTGGAGTGTGTGGAGTCCTTGCTGAATTAATTTGTACATTTCGTGTTGTTGCCAGTACAACCCACAGCCCATGTAGTCATCAAAGAGCCATGCCCCCTGAACCCAGTACCCACAGTTTCTATGCACAGAGTATTTTCTATACAGATGTCTTCTTACCAATATGGAAGTCTTCTTACCAATATGGAAGTCCCTGATAAGACTTTGAAACCTGCTTGTTAATCTGCAGTTTATTTACCAGTCAGTGTAAATTATATACAATCTTCCTGGGGCAATACAAATGATTATCAGCTAATTTTACTAACATTTCTTATTACTCTGTTCCTAGCAAAAGATAAAGCTTCTAGATGTACTTATGTTATCTGCATCTGCAGTGGCGAGTCAACTGGTAAAGCACATGAAACACACAGGTTTAAATCCCCAGACTTACTTTTTTTGTTGCTGTTTTCTACATGTACTAGTTTCATATAGTATCTCTGTTTGGGATAGGGGGTAAAAGCTTTGCTTTTAGCAAGACAGAGTATACAAGGTTGCAGCTTCAATTCCCCAGACTTTAATTTTTATTTTTCTTACATCCATGCTAGCTTTGAAGCACTGCAACAATTACTTATCTTTTTTGTTTGAAAAGTAAAGGATTATATAATTTTGTAAACAATCCCTGAAATCCCTGTTCTGTCTCAGGAACAGGGAGGGAGTTGTGCTATTATGTGAAAGGCTGTCAGCTTCTAGAAAGCAAGGCTGCAGTGGCGTAACATCAGGGCCCAGAGGGCCTGCGAATGCGACTGGGATGTAAGAGGGCAATCATCTTTCCAAGCCTTCGCCATCAGCTGAGTTTTAACAGCTGATCATGTGTATAAAGTAAACATATGCGTGATCAGTGGTTTAAAAGAAGTTTGGCACTGATCTTTTAAACAGCTGATCGCACACAAATCTTTGCTAATTATTATTCTACTTGGCACCCTGTACATATGAGATATTCTTAAACATCATTACTAAAGATATTTAAGTGTGGGCTAAGATATTTAGATTTGTGTGAGGGGGTATGGGGCCATATTGATTATGTGTACAGTCTATATAAATATTACTTCTGGAGATTATAATTTGGCTTGTATTTGTATTACTGAACTGGACTGAACATTTTTTTTACAGCTGCATAAATCTCCATTTATTATGCACAATATGCGTAACATGCACATTATTCGCACAGGCTCCGCAGGTGTGTTTTGCGATATCAGTACAGCCAAAGCATTTAATTATTTAATATTAGTTAGTGCAACTTATAGGGAAAGTCCAGTGGAGAATATCATTATTTTTAAAATTCTTAGTTTGTATTATAAATACCTAGTTATTTTACATATTCTCCTCCATTTTGAAAAGTCAGTTGAATTTATACCCCTTGCTATTGCCTGCTGTTGACATTAGTGAGCCAACATTTCAGGTTTTAACGGTCCTTCTTCTTCCCAGAATTCACCACTTCCTTGGAATGTTCCTAACAGTAATTTCTACTGATTGACTGCTGGATGGGTCGAACATGCTCAGATATCTACTGCAACAGAATCAACCGAAGTGCTGGTTCAAGGGCAAAACCATAATGGTCTCTATTAAGGGTCCTGCAAACAGGAAGTCAGTACTTTAGAAGCATTTATTTATACTCAGACAAAATGCTGAATGGGCAAGGTCATTGTCATTGTCCTCTTTTTTTCTTAAAAGCATATGTATTTGCACTGAAATTCCCCTTTTAAACTCCTTTAAATTCCACTGTGCCCCAGGATAAATGAGCCTGCAAATGTTTATATTCGCAATGCGAACCATCCATGGTCTCGAGGGAGTGCAGGAGACCATCCCAGAATACGGGAGACTCCTGGAACTACTGGGAGAGGTGGTTACCTGTATATGGGACATTTTATGACAGTTTAACCAAAAATATTTATATATGGACAGAGACAGTACTTGTGTGTGTTTCCAAAAGGTATTTATATATATGGGTAGCCAACTTTAGTTTAGATTTATGTATGTGTGGTAAGAAACGATAGGTACAGACAGACACATTTACTTCTTTAGAAAAGTTCCTTTTTTTCAGCCCTTAACGCACCTCTTTATCTCCAGGCTGAATACCCACAAGTGCTGTCCCTGCCCCCACCAGGAAGTCTTCCTTTTGCCTATGGAGAGGGAAGGTAGGAGTAAAGTTGCACTATGATACACAGACCTTACATGCAGTAGTTTTGTTTGATTGGCAGTGACTGCCACATGTTTTAAAAAAACAACACATAATTAAGTGTAATACTGAAACCTAACAGACATTTAAGTTTTTTTAGATTTAAATTTAGCAGTGGCAGAGGTGTGGCTAAACTTTCCATTTTGATTATTCCATTTAAAATAGGGGTACCACTAGCTCTGGTACCCCCTCTGAGTCCCCCTCTGTTCCAAGGCCAGAGTCCCCCCTCTGTCCCAAGGCCAGAGTCCCCCCTCTGTCCCAAGGCCAGAGTCCCCCCTCTGTCCCAAGGCCAGAGTCCCCCCTCTGTCCCAAGGCCATCATTTTAAAACCCGCTGCACAGACACACATGTCCCCTCCCAAAATGCAGCATTTCAAGTCAGGTGTATTCTTAAACTTTCATTTCCAGTTTGTCTTGTACCTAATATAAGTCAGTACTATAGTTAATATACATTTATTTATGGTAATTTAGATGGTAATAGTGAGAAATTATGCACATACATATACACCTTTCCTATATGTAATATTATATACCCTCCACCTCATTGGTAGCTCCTAAAAACGTAATGCAATCTCCTATGGATGTATAAATAATATTATACAATAGGAAAGATATATATTTGTATTAATACATCTGGGTGGAAATGCTAAATTTGGATTATCTCTAGGCTGTAGTGCACACTCTAAAACTCCAAAGGCTATTTTTTATTTCAGAACAGAAAGCTTTCTATAAAAAAAAGTCTTTAATGTTCTTTAGAACAGAAAATATACACCACAGAGATTAAAAAAAAAATGTATTTTGTTCACGTAGTAAAAAATTATTCAAGAATGCTGAATCACATTTTCCTTTCTTTAAAGCATAAGCTTGTGAAAGGTAATGCGTGTCTGTTGATTTCCAGAGGGATTCTTCAAGATTTTATTGTAACACTTCCCCATGATCTTGCCATGTGTTTGTTAGAGGTCATTATTCAAATTCTTTTTTATGCTTAACTTAAAAACAAGATATTTTAAAGTGAAATGACTATGAAATTGGGTTAATAATGGCAATGAGTTGGTAAATAGAAAGAAAGAAATACATATTGGGGGATTTTAACTACCCTGACATAGATTGGAGTAAGGGAACTGCCAGCACCTCTAAAGGTATAAAGTTCTTAAATTTTCTATATGAGCATTTTCTTTCACAGATGGTAGAAGTTCCTACTAGACAGAATGCGTTGTTGGATCTGGTGATATCTAATAACCCTGAGCTCATTATGGAGATGAAGGTAATGGGAAGCTTAGGGAATAGTGACCATGATATAGTGTCATTTAGTATAGGTTGCAAAAAACTAAAGTGCACTGGCTTAACAAAATCTTTTAACTTTAGGAAAGCTAATTTTATGCTTTTAAAGGAATCGCTCCTGCTCATAGACTGGGGGGAACTGTTTCTAGGTAAAGAAACTGAGCAGATGTGGACCACTTTTAAAGGGATATTAAACTATTACATTTCCAAATCGGTACCTTTAGGTAACAAGTGTAAAAAAATTAGGTCCAGTCCTGCATGGCTTAATGCTCAGGTAAAAAGGGAAATGGAAAAAAAGAAAAGGGCTTTTAAAATTTTAAAACAGAAGGCACAGAACAGGCTTACAGGGAGTACAAAAGCTGTAATAAAGAGTGCAAGAAAGCAATTAAACTAGCTAAAATAGAAAGTGAGATACGGATTGCCGAACAAAGCAAGTCCAACCCCAAAATGTTTTTTAAGTATATAAATGGTAAAAAGATGAGGACTGAGAATGTGGGACCATTAAATAATGGAGCTGAGGTGGTTGTAGAGGATGCCGAAAAGGCTAATCTGCTAAACCGTTTTTTTACATCGGTTTTTACTGTTGAGAATCCTTGTCCTTACGGTAGGGATTGTAGCAATAAGCAGGGAAGAAATGAAGAGTTTTCACATTGGATAATGGAGGATATGGTACGGAAACAATTAGACAAAGTTAATATCAATAAAGCGCCAGGACCAGATGGATTGCATCCTAGGATTTTAAAAGAGCTTAGTTCAGTTCTAGCTAGACCATTGTTTCTCATATTTTCAGATTCGCTTTTGTCTGGGGATGTGCCGCTGGATTGAAAAAAGCCAATGTAATACCAATATTCAAAAAAGGTAGTCGTTCACAGCCTGGTAACTATAGACCTGTAAGCCTAACATCAGTGGTAGGGAAGGTGATGGAAACTTTGTTAAGGGATCATATCCTTGACTTTGTCTCCAGAGATCATCTTATTAGTAGTAGTCAGTATGGATTTATGAGAAATAGATCATGCCAGACAAATTTAATTGGTTTTTATGAAGAAGTGAGTAAGAAGTTGGACTCAGGCACAGCAGTGGATGTGGTATATTTGGATTTTGCAAAAGCTTTTGATACTGTGCCACATAGGTGACTAATGTATAAACTGAGGACTGTTGGCCTTGAAGAAAATATTTGTTCATGGATAGAGAACTGGTTATTGGATCGCAAACAGAGAGTGGTGGTTAATGGAGCTACATCTATGTGGGCTAAAGTTCTAAGCGGAGTGCCTCAGGGTTCTGTACTGGGGCCGCTTCTGTTTAATCTGTTTATAAATGACTTAGAAGGGGGCAGTTTGCTGATGACACTAAATTATGCAGAGCTTTGGAAACTTTCAATGATGTGCAAGTGCTGCAAGCAGACCTAGATAGATTATCAAAATGTGCAGCAGAATGGCAGATGAGATTCAATGTAGATAAATGTAAGGTGATGCATTTGGGATTTAATAATCCCTGTGCCATCTACACCATAAATAACTCTGTGTTAAGTTCATCTGTAATGGAAAAAGATTTGGGGGTTCTGGTAGATAACAGACTTAGCTGTAGCAAATAATGCCAGGTAGCTACAGCTAGAGCTAGCAAGATATTGTCTTGTATAAAAAGGGGAATAGATTCAAGAGAGAAAAATATTATTCTCCCTCTTTACAAGGCACTGGTAAGGCCTCATTTGGAATATGCGGTGCAGTTTTGGAATCCCATATACAAAAGGGACATCTTGGAAATTGAGGCAGTTCAGAGAAGGGCAACTAAATTAATAAGGGGAATGGAGGGGCTTGAATATGCAGGCAGATTAGACAAGTTAGGGCTGTTTACATTGGAGAAGCGGTGGTTGCGTGGGGACATGATAACCTTGTAGAAATATATTAATGGCCCATACAATGAGCTCTCTGGTGCATTGTTCACTAATAGGTCATATCAGAGGACACGTGGACATCCTTTAAGGTTGGAAGAAAAGAAGTTTCATCTTCAGGTTAGGAAGGGTTTCTTTACAGTGAGAACGGTGAAACTGTGGAACTGTCTTCCAGCAGATGTGGTAATGGCAAGTTCATTGAATAACTTTAAAAAAGGCCTGGATAAGTTTCTAAAACTAAAAAATATTGAGAATTACTGGTAGATATAGATCTGGTTGATCCAGGGATACTTTCCGATTGCCGTTTGGAGTCAGGAAGGAATTTTTTCCCCCTTTTTAGCTGGTTTTTTTTGCCTTCCTCTGGATCAACTGTTAGGTAGGGTTAAAAATAAAAAAAATAAAAAGTGAATAGGTTGGACTTGATGGACGTATGTCTTTATTCAACCTTAATTACTATGTTATTATGTTACTATTGTGTAACAGTTTTATTGATACCTGGATGTCATGTAACACATACTTCTGCCTCAGATATCCTATATACTAAATAGACAGGTGTAAAGGACATGGATCCCGGTCACAGGAGCTCGAGTCATCGATATCCTCCCACTGTCCGTGCGCAGTTGGAGAAGCCGGCACACTCCACAGTGGGAGGAGGGTTGATGACGCAGCGCACTCACCCGAGAGCGGAAGGGAAGGGGGGAGATAGCTCCATTATGGTAAAGGGAGAAGGAGGGGGGAGAGAAGGGGGGGGGGGGGGGGGGGCATGGGAGCAGGAGGGAGGAGGGAGACGACAGAGAAATGCAGGGTTGACAATTCATAAAAAGAATCAGGGGTTTGCTGGTAGCAGTACTGATCAGTAAACAATGACAAGGGGAGTCTCCACGTAGGTAGGAATGTTGGCCAAAGCAGTAATTTGTCAGCCAACAATAGAGCAGGCCATTAAAAGGTGTAGAGAACAGAGACAGGGGCGTAGGAATCACTATAGCAACCATAGTAGTTGCTATGGGGCCCAGAGCCAAAGGTGCCCCCGTCCAGGTTCCCTGCAGGCATGTCCACCCTCCTAAGAAAAATTTTACCTCACGATGTTCAGCCCCACAAACCCCATTTTCGTTTTACTTAAACCTTTCAAAAATGCCCCCAAGTAAAATGAAAACAGAGTTTGTGGGGCTGAACTATGCGAGGTAACATTTTTCTTAGTAGGGTGGACAGGTTCTTAAAATAACCTTGCTGCAGTTTGGCCAGGTTAGATTGAACTGCACCAAACTGTTTTTTTTATCTGGGGGCCCCATTTAAAATCTTGCATGGGGCCCTACGCCACTGAATGGAGACCAGACATAGAAAACAGACAAAAGGAATGTTTTCAGATATAAATGAAGACAGTTTTAAAAATATTTTGAGTTAAAGGGCATATATGCTTTAGGTTTATAATGGAGAAAACATGATAAAGCATTGAACCTGAGAAATGCTTAATCAAGTATCCAGTTGACTTGAACTGAAAGGATAATATCCAAACCTAGATTAGCAGAAAAAAATGACCGTGGCAATTTCTTTGAAAATCCACTTGCATTATATACTGTAAAGCAGCCCTAACTACTTATTTCTCAATGCCGCTTAAATATTCACCCAGCTCACCTGCGGACAGCTCTAACACTGTGAATTACATTAGAACTTCAGGAATTATTTTCTCTGGTCCTTCCTAAGCATCCTTTGATCATGGACTCTATTGAAATAATGTATCTCATAATGAGAATGCAACAATTAGATAAGGGGTATAAAGGACAAAATTTGTTTAATACATAAAGACAAAGCCTCCAATTTATATACTGCTATCAGATCTAAGCACCTTTACTAATTACTAACCATACATTCCTTTAGTTATAACTGATTGCTTTTCTTTTATATAGACATTTCTGTATGTCAATTTTACTAACTATGTACCATGACTACCCATTTAAAAGCATGGGGTACAACAGTTCTATTACCTCTTTTTTCTTCCAACATATAAAAAATGCAAATGAAGCTTTCTTAGCCATAACTACTCCTCACAAAGCAACTAAACACAATCAGCCCGAGAGGCACTATAGGCAATCCGGTGCAAATACGCCTGTGATGCTATATGCCGATAATGGCTCTCGGTTTTTTACCTATTGCTGACAGCCTTCATGGAGCAATACAAAATAGTGAATTGACATTTACTCAAATGTACTTGTATCTATTGCTTGTGAAGAGGTGGTGCGCCGCTAAAATGTTGTGTTTGGAAACAAACAGTCCATTGGGACACGGGTTCAATTCAATAGGCTTACCTTTTTTATCTAGCAAAAGACAGAAATTCTACATTTACTGATATCCCCCGTTAGCCCTTGCGCTATAGAGGTAAAAAAGCTTTCCCTTTTGGAAGGCACAGTATAGAAGGTTGCAGGTTCGATTCCATAAACTTACTTTTATTTTTTACTGAATGTTGTATGAAAAGCAAAGGCATTTATCGTTGTTATGGACAGGAGCATTTGTAATGTGTTTAAACAAAACCTGCATTTAAATCTGTGTTCTGTGTCAGAGGGAGTGATGATCTCTGAGCTGTAACATAATTGGCTGTCAGCTTCCAGGAAGCAAAGCTGAAGCTTTCTGTAAAGTGTAGTGTGTACACTTAGCTGGGTGTTCCCAGATAAGGTGAATTATGGGAGCTGACCCCTAGTCCCCACAGGTTATTTTCCTAAATCCCCCATCATCCAAAGCAAAGAGAGAGGTAAGGACACGCTTTTTGTATCTTCATGTATTGCGACTTAAAAAGCCTGCCATTCTCTCTGGATAAATTAAAGCAATTAGTTCAATAACTTGGCCAAATTATTTTAAGCCCAGCAACCACTTAAAGGTTTGCTTTATTCTGCTGGGTCCTAACTTTTAACCTTTTTCACCTTAGTAACTTTTTACCTTCTTAGGAGACATTGAAGTGGTTGCTGGGCTTAAAATAATTTGGCCAAGTTATTGAACTAATTGCTTTAATTTATCCAGAGAGAAGGGCAGGCTTTTTAAGTCGCAATACAATGGTAAAGTAAAATGTAAGCAAATTAATTGGATGTGCACTAGGCCTCTATTTTTGTATGTATTTAACAATATAAAGCAGCAGAACATAACTCAGCACCTTACACTAAGAATAATTATGCTGTCTGGCCACTGTCAACAATAATAAACTTCCTTTGCTAACTTTCACATTAGAATTTTCATTATTAAATCTAATTATATAAGTTGCAAATATTTCATTGCAGGTATTCACCACTGTGTTCATTACCACTTAAGCACGACATGAATGTGAAAGAAAATCAGGAGGTGGTTTTCAAATTAAGCTGTTCCATATGTTGCTTCTTTCCTTACGAGATTCATCAAAGGAGCCAGATGCTGAATTTTGGCTTTATATTTGGCATTGTTTCAACATGAAATGTTAAATGTTAATGATACAGAGCAAAATAATAAGAATTTTTTTTTTAAAAAAAAGCGCTGAATAATTTAATTTTTAATCATAAAAATCTAAATCCTAAATCATAACATTAAATTCCTTTTTAGGAACCACATTGTATTGGTACCACAATTACTATGTCTGAGGCAAGAAGATGGCATGCAAATAGTTTGGTGCTAATAAACAGAGACTAAGGCCTAGAGTTCTTTAGGGGATCATTGCGGTATAAGCACTAATATGATCTATCATAAACAAGTAAAAACTTAAAACGGGTAAAACTACTGTTCATCTAAAAAGGGGGCCTTAAATCGCTATTCAGTCTTAATCCAGCTTTGCTCTACAGTTAAATAGAGACTGGTGCTGCTACTGCCACAGTTAGACACTAATGAGTCATAGAAATTATCATTTATTTTGGCATAGAGGAAGTGGGGGGGTTGTGTCTACTACTGTCTGACAGTAGTTCCTGCCACTGGGGGGCATCTGATATTTCAATATGGGGCCCCATGATTTCTAGCTACGCCCCTGTCCAACCTACCAATATTTTGTCCAATTGTGCTGTCTGCTAAATACTGAGACTAATTATATTTTGTACTGACCGAACAGTCTACCAGGCATATGCCAGATATATGCCCGTGTGTACCTAGTCTTAATGAAATGTGCCTAAGTCCAATGGTACTCTAACTCTCTAACTCAAATGCACATACTTTAAAAAAAAAACCTCACAATTTCAAAATAAAACTCATAAAATCACAAAATAAAAGCGCAATAATAAAAATATACGTATATAAAATAAAGTTTGAAATTTATTTTTTCAGTATTAAATGTAAAAACATACCCATCATACCCTACACAGGCACACACATATACTGATACACCCCTATCTTACCTCACCCTTCGATTTAATTGGCTACCAAAATCTAAATAAATCACCATAAACCACAAAACACCGCTCTCCAAACCACAAACACACAGGTACATTCACACCACCGTGGATGCACTCCTACACCCACTCCACCCTTCTATTTCCATGACATCCATACACACAATAATAAAAATGTATGTATTTAATTAGAATAAATTATTTCATTGCCATAGCAAGATTGAGCTTTACACATTACCTTGCAAAATGTAGCCTTTCATATCAAATTCAACGTTTAGACTTATATTTTGTTATCAGATAATCACGTCAAGATAATAAGTCAAGATTCCGCCTACAGGTAAGCAAGGTAAGCACACACGTGAGTTATTTCGGCTCCCTCTACTAAAGGCCCAAAATACTGGCTTAAAGAAATTTTTTATTAGTTTTTGTACTATACATCTTGTCAATTACTGCTTTATGCACCCAACACTTTCAGGGAGATTCAATAATATTTCTTATCGTTAAAAATCGTGCTAATTTTGCCCGAAACAATCAGATGTCAGCTTTCAATCTGAATGGTTGGGGCAAAATTAGCACCATTTTTAACGATAAGAAATTTTATTGAATCTCCCAGTTTATCTTTTAATCTGCCATACCATGATTTTAGTTGCAGCACCTGTGAGTAGGTTATTTACCCATGATTTGTGCACTGGCTTCTATATCAGTATTTAGTTTGCAAACGACAAAAGGCAATTCCTGTGAGTGGAAATGAATTTGAGTGACAGCTGTTATAAACTCCTTTGTTATAAAGGGCTTTTTATTAAAGACATAGAAAAAGAAGGTCATTGGTTGGTGTGTTGATGGTGTGTATTAGAAGGAACATTTATACTATATAACAAACTTAAAGGTTCTATAGCAAGCAGTGCCAGGCAGCAACAGCTAGAGCCAGCAAGATATTGGGGGTTATTCAATAAAAGTTCTTATCGTTTAAAATGGTGCTAATTTTGCCCCAACCAATCAGATGTTAGCTTTCAAATGTTACATAATTTCTGATTGGTTGGGGCAAAATTAGCACCATTTTAAACGATAAAAATTGGTAAGGCCTTATTTGGAATATGCAGTGCAATTTTGGAATCCTGTGTACAAAAAGGACATCTTGGAAATGGAAAGGGTTCAGAGAAGGGCAACTAAAATAGTAAAGGGAATGGGGGAGCTTGAATATGAAGATAGGTAGGCTAACTTACAATTATGTACACTAGAGAAAAGGAGCTTGCCTGAGGATATGATTACTGTGTATAAAAACATTAACAGTCCATACAATAAATCTGGGGCATTGTTCACCAAAAGAACATGTCAGAGGACACGCAGACATCCCTTATGACTAGAAGAAAAGAAGTTTAGTCTTCAAGTTCGGAAAGGGTTTTTTTAATGTGAGAATGGTAAAACTATGGAACTGTCTTCCATTGGACGTTGTGATGGCAGGGATATTTCCGATTGTCAGGAACAAATTTTTTTCACCTTCATAATTCTGGTGGTTTTTTTCACCTTCCTCTGGATCAACCATTAGGCAGGAAATGTGGGTATTGTTGAGTAGGTTGAACTGGATAGACATATGTCTTTATTCAACCTCAATTACTATACTATACTGACATTGACAGTTATCCTATGCTTTGAGGTATATTTTTAATGTTTTTATCATTGTCCCGGTGTAATAAAGGATTGTTTTACATTATACTATATAATTAGTGCAGTAAAATTTTCTTTTTCTTTCTATTCTTCTATTATACACTGTGTAAATATCAGGAAAATCATGACGGGAAAAAAAATGGTAAAACAGCTTCAAACTGGCCTGAACTACAACTTGTCAGAACATGTAAACATGTATTGGTAAGGCCAAAGTAAACATCTAACGGCCAATGTTCTCGTAAAATATTCTAATAAACCTATGCTTTTAAGTAATGAAACATTAAAAGAATGATGCAGATAAAAGCTTCTGTAGGCAGATTGATTAAACTAATTCAATATGCCATTTTTTAGACGAGTAAAACAAGTTGCTACATCACTGTATGTATTAAAGCAAATGACAGATACTGCTATTGCAAGAGTGATACAAAAACAGGAAAAAATCATGAACACGGCAGCATTATATCTATAAATCTGTACACAGAGGCTGAATTTAATTGGCAGTTGGTGGAAAAACAGAATTGTTTTATATGCTGAGATTCAGATTGCATTACTTGCTAAAAAAGTTTTTTTTCTCACTTCAACAAATCACCAGAAGGCTGTGAAAAATAATGATTTTTACAGACATAAAATAGTAAACACAATCAGAATTTATATACAAGCTGAAAATCAAACTAAAGAAAAGGTATCATTGTTCTTAAAGTAGCTGTCAGCTTAAAGCGCTTAGGAAACTTCTATTATCAGAAGGAAACTTCTATTATTATTTTGCTACAGATCTGCATCACATTGTAAACTGTGTTAAGTTTAATAAGCATATAGTAGAACATTCTTGTTTTGTATACCTGCTTTTATTTGTTTTTAATGTAATCAATTGAGACAAATATTTTGGAACTATTGGAACATTTGAAGCATATTATACACTGCATTAGATATTACTTACATTCTGTAAAATACTTAAATTACCATATTTCTGTAACAATATTGTAACACTATTTTTATTTGAAGTAAGGAAGGCATTATGAATGCTGAGCTGCTGGCAGCTATTACCTTCAAATGACAGCAAAATGTAAGGCAGTAATACTTGTTCCTACGTCACATCAATTATAGATTCAGAAGGACATAGTTGTACAGAAGCTTCATAGCTCTAATATTGGAAGTTGGGGCTCTATTCTATCTAAAGATTTTAGTTGCTTAAAAGTGCACTGCTTGCAAACAAATACTAGAAACTCTTGTGCCCATGTAAGTGAAGGAGACAGACACAGTCACAAGCAGCTAGGTCATCATACTTTTAAAAATTATTTAACATAATTTGTTGGATCCGCCCATCAGTAATAGCTTATCTGTCCTTCATTCAAATGGGCCATGGCGCATCTTGGCCTGCAATTAGGTCTTTGATTATCTAAGGCAGTACTTAGGTTTCCGGTACATGCGTGAGTTCTCCTGCTTTGCTGGTTTCACATTTTCATGCAGGGGCTGTCTCTTTGCGCTCTCTCAGCTATTGCTGCTCAAGTGTGGCCATGATTGGCCAATCACTTTTGATCTTCTCTTTTCCTGCTATTTCATTAGTTCTTCTTCCTGTTTTTCATGCTTTTTGCCTGATATAGAATTCAGCTTGTCTCTCTGTTAAGTGGTGGGTTATCCTGTATGATCTTCCATTGCTGATTTAGCTTGTTTCTGATTAGGAGCTGCCTGGACCAACCTCATTCTGTAACTGACTTTGCATTTGTATTTTCCTCGGGTACCCTGTTTGCTGATGTGTTTGACCCTTCATGTCTACACCTTGTTAGATTCCCCTACTACACTTGTTCCTGCCAAGGGTGAGGCGGATTACGTCCTCACCCTGGATTCTGTTAATTGATGGAAAAAGAAGAGCAAAAAAGTTAGGTGAGTATAATATTTTTTTTAAAGTACCGCTAACCCACTAAAATACAGAAAAACAAGCACTATGGCTCTCTGTAAATATCCCATCTACAGACGATGGGAACCAGTATGGATGCATGCTTTGCAATATGCCAATGTTTTCATGGCTGAACTTTCTCTCCACTTGCAACACCAAGCCTCTGACGTACCTCTGCTACATATATGACATATTCATAATCTGGACAGGTACTGAACAAGAACTCATTCAATTTCACAAACAATTTTATGACTTTCGCCCAACCATCAATTTAAAACGAAACTACTCCCCAACTCACATTCACTTTTATGGATACAACCTAATTAATTTACAAACCACAAAATATCGAAAGCCAATGGATAAACCATCTTTTCTAATGTATGATAGATTTCACCCTGACCACACTAAACACTATCTTCTACAGCCAGTAGACGCTACTGAAAGGGACCTCCACCTGAAAACACTCAAACAGACTTCATTAACAGAGGCTATAATCCAAGGATTGTGGATCAAAACATCCCTACAGCCCCCAGGATTTACAGAAGTCAACATCTGCAATATAAACAAAAAACAGAGACAAATTGAATACCTCTAGCCATCACATACAGTCGCCAGCTAAAGACCCTCAGAAAAATAGCCAAGGATCTACAGTGTACACTGCACAAGGATGGGATTTCAAAGCATATCCCCAGACCCACCACTTCTGGCATTCAGGCAGCACCCAAATCTACATAACAAGAAGTGCCTTGAAACAACCGAACAAAAAATGGAACTTATCCCTGTGGCAAAAAAGCTATGTAAAACCTGCCCACACATCTGTAATTCAGACACAATAGAGGAATACAGCATCCATGGCCAATACATCTGCTCTTCTTCCAATGTCGTGTACTAAATACAGTGCACTAGGTGCCCAACAGGAGCACTGTATATAGGAGAGACTGGTCAAAGCCCGAGAAAGAGAAATATACACCACTGCTTTACTATAACAAATAAAACTGGACACACCAGTAGGGAACCATTTTAACAGCCCTCACCACTCCATAAACAAAAAAGAATCTTGGTCCTTAAGGGGAACTTTTGAACTAGTGTGTATTTTCTACTTTCATGTGATGCGTTTAGATAGGTAGGTAGATGTTAGGGCGGCGGCATCCCCACTTTTTTTCACCGTGGAACAATTTTCCAAGGACTGGCTATTACAATACATTATAATACACAATATATTATGCTGTACAGATAATCTGTGTGGCATGGTAGCATATGATCTAAGGCCTACATCATTTTAGCATATTCATATGTACATATTACATAATGCTTTGAAGCACTACCACTGAAATATAACACCCCCAATATAAATCGATGGCCAGGCATATAACTTTTTCATATTGATATTCATAAAAGTTAAAAAAAAAGCATTTGCTTGTAAAGTTGCCTCACATTTTTCTACAAGCATTTCATGTTTAACGTCTTTGTACTTTAATTGTTTGGGTAAGAATACTAATTAAAACGGCTTACCAAGTAAACAAAATGTCATTTCTCTTTTAGTGGTAGTGGTATATATGTATACAGACTATACAGACTAGTATAATAACACTGTCGCAAAAACCATGGAACATTTACAGACTTGAAAAATAAAATAATCATCAAAGTGCCAGTAGCAATTAACAGTTTGCCCTTTTCAAAATAAATATACCCAACAAGTCTTATTGCTTCTGTTATTATTTGCCAAATTGCTATAGACTGACTATAACTTAATTATCTTCTTCTGTGGTTTTCAGTGGAATGAGTTTTAAATAAGATGAAGAAATGCAGACTGATGAAAACATGTCTCCTTTGAGTATTTCTGTACAGAAATGGGGCTGTCCCCAGATAAAAAAGAAGGGGTGCCAGCTGTAATAAAAAAGTTAATATAATGCACAAAGTGCTCAGTGCTTTAAAGATGATCCAACGAGACTTATGTGAGAAGCCAGGTCATATGGTAAAAAACATTTATACTGCACCAGTGTCCATAAACCGCCACACTCTTTACCCGCTTTCGAATGTAGGTTAACTATGTGTAGTAAGACACCCTCCCGGCAGATTAACACTTTCACTCATACAAAGGCTCCCAGCCACGTCTCTCTCGCCGTGTCCGTGCAGCCATTACAACAACGTCATTAGGCTGCTTCCGTTACAAAGGTAACACCCCCAACAAACCAACACGTGTTTTGACCAGCGTAATGAACGTCACAGGCTTCCTCAGGGTCATGTGGTGAGCTTTGGGCTATCCCCTTATACCTTCAAATAGATATAACCTCATAGTATATAGTCCTAACTAAAATAACCCTCTATCACCCACACCTAGAATAATTCTCTAAAGGAGATACAGAGATGTTACCAATCACAATCTAGTCGGAGCATCCCCCCTTACATTGGAGAGAATTCAAAATAGAGAATAAAAGACCATAGGGGGAAACCAAGAGGGGGAAGAGGGGGGGAAAGTGAAGGGGGGGAGGGAGGTAAACATGGGAACGATTTCTCCATGGCATTCAAAATATATCTATAAAAGTTCATATTGCACAGATTTTCAAAAAGAAATGAAGATAAAGCTTATTTACATCACGTAAATGTCACTTTATAAATAGCACGCAAAATGCATTTCCTCATTAAGCCCAAATGGGGCAAAAGTGCGTAAACGGTAGATCCAATGGAGTTCTCTTTTAGGATAATTTTGGTTAAATCACCCCCCCACACACACACGTATTCCAAGGGAAACTACCTCTAGCCCCATCATCTTACGTCCTTATGAAGTTGATTACTAAAGCCTCATACACACGTCAGATAATTTTCGATTTGCCAGACGAACAACCCATCGTGTGACATTTGTGCGAAAATGAAGCTTTAACGATCTTCTAAGACCAACAATCCACGACTAATCTCGTCTTTTTCTGCCTTTTCAGCCTGGTGGATTCGTTCTGCTGATTGTCGTTTGTTTGTACATAGTGGGCAGATTATAAATACACATGTGCAACATTTCGAGATCACTATATTCTGAACGTCACTTAATATGTACGTCACGTAAGACCTTTACCAACGTTGATGTATGTACAGGCATCGTTGGCAGAACTAGTGTATAACAAGAAGGTTGCTGAACGTTCGTCGGGCACATCATAGCACTTCAGTATCTGTGCAATCACCTTGATGAGAACGTGTCAACCCCCGATGGTACTAGTGAGGAGCCAAATAAGGGGACCTTTTCTTCGAATTTGAAAATAAGGTCCACATGGTATCCTAGTCTTGGTGGGTTCCCTAACATTGAGATGTTTGTGAAATTGGTAACTAGGGACATTGAAGCCCTTCCAGATAGGAACATCTATCCATCAAATGTAACTAAGAGCAAGCAAAATGCTCTTCGTCAGGGATGACCTGGTTGTCAAGGAAGCGGAGAAGTGGGGCAATGTCGTCATCATGACAAAAGTTCAATACAAAATAGAGGCCCTCCATCAACTGTCAGATAGAACCCAATATGCTACCCTACCATGGAATCCCATACCTAAAATACAATGTGATTAAAAAAAAGTTGCTCAATCAATGTATTAGGGACAGCTTAATTTCCAAATATAATCATTTGGAATGAATATCCTAAAGCACCCACTTTTTATTGGATACCATAAACAAAAGAAATTTCCCCCCAGAAGACCCATAGTCTCGAGACGGGGGGATCGATGGAAAACATCTGTAAATACTTAGATAAGGTTCTCTGCCCTTTCCTCTTGACTCTGAGCTCATGTCATATGTCCAGGATACTGGGGACATCCTGAGAAAAATTGAGGGCATTACCATTGAAGAAGATGTATTATTAGAAACCCTAGACATTGAAGGGTTATGGATTACGGCAGCTAGATCCTTTTTAGACACAAGAGGAGTTGAACACAAGAAACACACTAATTTTGTGGTGGAAATATTGTCTTTTGCACAGGCAACTACAGGGCATGGCTATGGGGGTGGCTTGCGCCCCTACATATGCGTGCTTTAATTTGGGAGCTTGGGAGCAGCATGTGGTTAAGGGAGGTCATCCTCTGGCTGAGATATGTGGATGACGTCCTCCTCCTGTGGAGGGGCTCCCACACAGGTTTGATTGGGCTTTTAAATCAATTAAACAATAATACTTCAAGATCACTGAATATAATGAACTTGAAGCATATTTTCTGGATTTGAAAATTATTGAGGTTGGCACAACATTGTATACTGATACATTCAGAAAAACCACTGCTCTCAACGCACTATTGGAAGCGACAAGCCACCATCCCCCAAGCGTTGTTAGGGGGATACCAGTTTGTAAATTCCATAGAATCAAGAGGATTGATGTCCAAGCAAATGAACTAGCAAATAGATTTTTTCAAAGGGGTACAGTAAAAAAGTAGTCCAAAGAGGGCTGTGTAAATCAGCAGAGAATCACCAACAACTGCTTGTTGGTGTGGACTAAAAATACTGTTTAATTAAAGAAAACAAAAACGGTGCATTGGTATTTACAAAAACAGTATAAAAAAGACATTTAGTTAAAACAGTAAAATAAAAGGATGAAGTATGAAAATACTAAACTGATGGTGAAAGTCCAGAGTTCATATTAAAATAAGGAGGTAATTGGTGGTAAAAGTGTTCCATGGCTCTAAAAAGGTAACTCACCGTAATCCACTTAATACTGAATAAGCAGGGTTATTCAATAAAAGTTCTTATCGGTTAAAATGGTGCTAATTTTGCCCTTACCAATCAGAACTTATTTAACATTTGAAAGCTAACATCTGATTGGTTGGGGCAAAATTAGCACCATTTTAAACGATAAGAACTTTTATTGAATCTCCCTGAAAATGTTCATCAGGAGCTCCCTATGGCCGTGTGGTTACTTTTTTACCCCAGTTACAGGGTAGCAAATTATTTTCCCCCATCAAAACACCAAAAACTGTAGGTTGGACTAAGGGTGTTAGATAATTGGTTATCTTTAGAAGACAATTCCTGTGTGCTATACTTTTTTTTATAAATTCATAGCTCAGCTACCAACTGGAAATCACTAAATTAGTTATTTCGATAGGCACCAAACATGATATTTCTGAAACTTACAGTTCATTAGAACAAACTAATGTGTTTTCCAGACTATAATATATGAATATACATATTTGTGTGGTATGGGATGGTCTTGCCCTCCTCAAATCCTTTTTCACATCAACCTGCACTTATATATTACAAAAGCTAAAAAAATTAATATAGGTATGATTTAAACCTGGATTGTGCACTGACTATAGTTGAATTAAAGGTCACATTTACAGATCTAGCTGACATCCCACTGAGCCTAAGGGACTATGCGTCTCCTGGCTCTCTACTGGGTTTATGGCCAAATGATAAACCATTTGCTTAGGGACAGGAAGACTATACAGTTTAGTTAATATTCTAGTTACATATATATAGATATATATCATGACACTGAATACAAATTGTTGTGTCACTTTTAATTAGCACAAGGCAAGGTTAATATTTTGCATTTAGTGCTCCTTTAAACACATTTGAATGCTGTGTAATTAAAAAAACACGTTTATTGTGATTCCATCAGTAGCAACATTTAATTTTGGATTTACATTATTAACCTCTCATATATGGGATTCAAGCTAAAATAATTTACAATAGCAATATAAATTAGTTTTATTGTGAAATGAAAGATAGATGACAAAGTTTGCACTGTGTTAATTTATGTGTATAACAGTTTAGTTTAGTTGAACATCCCCTACAATTTACAAGAAGGTATCCCATAAATGTCTGTTTAGATTTCAACTGAGAAATCTAGACGTGAAATATATCACATAAATAAAGTTAAGATTTTAGGAAAACAAATTTCCTGAGATAATGTGTATTGCTTCCTTTCCTTCCAAAACCTATTCTTAATTATTTTTTGTTGCATTATACATTTACAGTATTAAAATTCCAACACTTGATTTATGTGCAGATATCACAGTTTATAAAATTGGGCAATTAATATTTTGAATCCACACATACCAAATTCAGAAAATGCATACTGCATACTGCATAATGCAAATGTCGTTTCAGCAAAATAAAATAAATGATGAAACTTAAATCCGTTATATACATTGATTTATGCTTCCATATTTGTGGATTCATCTTGATTGGTAGATTTTTTTAATATCATTTCCAGCAGTTCTTACATAATTGTGGGGGTGCAATTATTTTATGTAACTACAAATTGTATTGTATTACAAATCTACATTTTGTACAGGGTGTGATTGGTATATTTTTACCTTCATTTGTTCTTTTTATTGTAATGAGCTGCTAGACTGGCCAAGTAGGTTTTTCAGAAGTTTTATTATCTTGGTTGCAAAACACCAATTTTTAAGTTTGATTGGGAAAAGGCCACCAAGTTCAGCCCATTCAGAATACTTTACTATTTAATACACATACCATCTACCAATTAAAAAAAAAAAAAAAAAGTGAGAAAATAATTCATCCCCAGTCCCAACAGGTTTCTGGATCAGCTTCAACTGATTGCTTTATAATCCTAGCTATGTCTATCCTTTCTTTCTAACAAGGAATCTAATCGATTTCTGGAAAGCTGTCAATGAATTACCATTGAATTTCTAGCTCTGTAGAAAGGGAGTTATATGACTTGACTGTCCTTGCAACAAATAATTTCTTCTAATTCTAATAGTGATATTGGAATGACATTTCCTCCTGTCTCAATGGATAGCTTCTTGTTACCTGAACTTTCTTAATGCTTATTGGATAAAAATTAGTCTCAGCTTTTTTCAGCTTTATGCATTTTAAACATCCAAAGGGAACAAAAATTTTGTAAACAATTATTTAATATATTCACTTTCTGAACTTTGTAATTTGCTCTACACACTTTTGTGAATACCAGAGAAAACTGTAACCTATAATCTATCCAGTGAGTTAGTTAAAGTATTCATTTTGGATTGATGTTTGCTTCCACTATTTTCTCTCATATTATGCTGACTACACATCAGCAGATTTTGACAGCTATTTGACTTACAAAATGTAGACAACTAAAATAAGATTAAAATACTTTTCATTTATAGTCCCCTTTTTAAAATGTACTTTTAAAATGTGAGTACCTTTGGCAGTTGTTGCACTGTTGGGACATTAGTAGGGACAATAGGAATAATATACCGACAACTAATCTATGATGAATATATACATCATCCAGTCCTTCCCCTTAACACAAGGGGAATTGTATAGGGAGCACTGCACTATTTCCAAAGACGTTTGGCAATGGCATCACCCCCGTAAATTACCTGCAAACCCACGTTAACCCAAGTTTTCAAGTTTCATCAGATAAGAAGCTATTTTTAATGATATTGAATCTTCCCATATATATCATGGAGTATAAGAAAAATTTTTTGATTCTGATGTTTTTATTAAATCACATCCTTTATTCTTTTTATATATAATTCAAGGATCTATTGTACTATCTGTTGTATTCAATTAGATCAACTGGACTTGAAGTTTAGTTCTTGAAGACGTTTCGCTAGTCATCCGACTGGCTTTCTCAATTCAGAATGACTTGTACAAGAATCTGTGGCAATTATGTACCCTGGAAAATCCCAATTAGCATATCACAGCCAGGTGTTAAGGGGGTGATTGGATAGTGGCTAAGAGGTGTTATAGACTCGCCCAGAGTAAGGTGTCAAAACAGCATTATACATGGCAGACAGATGGTGTCGAACCCCCCACCTGTATTTAGGCTTGGTTTCTTTATTTTCACATAAATGGCCTCCTTAACACCTCTCTTGAACCAGTCACGTTCCTTTGTCAATATGTTAACATTACAATCTTCAAAGGTATGTCCTTTATCCTTAAGATGCAGGTACACGGCTGAGTCCTGACCCGAGGAATTGGCTCTTCTGTGCTGGGCCATACATACATAGTAACATAGTAATTAAGGTTGAATAAAGACATACGTCCATCAAGTCCAACCTATTCACTTTTTTTTACCTAACAGTTGATCCAGAGGAAGGCAAAAAACCCCAGCTAAAAAGGGGGAAAAAATTCCTTCCTGACTCCAAACGGCAATCGGAAAGTATCCCTGGATCAACCAGATCTATATGCATTAATACCAGTAATTCTCAACATTCTTTAGTTTTAGAAACTTATCCAGGCCTTTTTTAAAGTCATTCAATGAACTTGCCATTACCACATCTGCTGGAAGACAGTTCCACAGTTTCACCGTTCTCACTGTAAAGAAACCTCTCCAAACCTGAAGATGAAACTTCTTTTCTTCCAACCTTAAAGGATGTCCACATTCAATGAACTTGCCATTACCACATCTGCTGGAAGACAGTTCCACAGTTTCACCGTTCTCACTGTAAAGAAACCTCTCCAAACCTGAAGATGAAACTTCTTTTCTTCCAACCTTAAAGGATGTCCACGTGTCCTCTGATATGACCTATTAGTGAACAATGCACCAGAAATGTAATAGTTTAATATCCCTTTAAAAGTGGTCCACATCTGCTCTGTATCTTTACCTAGAAACAGTTCCCCCCAGTCTATGAGCAGGAGCGATTCCTTTAAAAAGCATAAAATTAGCTTTCCTAAAGTTAAAAGTTTTTCTTAACCCAGTGCACTTTAGTTTTTTATTAAATAAAAAACTGGTAACTATAGACCTGTAAGCCTATATTAAATGACACTATAGCATGGTCACTATTCCCTAAGCTTCCCATTACCTTTATCTCCATAATGAGCTCAGGGTTATTAGATATCACCAGATCCAACAACGCATTCTGTCTAGTAGGAACTTCAACCATCCGTGAAAGAAAATGCTCATATAGAAAATTTAAGAACTTTATACCTTTAGAGGTGCTGGCAGTTCCCTTACTCCAATCTATGTCAGGGTAGTTAAAATCCCCCATGACCAGAACATGCCCCATACCAGCAGCCTTCGCCAACTGCATATGGAGATTCATTTCCACCTCTTCCTCGGCATTTGGCGGCTTATAACATACTCCAACAATTAATTTACCTACCTTCTTGCTTCCTGTACACAGTTTCACCCATAATGTTTCTGCCGTATCGTTTGCTCCCCCATCTATTCCATCTTTTAAATTTGGCTTCAATTCCTGTTTAACATACATACATACTCCTCCTCCTTTCTTATTAACTCGGTCATGTCTAAATAAGGAGTATCCTTCAATATTTACTGTCCAGTCGTGTGAATCATTAAGCCATGATTCTGCTATACCAATTACATCATACCTTTCCTTTAATGCTATTATTTCAAGTTCGCCGGTTTTTCCAGCCAGACTCCTTGCATTTGTAAACATACATTTTAGATTATCAATTGATTTACTTCCATACATGGTCGTACATGCCTCCTTATCTTCTATGCTCCCCCCTCCCCCTTCTCCTCCCTCCGTTGTATTACTAGCCCCCAGATCCCTAACTTCTCTATCTACCCCTGTGTAGTTAAACATTCCCTCCCCCCCCATACCTAGTTTAAAATCTCCTCCAACCCCCTAGCCATCTTCTCCCCCAAAACAGTTGCACCATCACCATTGAGGTGCAATCCGTAGCCTGTAGCCAACAGAAAAATCAGCCCAGTTCTCTAAAAACCAAAATCCCATCTCCTTACACCACCCTCTTAGCCACGCATTTATACTCCTGAGCTCCCGTTGTCTCCCTAGCGTAGCACGTGGCTGCGGTAGTATTTCTGAAATCACTACCCTGGAGGTCCTTGCTTTTAACTTGGCCCCTAATTCTCGGAAATCATTTTTAAGGACCTCACCTCCACCTCTAACTTTGTCATTGGCACCAATGTGAACCAAGACCGCCGGGTCACTCCCAGCCCCACCCAATAATCTGTCTACACGATCCACCACATGTCGAACCCTAGCACCAGGCAGACAACACACTGTTCGGCATGTAGGGTCTTGGCGACAGATTACCCTATCTACCCTTCTAATAATGGAGTCCCCTACCACTACCACCTGCCTATCCTTCCTAGCCCCCAGTTCTCCCTCCCTTGTATTGGAGATGGCCGTCCCCTGGGTGCTCAAGGGAAAGGCCTGCTCCATACATGCTGCTTCCGAGCCATCGTCCTCCACATCTTCGCCTAAAATGGCAAATCTGTTGTGATCGACCAGCTGGGAAGAAGAGCCCCTATCCTTCCGTCCCCTACTTCCCCTGGTGACCCTTACAAATCTATCTTCCTTCTCCACCTTATCTGCCCCATGTCCACCCTCCAGTTTACTGGCCCCTGCCAGTACCTGCATTTCCCCCAGATTTGCCAAGCCCTGCAATGCTGCAAGTTTACCCCTTAGACTCTGGACCTCAGATTCCAAATGGGCAACCCACTCACATCTGACACATACATAGGTCCCCTGGGGCGGCTGCTCCAAGATCCCATACATGCGGCAGGATGCACATTGCACGGCCCCAACAAAACTGTCCATACTAAACAGCAATACACACCAGAGACACAGGAACAGCAATACACAGCAGAGACACAGCAATACACAGCAGAGAAATTGCAATACACAGCAGAGAAATAGCAGTGTTGTCCTTAAACGCTTTCTTGTTTTAAACGCTTTAGTTTTTTAACGCTCTCAATTCCCTTAAAAACAGAAAAATCCCTTTAAAACAGAAAACCGCTCAAGAGCTTAATCGCTCTGTAGAAATGACTTAAATGAGGTTCAAAACCACAGAGCCAACAGCCCTCAGCCAATTTAAACCAATTAGCTACACCCCCATCCAATCAGTGAAAAGGAAAAAAAAAAAGCCTTTCCTTTGTCTCTTACCAACCCCCGCTCTACAGGTAACAGTGCTGTTTAAACACCAGTATTTGTTTCAGTAACCCAGTGCTTTGAGTTTACTCAAACAATTCCTACTACCTTATTCAAGCAGTAAGTAGTAAAACACAAAAAACACACCAGTGATTAATTACTTACACAGGCACACTCCTAGAAATAAATAGTATTAGGTTAGTACATTTACTAGGCTGCAAACCACAGTTAATAAACGCTTTAGTTTTTTAACGCTCTCAATTCCCTTAAAAACAGAAAAATCCCTTTAAAACAGAAAATCGCTCAAGAGCTTGATCGCTCTGTAGAAATGACTTAAATGAGGTTCAAAAACCCAACCCATACGTTGATGCAGTTGCTGTTTGGTCTCCCCCACATACAAATCAGAGCATTCTTCACTGCACTGCACTGCATATATGATGTCGCTTTTCTTGTGTTTTGGTATTGGGTCTTTCGGATGTACCAATTGCTGCCTTAGCGTGTTGCTCGGTTTAAAGCAGACAGGGATACGGTGTTTTTTGAAAACTCTTCTTAATTTCTCGGAGACCCCTGCTACATATGGGATGACCATGTTCTTTCTCCTGTCTTGCTTTTCCCCTTCACTTTTGGTATTCGTGTTCTTTTCTTTCCTTCTACTTCTTTTGACAAAGGCCCAGTCTGGATATCCACAAGTTTTAAGGGCTCCTCTGAGATGTTTCATTTCTTTAGCCTTCGCCTCTGTGCTAGTGGGGATGTTCTCGGCTCTGTGTTGCAGGGTTCTGATGACACCCAGCTTTTGATCTAAAGGGTGGTGGGAGTCAAACATCAAATACTGATCTGTGTGTGTTGGTTTTCTGTAAACCTCTACTTCCAGTTTACCATTCTCCCTGACTTCTACCAAGCAGTCCAAGAAAGCCAGTTTGTTGTTTTGTACCTCTTCCCATGTAAATGTGATGTTTTGGTCTACCGCATTAATGTGTTCTGTGAAATCTTGTACTTCCTTCTGGTGGATTTTAACCCAGGTGTCATCCACATATCTGAACCAGTAATTGGGTGCTATGCCCTTAAATGTCTATTGTACTACTTTTCTTATAAGCAACTGTAAATGTTACACTTGTGAATTCCATTCACATTATATGGTGCCCACATTCGAACCCTTGTAGGGCCTCATCTAAAGTATGCTTTGTAGTTTGGGGCATCAGTCCACGGAAAAGATTTTAATGAACTGGACAAGGTACCAAGATAAGCAAACAATCTGATAAGAGGGATGGTATATTTGTGTTATGAAGTTGGATTTGTTTTCCCCGGAAAAGAGGCATTTGTGAGAAAATATGATAACCATTTACAGATATGCTAGAAGACATCACAGCAAATTAGCTGAGGATCTTTTCTCTGATAAGGTCCATCCCTATTAGAGATAAATGAAAATCCAGTTTGAACCCAATTAAATCAGAACTTTTCAAATTTTCGATCTAATTTTTCAAATTTGTAACATGATTTTTCTAAGTTCCAAGTTTCGAAAATTGTGAAAATTTAATTAGATCCACAGATTGTTTAAAAAAAAATTTACTGTGAGTTTGTTCTGCCTAAAAAATAGTGTGTGTATTTCCAAACACATCTATAAGGCATCTTGAATAGCTATGGTTGGTGGGCGGAATAAGCATTACTTTTTTGGGGGGGGGGGTTAGGGGTGCTGGGTATTGCATTGAGTTAATGAATTTGATAAACTTTATTAACCCAACATATATATGTAACTACGTTCATCATTATGGCTTTGTGAGTGAAAACCCACAGAAACACTAGGAGAACATACAATGTGATAGTGTGATAACCATACCTAAAATATCATCTCTCAATCGTGAATAGAGCGTATGACAAAACATGAAAGCTGCAGCGATTTCATCCCATCCAGCAAAACAACGGGATTTCGGGAAAATCATGCTTTTGTTAAAGTACTGGACATTAGTATTGGTGCCTGTTGATAGACAAAATAAATTGCAGATGCTTCTTCCATTTTGCATAGGGGGGTCAAGAATGATCATACAGTCCATTGTCTTAGAACAAGATTAGCAGTGACATCATGCTAAAAATCTTTGTCTAAGTGGCATTATCTGCCATGTCCATCTGAACTGGCAGGGTATTAGCATAGGACAAAAAAAAGATTGAACGTCACCAGATAGAATAGATAGTAAAGTCATAATGATTCCCTTTAGATCTGAGGGGTGAAGCCTATAATCCATTCAGAGGGACTGCTGATTTGGCATATTACCGTTATGTCCTCTGGGAGGACTGAACCGGACAAATGATTTGCGGTGTGTCCGGGTGAAGAGGCCAGGACGCGGGCCCACGTAACTCTCGGACCTTTGGGAAAATCTATTGTGCTGTATATGTTTATAACGATTACCTTCTTTATCAGACAGTGGATGCTTTCTGTTGAATTGCTGTGCAGCCAGGCGACCAGGTGAAGAACCTGCTAGGCTGAGTAACGTAAGTCCCGGTTCCCCGGCGTTTCTTTCATATCTGCCTTAAGTTTATTGCTATTTTGTGGATATCTTATTACGGCAGGATACGTCTGCCACTTACTATTGTGAACATTGGGGGAATCGATATACAATACAGCTATCGTGCACTTTGTAACTATTCAGTCCTGTGGTATTACAGCCTTAGGAACCAACAACTGTAACTGTTTTCCTTTCTGGAGGATTCATTTGGAATTGCTACAAGTAGTGATTCATTAGTGGATACTTTGTGTGGAACCACCTGTCTTGGGATTTCTAAGACTGCTACAATCAGGGTCCATGGCAGCTTATTACCTTTAAAAGCACACAGGGACGCCTGTGATTGCGCTATGTATGTGATGTTTTAGATAAGTTAATTGCACTTAGAATGCTAAGTGCATTCTTGTTATATATGCATGCTTTAATTGATGTTATAAAGTATCTCTAATAAATTTGACATTTGATGGGAAACCTACCTAGCGACCTATTATTATTTTTGGTGGATCTAATATGGAGTGTGCCTTTTTTTTAAGGGGTCTTTTTTTGGACCTCCCTTTGAAGTTCATTTCTTTGTCGTATGATATGTGCTTCCTTTTGGCACCGCTATATTTTTAGCGTTCTCCTAGCCACGTTTTGCTACTTGGTCTGTGCACTCCCTATACTAGTCGTGTGTAAAGTCAACATAATTTGTACCATATTCAGATCTAGTCAATTTGTAACAAAAAAGTTCATTGCAGGCTTGGCAGTCAGTTTGACTTATATGATATACGACATATTTTGTTGTCAATTCTGTAATTAACTGATTGACAATTTGTCTGTGTGGCTAAAATCATGTTTATTTTGTGAGTCGTCTAGCAAAATTAGAACTTTGTTATCTTTAAAGCATTTCTGTACTTTGGCGTGTACGGCAGTAGATACTTTGGGGTGTATGTCAGTAGATACTTTGGAGAGTACGGCAGTAGATAATTTGGAGTGTATGGCAGTAGATAATTTGGGGTGTATGTCAGTAGATACTTTGGAGTGTACGGCAGTCGATACTTTGGAGTGTACGGCAGTAGATACTTTGGAGTGTATGGCAGTAGGATTTGTAACTCAGTTTTATACAGTTCCAGAAATGGGGACTCATAGGGGAAGCAGATAGAAAAGGATTTTAAAACTTGCAAAGGTACCTTGTTTGTAGAACACACATAGCTTCTTAGGTCAGAGAGAACATGCCCTACCGACACCAAGTTCTTGGGTTGGGCAATGGCCGCCATGCATCGGCCACTTCACCCTACCTTTTACAACCAAGGTTGTTCCGGACAATGCTAGGCCCGTACATTTTCAGAGTCCCATCCAGTGGCCTCTGCCAGCGTTGTGAAGTAGTGTGGACTGATTATAGAGTGACTCTAAGTCATGCAGGATACATCACATAGTTGCCTCTTGATGCTGCGAATGTGGCTCTCTGCCTTTGAAGGTTGCCGAATAGTCCGGGTATATGGATATATTCGCACCCTCATGTCGTAGCGTAGCTTTTCCTGTGCCAGACAGCATAATGGTATCCCTATCTTTAGAATTCAGTAACCTGGCTATTATCGGCCATGGCCTGGACCCAGGGGTGGTGATCTAGCAGGTATCCTATGAGCCCATTTACTGGAACGCCCACACTCAGCTTTCACGGCCAAATATGTTTTTTCCGGAAACCCAACCAGCCTAATATTTGTCTCTCTGGTCCTGTTTTCCAGGTCCTCTGCTTTCTCACGGTATTGTTAAGTTGTTTCAAGTTGTCCAATTCACCAGGTATTGAGTGGATGGCGTCCTCCACTGCTTGAACCTGGATTCGGCCTCCGTAGTGCGGTGTCTAATGTTCTGGACATCCTGTCTTAGGATACGACATCCACTCTGACTTCTTCGATTAGCACCGTTAAGGAGGTTTTAATCTCCCCAATGCTGTAGTAGGCTATGGTGCACGTGGGCGGGTCAGCTTGGCTTGTGAGATGTCTGCCTGCTCGGATGCGCCATCCACCACTTGTAAGGACTTGGCGGGCTGCGCAGTGTGGTGCAAGGTCGCTTTGGAGCCTCTGGGTTCTGTCAGATCAAGCGTGAAAACTTGTCAAGTTTGTATGCTGCAGAGCTTTCTTGTCTCTACTATCTTTCTCCGTTTTCCCCATATTGGTCAAGTTATATCTGCAGGATTTAATCGTTTATGCAGATGGGTCGAGGAGCTCCTACTAGACACGTCCGCACAGGTTCCCATCCAAGCCATGCCCTATCCAAGATTTTCAATTATGAATTTCACTGTTACATTTATTTCACTGATAATTTCCCCATTATTAGAAACAAATGCTTTAGCCATATGAACTCATTCCAGATTCGACATTCAAAATGTTTCTCACATCATATAAATCAAAATATATTGTTCTTGATCACAGTCAATTTTCTTTTGAATAGCATGGTATAATTATCATAAATCATGTGGTACGTATTCAAGGTACTTAGGGAATTGAAGAGAGGGCAAATGGGGATATGACCATTTTGTTTTAATGATTGACATCTATATTGAGAAATAGTATTACACATATTGGAAAAAATTATTTTTCTAACCACCATTTTTGTGTATTTCTCCCTTAATTCTTTAGATAGAAACTCTTAAAATTAATATTTTCAGCAGTCAATCAAGTGCTCCATTATCATGATCTCTTCTGTGAGAAGTTTTGCTGTAACAGGAAGGATGGATGAGAATAATAACTTAAAAAAAGCAATACTGTATTGGAGGCATGCAGCAGTACACACACACCTTCGAGATAGGGCTGCGCAGTACACATATTATAGATTAAGATGAGTCAAAGTAATTTCTTCAGCATAGTTGCATTTTCATATAAGTTATAGTTACATAGATAATTTTGGACTGAAAAAAGACAACAGTCCGTCAAGCTCAACCCCTCCACAAAAATAAAAACCTCCGTCTACTCCATTTAAATAGTGCATACACCCATAAACCAAAAATAGACAAAGATACAACCAAACATAAATTCACAAGCAAGATACAGTCACCAGCTGTAACCATGAAATTCTGCCGTCCAAGAAGACACCCATATATATAAAGCAAAAATTAGGGCACTGGCAATATCAGTAAACAGCCCTTATATATGGGGAGGTGCAAGTAAAAGTAAATTCATAAATAGCAAATACAAAGGGCAAGGATGCTTATATTAAAGGATTTTTATACTTTTCCAAGATAAGAATGTTGCAGTTTTTGCTTGCCTTTTTGTATTTGCTATTCAAGAAGACATCCAAAACTCCTTTAAATAGGTTCAGAGTTCAGCTACTTAAAATTTCAGGCACAGAATATTATACCATACCGCCCCCATCATGAAGAACCTTTTACATTGCTTAAGCTGAATTTTCCTCATGTCTTTTTTTCTCCCAAGAAGATGGCCATTCAGTCAGGGATCGTTGCCCGATCCGTAGGTAGATTTTCAACAAAGCCCCAATCGAACAGTGGTTTCAGCAGACAAAGCGCCCAAACACACCAGTACAAAGTAGTTAGATACAGCACTCTTTCCATAAAAAAAGATTTTATTGTGGTAGAAATAACATCATAATGATCTGCAGCGTTTTGGGGTTGTCCATCTTCTTCATCAAGCAACAAACATTATAAATGCCACCATGAGGTACATCCTTAATTACCTCAAATTTCAATCACATGATATCCATTCATCAATCAAGTGTGGTTGGTTCATCAAGTGATTCAGACCAAGTTAAACATGTTTAACGTACATATTTATATTGTACTATACACATATAATTATTAACTTTGTCAATGAATATACAGAGGCTGTTCAACAGCCTTCATGGAGGCTGTTGAACCGGCACTCAGACAAACTATAATTTATAGGTGATGATTCATACTCATAGTCATTAATATGATTACTACTTTCAATTTATCAGCAGTATTTTTTCAGTTAAAGAGGACCACTATGGCCCCCCTCATATACTAAGACACATCTTATTTTTAGATGTCTGGTGTATAAACTGGCTATTTATCTGTTTATAAAGTAGACTGTAATTCTGTTTAACCTATGAGACTTTTCACCCAGTCCATATAAAATTGCTGTTCCTCACAGTAAGTTTACCAGAGTTAAGAGGATTGTTAAGGACAATACATTGTGTGTTAGAAGGTTGTATGAGATGCAAATCCAAATACCTTTTGGAAACAGAGAAACAGTAGGTAGCATATCTAAAAAGAAAGCAGAAATACAATAGACTTGTATTTGTTAGTTAATATACAAGAGAGCTTGTCAAACTTTATCCTCCATGTCCCAAGGCCATAGTCCCCCTTCTCCCTGTCCCTAGGCCAGAATTTCTCTTAATGTCCCAAGGCCAGAGTCCCATCCAAATCTAGAGTCCCTGTCCGTCCCATGTAATCGTGTAACTGCTGTATTCGCCTTGTTGTTTCCTGTGTTTCTCCCTCTAGTGGTGAGCCCATAGGAACTGCAGTGACACACACACACGGTATTACATAATTATATATATATTGATGATATATACAGGGTCTGTACCGAGAATCATTATCTCAAAATTAGGTCTTAAAGTTCCGTTAATGTGTTAACAGGATTCGTTAACACTTAAGTGGACTTTTAACGTAACTTCCGATGGTGTGTTACCCACCTTAAAGGGACAGCTCAGTGGAAATTATCAATATTTGTTAATGCCTTCTTAGTATTCTAGATATTCTCCCCATTTTGAAAAATAAGTTGCTTTGCTGTTCCCTGCTGTTGACATTAGTGGTGACATTTCAGGTTCTAACGGTCCTTCTTCCCAGAATGCACCACGTCCTTGGAATGTCCTAACAGTAATTTCTATTGATTGGCTGTTTGGATGGGTCAAACATGCTCAGATCTCTATTGAGCAACTGAATCAACCCAGGCGTGGGTCAAGGGAAGGGGTCCTGCAAAACAGGAAGTCAGTTTTTCGGTTGCATTTATTTATCACAGACAAAATGCTGAATTGGCAGATAAGGTCATTGGGATGAAAAAATACTGCTCTTTTTTTCTGAAAGGCATATGTATTAGCAGTGAACTTTAAGTTAGGGGAACGTCTAGAGAACGCAAGCAATTTACCAAATTTTAACATCATAAATGCGTAATCCTAACGTGATTTTTCAGACTATTTTTAATGCCACCACAAAAATGGTCTTAATCGGAGTATAAAAAGGAAAAGGACTATGCAAGGAGAGATGGTATCGGTCGACATTGTTATCATGAGATCTCACATTGAATACTGGCACAATTTATGGTCACAGAGACCAACTAACAAATCACCCAAGCATATATGTAACAAACAAACATTGTATGTGAGTGTATGTTGGAAAGTAAAAAGGGGGAAATTGGAAGTTTACATAGTATCTTGCAAGCTTCAAATACAAATGGCACATGTTCTTATGTAAAGTATTTCACAAAAGGTTATAATATGTATAGCTATCGTTTTCATACTTATATAGTTATATATGCCCTTTATTCCATGTATCTATGCTGCGGATACCCATGGTAATACAATAAGACATAATAAAGATCATCATGTACTACTTAAAACCCATAAGGTTTTTAACGTGACTTTCTGACGCAAACCTTATGTAAGCTAACGTTTATTGTATATGCTTTACGGATGTAAGTTTACACCATGTTTGCGATAATGCTCTCTGTATATAGCCTCAAGTTTGCAAGCAGTAATTTAGTTACATGTAGATAGCTCTTTTAAATAAAAATCTCCTTACATCATGTAACATAATTCATACATGTTTGTTACACAGGATTGATCTGGAGAACCCAGAACCTGCATGGATCATATGTGGTAGACAAATTCTTCCTAAAATTACATAATATGTATAAGGCTGAGGCCAAACTGCAACGCTTCTCCCCGCGCGCACAGAAGTGGGCACGCTAATACTTGGGATTGCGGTGCGATCGTCAAATGTTTCTCAATTGGAGCGCATGCGATTGCGCAAAAAATGTGGATCGCAAGTGATCCGATTAATGGTCACACACGCAGCACACAGTCGCCCCCTAGTTCGGCACAATCAATTGGGTGCGCTTTTAAAAGTGTGATCGGATCACGGTTAAAAGTGCATCAGTGTGGCCTAGCCCTAAGTTTTACTTCTCATACCACCGGTCGCAGGGATTCCAGCTTCCTGATCACCAGGTTCCTTCAGACTCAATTTTAGATGTTTTTCACCCTGAAATAAAAGTGGGTTTACCCTCCAGTACTATATATCAAGATTTCTTTCTGTAAAATGTTAGGTACTGGTAAATGGGTATGTTTGAGATTAATGAAAGATTCATTTTAACTCATTCTACACTTTCTGGGTGTTTTCACCTTCATAAATCATGTGGCATGTGCAGGTGATGGCACAGATTATATAGTAACATAGTATATAAGGTTAAATAAAGACATACGTCCATCAAGTCCAACCTATTCACCCCCCTTTTTTTTTCATTTTTAACCCTACCTAACAGTTGATCCAGAGGAGGAAAAAAACCAGCTAAAAAGGGAGGAAAAATTCCTTCCTGACTCCAAACGGCAATCGGAAAGTATCCCTGGATCAACCAGATCTATATGCATTAATACCAGTAATTCTCAATATTCTTTAGTTTTAGAAACTTATCCAGGCCTTTTTTAAAGCTATTCAATGAACTTGCATTACCACATCTGCTGGAAGACAGTTCCACAGTTTCACCGTTCTCACTGTAAAGAAACCTTTCTAACCTGAAGATGAAACTTCTTTTCTTCCAACCTTAAAGGATGTCACAGTGTCCTTGATATGACCTGTTAGTAAACAATGCCCCAGAGAGTTCATTGTATGGGCCATTAATATATTTGATAAGGTTATATGTCCCCACGCAATGTCGCTTCTCCAATGTAACAGCCCTAACTTGTCTAATCTGCCTGCATATTCAAGTTTCCATTCCCTTTATTAATTTAGTTGCCCTTCTCTGAACTGCCTCAATTTCCAAGATGTCCCTTTTGTATATGGGATTCCAAAACTGCACCGCATATTCCAAATGAGGCCTTACCAATGCCTGTTAAAGAGGGGGATAATATTTTTCTCTCTTGAATCTATTCCTTTTTATACAAGACAGTATCTTGCTAGCTCTAGCCGTGCTATTGGCATTGTTTGCTACAGCTAAGTCTGTTATCTACCAGAACCCCCAAATCTTTTTTCATTACAGATGCACTTAACACAGAGTTATTTATGGTGTTGGTGGCACAGGATATTAATCCCAAATGCATCACCTTAAAATAGAATATCTATAGATATAGATATAATAGTTACAATCAACCGATTTTCCTCCATCTTTATTATATAAACTATCAATGTCTGACTTAAAGCCTAAGGTATTTTTTTTTCTTGCTCAAATTTTAATCGAGATGATCCTACATTACACATGACAGCCTTTTTAAAAGGCTTTTTTAAGAGCAATAGCACAATGCAAACTTCTTTTGCTGTCCGTTTAATCTGCCAGCTTGGTGTTTCGGACTCTTTATTGTAAAGCAGTGTAACAGTGAAGACAGGAGAAAGCCACAAACTGTTTTTCATTGCATTGATGTTGCTCAAAGAAAGAAAATTGAGAGTAAGAATAATCAATTCTACCTCCCTATGGAGGTTTGTTTAGTTTAAACTTTTCAGAAAAAATGTTTGTTCCTTTAACATACCTTAACATACCTTAAACACATCTTTATAGCGAGACATATATAGCAATGATTAGGAGATTAATTGCATGATAGATATTTATTAAAAGAAAACTATTCTGAAGGGTTGGTTATGGCAAAAGCAAGACGGGAGTGAAACCTAAAAGGCATAGTGAAACTAGCAGAAATAATTTGTGTTGCAAAAACTTGAGTTCTTTGCTCTTGAGGAAAGGAAATCTATTTGTAACATCTGATTCTGCATGCAGTAAAATATTTATTGATTCTTAAGATTAATATTGATGCCCGAGTCGATATAATCCACTATGCAGGGTTGTGGCAAGCTGAGTTCAAAGAAAAAAACAAAGTAATGGTAAAATTGTCAGTATTTAAAATGAGACCTGGAATTAGGAATAATTTAAGTTGCTCTGTATTACATTTAAATGACATGTTATACAAATTTAATATAAGCCAAATAATTATAATAAAGCAAAGCCATTCATTAAAGAATACATTTTCATGCACTCTCAAATTGAACTATTCCTTTAATGTATTGATTGAAGCCCAGGTGGTTAAGGAGCTATGCTTCACCTCGTTCTTCATTCAATAGCGCAAGGTCTGGGAACGAAAATAAGAAAAACTTACTTTTGCGCGATCCACCGCGGCGACACTGAAATCTCCAACCACTTCCCTGTTTTGTACAGCGGTCTGAGATTCAGTGTGGGGAGTGGTGGATCGCACAAAAGGTACTTATCTTCGTTCCTGGACCCTGCGCTATTGATTGAAAGAACGGGAGGTAAGGCATATCCCTTAACCTCTCAGGCTTCAATCAATAAATTAAATGAATAGTTCATTTTGAGAGTGAACTATTGCTTTAACTAAATATATTTTGAAATAAGTATCAACGCTTTACAACTACAACCAGTAAAAGTTTATTTGAAATGGTCCATATTCAACAGGTGGCATACAAAAGAACCTAATAAAAGAAACAAACCAAATGTGGTAGCTCAGATGCAATACTTTTTGGCATCCAGTCAACACTCCAAAGTATCTATGACTACACTCCAAAGGATCTACTGACTACACTCCAAAGTATCTACTGTCATACACTCCAAAGTATCTACTGCCATAAACTCCAAAGTATTTACTGCCATACACCCAAAGTATCTAATGTCATACACTCCAAAGTATCTACTGCCATACATGCAAAGTATCTATTGCCATACACTGCAAAGTATTTACTGCCATAACTCCAAAGGATCTACTGCCATATACTCCAAAGTATCTACTGCCATACTCTCCAAAGTTTCTACTGCCGTACACTCCAAAGTATCTACATGCCGTAACTCAAAGTACTACTGACTTTCACTCCAAAGTATCTACTGCCATATACTCCAAAGTGTTACTGCCATACACCCCCAAGTATCTACTGCCGTACTCTCCAAAATATCTACTGCCATACACTCTAAAGTATCTACTGCATACACTCCAAAGATCTATTGCCGTACACTCCAAAGTATCTACTGCCGTACACTCCAAAGAATCTACTGCTGTACACTCCAAAGTATCTACTGCCGTACACTCCAAATTATCTACTGCCATAACACTCCAAAGTATCTACTGCCATTACTCCAAAGTTTCTACTGCCGTACACCCCAAAGTATTCACTGCCATATACTCCAAAGTATCTACTGACTTTCACTCAAGTATCTACTGCCATACACTCCAAATTATCTACTGCCATACACTCCAAAGTATCTACTGCCGTACACTCCAAAGTATCTACTGCTATACACTGCAAAGTATTTACTGCCATACACTGCAAAGTATTTACTGCCATACACTGCAAAGTATATAGTCATACACTCCAAAGTATTCTACTGCCATACACTGCAAGTATCTATTGCCATACACTGCAAAGTATTTACTGCATACACTGCAAAGTATCTACTGCCATATACTCCAAAGTATCTACTGCCATACACCCCAAAGATCTACTGCCATATACTCCAAAGTATCTACTGTCATACACTCCAAGTATCTACTGCCGTACACCCCAAAGTATCTACTGCGTACTCTCCAAAGTATCTACTGCATACACTCCAAAGTATCTACTGCCGTACACTCCAAAGTTATCACTGACTTTCACTCCAAAGTATCTGCTGCCATACACTCCAAAGTATCTCTTGCGTTACACTGCAAAGTATTTACTGCCATACACTCCAAAGTATCTACTGCCATAGACCCCAAAGTATCTACTGCCGTACTCTCCAAAGTATCTACTGCCATACACTCCAAAGTATCTACTGCTATACACTCCAAAGTATCTACTTACTTTTGCTCCAAAGTATCTACTGCCATACACTCCAAATTATCTACTGCCAGACACTCTAAAGTATCTACTGCCATATACTCCAAAGTTTCTATTGCCGTACACCCCAAAGTATCTACTGCCATAAACTCCAAAGTATCTAATTTTCATACACTCCAAAGTATCTACTGCCATACACTCAAAATTCTACTGACTTTCACTCAAAGTATCTACTGCCATACACTCCAAAGTATCTAATGCCATAAACTCCAAAGTATCTACTGCCATATACTCCAAAGTATCTATTGCCATACACTCCAAAGTATCTACTGCCGTACAATCCAAATTATCTACTGCCATACACTCCAAATTCTACTGCCATATACTCCAAAGTATCTACTACCATACACTCCAAAGTATCTACTGTCATACACTCCAAAGTATCTACTGCCATACACCCCAAAGTATCTACTGCCATATACTCCAAAGTATCTACTGACTTTCACTCCAAAGTATCTACTGCCATACACTCCAAAGTATCTCTTGCCGTACTCTCCAAAGTATTACTGACATACACTCCAAATTATCTACTGCCATTCACTCCAAATATCTATGCCATATACTCCAAAGTATCTATGCCATACACCCCAAAGTATCTACTGCCATATACTCCAAAGTATCTACTGTCATACACCCCAAAGTATCTACTGCCATACTCTCAAAGTTTCTACTGCCATACACTCCAAAGTATCTACTGCCGTACACTCCAAAGTATCTACTGACTTTCACTCCAAAGATTCTATCCATATACTCCAAAGTATCTACTGCCATACACCCCAAAGTATCTCTATGCCGTACTCTCCAAAATATCTACTGCCGTACTCTCCAAAATATCTACTGCCATACACTCTAAAGTATCTACTGCCATACACTCCAAAGTATCTATTGCCATACACTCCAAAGTATCTACTGCTGTACACTCCAAAGAATCTACTGCTGTACACTCCAAGTACTACTGCCATACACTCCAAATTATCTACTGCCATACACTCCAAAGTATCTACTGCCATATACTCCAAAGCTTCTACGTCGTACACCCCAAAATATCTACTGCCATATACTCCAAAGTATCTACAGCCATACACTCCAAATATCTACTGCCATACACTCCAAAGTATCTACTGCCGTACACTCCAAAGTATCTACTGCTATACACTGCAAAGTATTACTGCCATACACTGCAAAGTATTACTGCCATACACTGCCAAAGTATCTACTGCCATATTCTCCAAACTATCTACTGCCATACTCTCCAAAGTATCCTAATTCATTTCGAAGGTTACCGAACTATATTTTAGGGGTTGCCGAAAATAGTAACAATAAATTTAAGGATTATCGAAATCGAGCAATACTACCGAAATCAAAGGCTACATTCGAAGGTTAGCGAACGATACATTCTATGGTTACCGAAAACAAACCATACATTCGAGGGTTACTGAAAACAAACAATATATTCGAGGGTTAGCGAAAACGAACACTACATTTGAGGGTAACAGAACGATACATTCTAGGGTTAGCGAAAATGAACCATACATTCGAGGGTTACTGAAAACGAAACTACATTTGAGGTAAGCGAATGATACATTCTAGGGTTAGCGAATGGCCTGTAAATTCAATAATTATCGAATTTACAATAATTATCGAAAATACAGCCATGATTTTGAAAAACCAAACTATTTCGACCTAGTGACCATCACTTTCCCACAGCTTTAGATGAAACTACTGATACATCGATAGGTCAGTAAATACACATTGTAATGCTATTTCTAACCTTCAAGCCCAAGTTGTTTTTTTTTTCCACTGAAGTTCCCCTTTAAACATAATAAAAATACTGCTCTTTTTAAAAAATGTAGGATATTGTGTACAAAAAAAGCATGCCATACAGGTTTTTAAAAATTGAGTAGATTTCTTCCTATCTAGGCTGACATAGACCTAATCATAATCATCATAGAGCACTTTCTCATTGAAGTGAAAGGAGCTCTCAGCAAAAGCGTAGATAATTAGAGAATAATGTCACTCCGCGTGTTTATGATAACTGCTGATGTCTACATGATAGGAAGCAATGTGGCAGGAATCTTCATTGGTAAAAATGCAAATAAATAGAGTTGACATTTTCTGCATACAGTATGTTAACTCTTAATATGACCCGTGTTGTATATAAATATGTATTATATATATATTATATATATAAATATAAGAGAGAGAGAGAGAGAGAGATAGAGAGAGAGAGAGAGAGAGAGAGTGGGGTGGGAGAGAGAGAGATACATAGAAAGATAATCAATGCACATTCCTAGACCCCATACAATATCATATTATCGCACACTGGCATACTTTATAAACAAAGGGGTTTTAGAAACATTACTGTGATCACATGAATGAAAAGCCTTCCAACCACGTCAAGGTAACCCCAGTCGGAAGTTCTAACTTCTAACCTTTTTTACTTCAATTACTATTAGCAAACTTTTGCATTTCTCATAGTTGTGCACTGGATCCATAGGAATGTGCATTAATTATCTTTTCTATGTTGTATACATGTTTGACCAGATCAGTACACTTCCGCAAATGTAGTGTAAATTAGCCTAATTAGAGAGCTTCCACAATCGTTTTATTTTTGATAGATAGATATATAGATAGATAGATAGATAGATAGATAGATAGTATATAGAAGATAGATAGATAGATAGATACCGTATATACTCGAGTATAAGTCGACCCGATATAAGTCGAGGTACTCTATTTCTACATGAAAAATTATTAAAAACTCATTGACTCGAGTATAAGTCGAGGGTAGAAATTATCACTACTACTGCAAACCTGTAATTGGCTAAAGTGATTAGAAAATGAAAATGAATAAAGAGAGGTCCATGGTTTTCTTTAAAAGTATTTTTTTCAAATAAAACAAACACCTGTTTTGTAATCACTACCAGTATATGCATCAAGTACATCAGGAACCACAAACATACGGTACTGATACCCATATAACCATGTTAGCACTGTAATTGGGTGACGGGCTTTGCAAAAAAAGCATGGCAAATATTTTAACTGGGAAACCTTTAACTGAATCAAAGTTCAGGCTTAAACAGCAATATGAAACATACGGTATTTAAAATCCTTCAAAATCGGATCCCTCATCATCATTTTTGTGCAAATAGTGCCTCAAATTCAGCTGGTGTAATGTCATCTGCATAGACATTATCATACCATCATCAATATTTACATCATCTTCATCACTCGCTGCTGTGCTGAACAAAACATCGTCTTCTGTACCATCCATGGCATTACTTATACCACATTTCTGAAAAGCACGTTTGATGATGTCTTTCTGGAATGTCCTCCCATGCATCTCGTACCCACTTTGCTACTAATTCTATGTCAGGCTTCATAAGATTTCCACATTTTGTTAATTTGGCTTGACCTGACGACATCCATTCGTGCCACATTTTTCGCCCGCGTTCTTTAAAAGGTTTGTTTATAGACACATCCAGAGGCTGTAAAACAGATGTTAGCCCCACCTGGAATAACAGCCAAGTGGTTTGAAAAGACTTAGCCATTGTTTTTGACATCTTCACATATATGTTTAAAGCTACTCCTGGTCGTCCATTCCAAATCTCCTCTAGCCATTTTTTTGTTTCCTTGTTCATCCATCCACCCTTTGACATGTACGGACAGTAATTTGTGGGGGGAATTTGGCATTTTTAGGCAAAGTCTTCCTTTTAAATATAATAACAGGCTGCAGCTTGACTCCATTGGCCAACATGCCAGAACACTGTAAATGATTTTTTTTCATTCCTGGTTGTTCTAAGGAAAATGTGTTTTTTCTCCCAGGATCCACTGTTCTGTTGCTTGGAAGATCAAAAGTCATTGCTGCTCATCCATATTCCTGATACTTCCAAGGCATAATTATAAAGCTTCTTTGTTTTATAATGAATTGATGGAATGACATGACCTTTTCCTCAAGATTCTGTGGCAGCTTTTGGGATATCTTCGTTCTCTGGCGCAAGCAAAGTCCAAACCATTCATGAATCGGGTACACCATCCAGCTGATGCAACGAAGTTCTCAATACCTTCTGTTTTATATTTCTCATCTTTAGCCATTTGAAGGGCATGTAATCGGATTCCCATGCGTGTTATGCAGTATCCATTTAGACACATTCCACAACCCATTTATTTAAGTCAGTCTCTAGAGCCCCATGTGAGGTTGTTAAACCACGACAAGCCTTTTTTTGACTTCGGCATTTTCTCCAAATCAGTCTTCATTTTTCGCCAGTCTCTCGCACCTGTTTTTTCATCAACGCCAAATTCTCGCCTGCAATGGAATTATTGCTTTCCTCTGCCCTAGACACAACCTTCATTTTTAAATCCAGCTCATATGATCTTCGTTTTCTTCCACGATCAAAAATTTCTAACAGATTAAAGAAACAGAACTCAGCAACCACATTAAAATTAGAAGCGAGGCACTGATTACTGCTTATATATACAGGTGTTCTGCCTTATGATTCTGTATGGTTTTGAGGCTAGCCAAATCCAGTACCATAATACCCAATTCCTTGGCACTCCAGATTTTAGAAACCACAACTCCCAGCATGCTTTATTTGGTGGGAGTTGTAGTTTCTAAACATCTGGAGTGGCAAGTTTCAACAATCAACAATAAATCAATCATTTAGCCCTACAAGAACAAGCATGCTCCTTCCCACTACCGGTACTTTGAAAATCCAGTAATCCCAAATCCTTGCCGCGCGCCTACGTCCACGCGCCTAATTCCTTCTGCTCCTGTGATCTCTGTCATCTCTCCCTCTTCTCCGGTGATCTCTGCCTCCAGTGCTTTATTTCGGCGGCATCTTTGATGGACGAGAACGGCCGGTAGGAGCACTACTTTTTTTATATTTTGCAGCCTCCAAAAATCGTTAAACTGTATTGACTCGAGTATAAGTCGAGGTGGGTTTTTAAGACCCATTTAAAAAACCCAACCCTCGGCTTATACTCGAGTATATACGGTAGATAAAAAAGATCAAGCTGTGCAGCACTCAATAGAATGTATTGTTGAGAGACAATCATAACATAATGCCCCCCTTTCTCAGCCATAATACAATAATGATGTTAGTGTGCATTCTGGGAAGAAGAACCTGAAATGGCAGCTCACTAATGTAACAGCAGGGAATAGCAAGGGATATAAATTCAACTGATTTTTCAAATGGAAGAGAATATGTAGAATAACTAGGTATACATAATATAAACTAATAATTTTTTTAAATAATGATATTTTCCACTGAACTCTCACTTTAAGAAGCCCCTTAGTATTCCTTTACCTCTAACAGTATGATCTGTCATTCTATGCATATGGCAGACTTAGCCATTTCCTTTTATTTCTAGTAGCCCCTTGCATAAGCATACGGCTTTCTACTAGGAGAGGTGGGACTTTTTTTTATGTCATTTATATGGCCCCTGCGAGTCTGGTATAATTAGATAGTAATGCCAATTTTGAATCCCAATAGCATTGATGATCCTATATCAATAACATTGGTGCCGTTGAACTCATGTATCTAAATGTTTTTAATAATTTAATAGCTACATAATGTTTTTTAAGTGTATGTCCATCCAAATCGGTAGTTTTTGTATAATGTAGCTCCCCCCTACTAACCCCAAACCGCAGTAGGTCTGTTTTATAAAAAAAAAGAGCACAACCGTACTCCAGTCTAGGCACCGTAGCAGCTGAACCTAGGCAGCATACAATACCAACCAGACGGTACAGTCAGTAACTATCAAAACTACTAGAGCACAGACAGCGATACTACTACTTACAAGTACTTACCAGCGCGAGATCCTGGGCGGTAAGTACTTTTTTCAATCTTTTTTACAAACAAACCATGCGTTTGTCCCAACCCGAAACCCATTGCACAAAAAACTACATTACACAAAAGGATTTTATCTACATTAACTAGCGTGATGGATCTGGATGGATAGATGGAGGGAGGGAAGGGGGGACATGCGCTCCACAGTGCATGCCTGCATCAAGAGGAGAGGTGAAAGCTTTTTACAGGAGGACAGCTCCTACTCTTCACTTTCCTGAATTTACACGACACTAGCAGAGGAACCATTGAATAGCATTTCACACCCGCAAAATTCACATTTTCATAATCGGCCTTATCATAAATAAATAATACATATTTTGATAATACTATCTAGTGGTTCAATGTTTAATATTAAACCTGATTTCCACATTACACAATCATTGCAAAAGAGGAAAAATAGAAAAGAGGAATACATGAGCAAGAGGGGGTAGTAAAGAAAGTGTGTGGTAACTGAAGGGAGACATGTGAGGAGGAAAAGAAAGTGGGTATTGACAGGATTTAAAGGGCAAGTTCAGTGCAAATCCATATGCTTTTCAAAAAGAGCAGCATTTTTTCATCCCAATGACCTCATCTGCCAATTCACAGCATTTTCTCTGTGTATAAATAATGCAACTGAAATACTGACTTCCGGTTTGCAGGATCCCTAGTAGAGACCGTTAAGGTCTTGCACTTGACCCCAGCGCCTGGGTTGATTCAGTTGCCCAGTAAGATCTGAGCATTTTGACCCATCCAACAGCCAATCTGTAGAAATACTGTAAGGAACATTCCAAGGGTGGTGCATCCTGGGAAGAAGGACCGTTAGAACCTGAAATGTCAGCTCACTAAAGTCAACAGCAGGGAACAGCAAAGGGTATGAAATCAACATTTTTTCAAAATGGGAGAGAATATGTAAAATAACTAAGTATGCATTACACAAACTAACAATTTAACAAATATTGATCATTTCCCCTGAACTGTCCCTTTAAGAAGGGTAATGAAATGAGGAAAGTAGAGGAGAAAATGCTGATAGGAGAAGAGGCAAGGATAGAGGATTTCGAGAAATTAAACAATATCGAGTGCAGGTGTTAATAGAGTAAAGGAAAAAAATAGGAGGAAATATCTGTAGTATTCATTTAATCAGCTGGATCAGAATTGTGTCTGCAAACTTATGGATGCCTGGCGTTCATTGTATTGTTTTCAAGAACCAATCATCAAATCTGGTTGATTTAACTGAATACCACAGATATGACATGACCTGATAAATGAGAACTTTCACAAACATAGGAAGATATGGAAAAGACAGAGGAGCAAAGAATAATGAAAGGAGAAATAAAGACTTTTGAAAGATGAATGAGACACAAATAAAAAGCAGACAAAAAAATGGATTTAAATTTAAACTAATCAATAGGGATTTATGGCCCTTTTTAATCAAATTAATGGAAAGTCAAATAGAGAAATGACTACACCATCTATACCGCCCTGGTAACACTTAAAGGGCTGTACAATGTAAAAATAACTAGCTTACTGGTGCTTTAAATATAAGTTTTTATTTTGTGTTGTTCTATTATCTTCCATACCCTAATTTTAGTGCTTGAATATTGCTGGCTTCCTCCTTCACTCTAATCCTGTTTTTAAGACTGCCCCCAAATCTCCAAATCTTCAACATGCCCTTTGCCAGATAATAGCACGGGCGTTTGAAGAGCGTCGTGGTGACTTGCTGCTAGCGAGGTGCGATGCTCACAGGGTCACCACACATTCTAAAAATTTATTTGATAAATATTTAATGACAAGAGAAATTATTAAAGGGACTGATACTTTTCACATTATTTGCACGCACCTTTATAATTTTCACTAGGATAACTAACTTAGGGGCATATTTACAAATAATCAATATTTTCGCTATTTCGCTATCACATGACATCTCAACGGCAAAGACATTATTTCCACTGTATTTATAATCCGACTGGCTGTAATATCGGCAGTTTGTATTGGAGGTAGTATATGCAAGTGTATCGGCGGTAGTATGGGCAGGTGTATCGGCGGTAGTATGGGCAGGTGTATCGGCAGTAGTAGTGCGATGTGCGCCGCCTTTATTCATTGAATTGTCTGGTATTACAGCCAAAAGAGAAATTTCAGAGCTATTTTCACACATTTTTTATTAAACACTTTTGATAAAGAGGAAAGTTTTACCTTTTTGCCACTTTTTTTGCCACCATTTCACCAGAATTTTAACCCAACATTAGACTATCTTTAATGAAAATCAACACGGTAGTCTAAGGTGGTGTAAATACATCTATGGAGACTATCCCAGAAATGGGTTCATTTACTTACGGAATGTTAACATGACTATTTCCTACACAGCAATACTGTGGGTTTTTTTGTTACCCTATTAATCTAACTTTGATAATTAGCTGCGGTTTGCTAAAATTAGCAATACTGAAAATTAGCCATGATGTTTTTACCCTATTAATTAAATAGAGAATTTGCCTGGGTGAGTTTCACACTATTTATCATATCTTTTGATGAAAAAAACACCATGGTGTTCAGTGTGTATTAACCTATTTGACACTACTTTGAAAAGCCACCAGGGAGTGTCACCTACGGTATTTACCATCATTAATATTCTGAAATCACTTTTCTAGTTCACTGCATTACCTAGCTTTTCGCCGCATTTTCAGCATTATTAAGCACTACTTTTTGACACCTAATTTTTGCCTTTGAGTAAATTCGTTTTTTTATAACTACACAAAGGAAAAGTGAAAAATTTAAAAATGGTGGTAAATCTGGCAGGAAAAAATGTGAAAATAATGCCCCTTTAACATACAGTATGTCCCGTAGATCATCATTCGACTTTATTGGAAAATAGAGAAAATTCGAACCTAAAAAAGCGGTCTTACTAAAATCAGATATCACAGATCGTATTACATTAAAGCTGGATTTTTCCCGGGGGACGAGGAACTCGGGAACTCGTTGGTCTTCGGTGGTGGGTGAGAAGGTGGTTGCTTCTAGAGTTGGGTCGTTGAATGTGGATGTGGCGGTGTCTTATTTTGGGATTGAGGTGTCTGCATAACATGAGTTGTACGAGACAAGAAGAAGACAAAGGCCACTGTGTTTCCTTCTGGTGGATTTTAACCCAGGTGTCATCCACATATCTGAACCAGTAATTGGGTGCTATGCCCTTAAATGTCTATTGTACTACTTTTCTTATAAGCACTGTAAATGTTACACTTGTGAATTCCATTCACATTATATGTGCCCCATTCGAACCCTTGTAGGGCCTCATCTAAAGTATGCTTTGTAGTTTGGGGCATCAGTCCACGGAAAAGATTTTAATGAACTGGACAAGGTACCAAGAAGCAAACAATCTGATAAGAGGGATGGTATATTTGTGTTTATGAGTTGGATTTGTTTTCCCCGGAAAAGAGGCATTTGTGAGAAATATGATAACCATTTACAGATATGCTAGAAGACATCACAGCAAATTAGCTGAGGATCTTTTCTCTGATAAGGTCCATCCCTATTAGAGATAAATGAAAATCCAGTTTGAACCCAATTAAATCAGAACTTTTCAAATTTTCGATCTAATTTTTCAAATTTGTAACAGATTTTCTAAGTTCCAAGTTTCGAAAATTGTGAAAATTTAATTAGACCACAGATTGTTTAAAAAAAAATTTACTGTGAGTTTGTTCTGCCTAAAAAATAGTGTGTGTATTTCCAAACACATCTATAAGGCATCTTGAATAGCTATGGTTGGTGGGCGGAATAAGCATTACTTTTTTGGGGGGGGGGGTTAGGGTGCTGGGTATTGCATTGATTTAATGATTTGATAACTTTATTAACCCACATATATATGTAACTACGTTCATCATTGGCTTTGTGAGTGAAAACCCACAGAAACACTAGGAGACACACAATGTGATTGTGATAACCATACCTAAATAATCATCTCTCAATCGTGAATAGAGCGTATGAACAAAACATGAAAGCTGCAGCGATTTCATCCCATCCAGCAAAACAACGGATTTCGGGAAATCATGCTTTTGTTAAAGTACTGGACATTAGTATTGGTGCCTGTGATAGACAAAATAAATTGCAGATGCTTCTTCCATTTTGCATAGGGGTCAAGATGATCATACAGTCCATTGTCTTAGAACAAAGATTAGCAGTGACATCATGCTAAAAATCTTTGTCTAAGTGGCATTATCTGCCATGTCCATCTGAACTGGCAGGGTATTAGCATAGGACAAAAAAAAGATTGAACGTCACCAGATAGAATAGATAGTAAAGTCATAATGATTCCCTTAGATCTGAGGGGTGAAGCCTATAATCCATTCAGAGGGACTGCTGATTTGGCATATTACCGTTATGTCCTCTGGGAGACTGAACCGGACAAATGATTGCGGTGGTGTCGGGTGAAAAGGCCAGGACGCGGGCCCACGTAACTCTCGGACCTTTGGAAAATCTATTGTGCTATATGTTATAACGATTACCTTCTTTATCAGACAGTGGATGCTTCTGTTGAATTGCTGTGCAGCCAGGCGACCAGTTGAAGAACCTGCTAGGCTGAGTAACGTAAGTCCCGGTTCCCCGGCGTTTCTTTCATATCTGCCTTAAGTTTATTGCTATTTTGTGGATATCTTATTACGGCAGGATACGTCTGCCACTTACTATTGTAACATTGGGGGAATCGATATACACACTCTATCGTGCACTTTGTAACTATTCAGTCCTGTGGTATTACAGCCTTAGAACCAACAACTAACTGTTTTCCTTTCTGGAGGATTCATTTGGAATTGCTACAATAGTGATTCATTAGTGGATACTTTTGTGGAACCACCTGTCTTGGGATTTCTAAGACTGCTACATCAGGGTCCATGGCAGCTTATACCTTTAAAAGCACACAGGGACGCCTGTGATGGCGCTATGTATGTGATGTTTTAGATAAGTTATTGCACTTAGAATGCTAAGTGCATTCTTGTTATATATGCATGCTTTAATTGATGTTTAAAGTATCTCTAATAAATTTGACATTTGATGGGAAACCTACCTAGCGACCTATTATATTTTGGTGGATCTAATATGGAGTGTGCCTTTTTTTTAAGGGGTCTTTTTTTGGACCTCCCTTTGAAGTTCATTTCTTTGTCGTATGATATGTGCTTCCTTTTGGCACCGCTATATTTTTAGCGTTCTCCTAGCCACGTTTTGCTACTTGGTCTGTGCACTCCCTATACTAGTCGTGTGTAAAGTCAACATAATTTGTACCATATTCAGATCTAGTCATTTGTAACAAAAAAGTTCATTGCAGGCTTGGCAGTCAGTTTGACTTATATGATATACGACATATTTTGTTGTCAATTCTGTAATTAACTGATTGACAATTTGTCTGTGTGCTAAATCAGTGTTTATTTTGTGAGTCGTCTACCAAATTAGAACTTTGTTATCTTTAAAGCATTTCTGTACTTTGGCGTGTAGCAGTAGAATATTTGGGGTGTATGTCAGTAGATACTTTGGAGAGTACGGCATAATAATTTGGAGTGTATGGCAGTAGATATTTGGGGTGTATGTCAGTAGATACTTTGGAGTGTACGGCAGTCGATACTTTGGAGTGTACGGCAGTAGATACTTTGGAGTGTATGGCATAGATACTTTGGAGAGTATGGCAGTAGATAGTTTGGAGAATATGGCAGTAGATACTTGGCAGTGTATGGCAGTAAATACTTTGCAGTGTATGGCAGTAAATACTTTGCAGTGTATAGCAGTAGATACTTTGGAGTGTACGGCAGTAGATACTTTGGAGTGTATGGCAGTAGATAATTTGGAGTGTATGGCTGTAGATACTTTGGAGTATATGGCAGTAGATATTTTGGGGTGTACGACGTAGAAGCTTTGGAGTATATGGCAGTAGATACTTTGGAGTGTATGGCAGTAGATAATTTGGAGTGTATGGCAGTAGTACTTGAGTGTACAGCAGTAGATTCTTTGGAGTGTACAGCAGTAGATACTTTGGAGTGTATGGCAATAGATACTTTGGAGTGTATGGCAGTAGATACTTTAGAGTGTATGGCAGTAGATATTTTGGAGAGTACGGCAGTAGATATTTTGGAGAGTACGGCAAGAGATACTTTGGGGTGTATGGCAGTAGATACTTTGGAGTATATGGCATTAGAATACTTTGGAGTGAAAGTCAGTAGATACTTTGGAGTGTACGGCAGTAGATACTTTGGAGTGTATGGCAGTAGAAACTTTGAGAGTATGGCAGTAGATACTTGGGGTGTATGACAGTAGATACTTTGGAGTATATGGCAGTAGATACTTTGGGGTGTATGGCATTAGATACTTTGGAGTATATGGCAGTAGATATTTGGAGTGATGGCAGTAGATAATTTGGAGTGTATGTCAGTAATACTTTGGAGAGTACGGCAAGAGATACTTTGGAGTGTATGGCAGTAGATACTTTGGAGTGAAAGTCAGTAGATACTTTGGAGTATATGGCAGTAGATACTTTGGGGTGTATGGCAGTTAGATACTTTGGAGTGTATGACAGTAGATACTTTGGAGTGTATGTAGTAGATACTTTGGAGTATATGGCAGTAGAATTTGGAGTGTATGGCAGTAGATAATTTGGATTGTACGGCAGTAGATACTTTGGAGTGTATGGCAATAGATACTTTGGAGTATATGGCAGTAGATACTTTGGAGTTTATGGCATTAGATACTTTGGAGTGTATGGCAGTAGATACTTTGAGTGAAAGTCAGTAGAATTTTGAGTGTATGGCAGTAGATACTTTGGAGTGTAGGAAAATAGATACTTTGGAGTTTATGGCAGTAGATACTTTGGGGTGTACGGCAATAAAACTTTGGAGTATATGGCAGTAGATACTTTAGAGTGTCTGGCAGTAGATAATTTGGAGTGTATGGCAGTAGATACTTTGGAGCAAAAGTAAGTAGATACTTTGGAGTGTACGGCAGTAGATACTTTGGAGTGTATGGCAGTAGATACTTTGGAGTGTATGGCAGTAGATACTTTGGGGTCTATGGCAGTAGATACTTTGGAGTGTATGGCAGTAAATACTTTGCAGTGTAACGCAAGAGATACTTTGGAGTGTATGGCAGCAGATACTTTGGAGTGAAAGTCAGTAGATATACTTTGGAGTGTACGGCAGTAGTACGGCAGTAGATACTTTGGAGTGTATGGCAGTAGATACTTTGGAGAGTACGGCAGTAGATACTTTGGGGTGTACGGCAGTAGATACTTTGGAGTGTATGACAGTAGATACTTTGGAGTATATGGCAGTAGATACTTTGGGGTGTATGGCAGTAGATACTTTGGAGTATATGGCAGTAGATACTTTGCAGTGTATGGCAGTAAATACTTTGCGGCCACGTAACTCTCGGACCTTTGGGAAAATCTATTGTGCTGTATATGTTTATAACGATTACTTCTTTATCAGACAGTGGATGCTTTCTGTTGAATTGCTGTGCAGCCAGGCGACCAGGTGAAGAACTGCTAGGCTGAGTAACGTAAGTCCCGGTTCCCCGGCTTTCTTTCATATCTGCCTTAAGTTTATTGCTATTTTGTGGATATCTTATTACGGCAGGAACGTCTGCCACTTACTATTGTGAACATTGGGGGAATCGATATACAATACAGCTATCGTGCACTTTGTAACTATTCAGTCCTGGTATTACAGCCTTAGGAACCAACAACTGTAAACTGTTTTCCTTTCTGGAGGATTCATTTGGAATTGCTACAAGTAGATTCATTAGTGGATACTTTGTGTGGAACCACCGTCTTGGGATTTCTAAGACTGCTACAATCAGGGTCCATGGCAGCTTTTACCTTTAAAAGCACACAGGGACGCCTGTGATTGCGCTATGTATGTGATGTTTAGATAAGTTAATTGCACTTAGAATGCTAAGTGCATTCTTGTTATATATGCATGCTTTAATTGATGTTATAAAGTATCTCTAATAAATTTGACATTTGATGGGAAACCTACCTAGCGACCTATTATTATTTTTGGTGGATCTAATATGGAGTGTGCCTTTTTTTTAAGGGGTCTTTTTGGACCTCCCTTTGAAGTTCATTCTTTGTCGTATGATATGTGCTTCCTTTGGCACGCTATTTTTAGCGTTCTCCTAGCCACGTTTTGCTACTTGGTCTGTGCACTCCTATACTAGTCGTGTGTAAAGTCACACATAATTTACCCTATTCAGATCTAGTCAATTTGTAACAAAAAAGTCATGCAGGCTTGGCAGTCAGTTTGACTATATGATATACGACATATTTTGTTGTCAATTTCGTAATTAACTGATTGACAATTTGTCTGTGTGGCTAAAATCATGTTTATTTTGTGAGTCGTCTAGCAAATTAGAACTTTGTTATCTTTAAAGCATTTCTGTACTTTGGCGTGTACGGCAGTAGATACTTTGGGGTGTATGTCAGTAGATACTTTGGAGAGTACGGCAGTAGATAATTTGGAGTGTATGGCAGTAGATAATTTGGGGTGTATGTCAGTAGACTTTGGAGTGTACGGCAGTCGATACTTTGGAGTGTACGGCAGTAGTAGATCTTTGGAGTGTATGGCAGTAGTATAATTTGGAGAGTATGGCAGTAGATAGTTTGGAGAATATGGCAGTAGATACTTTGCAGTGTATGGCAGTAATACTTTGCAGTGTTGGCAGTAATACTTTGCAGTGTATAGCAGTAGATACTTTGGAGTGTACGGCAGTAGATACTTTGGAGTGTATGGCAGTAGATAATTTGGAGTGTATGGCTGTAGATACTTTGGAGTATATGGCAGTAGATATTGGGGTGTACGACAGTAGAAGCTTTGGAGTATATGGCAGTAGATACTTTGGAGTGTATGGCAGTAGATAATTTGGAGTGTATGGCAGTGATACTTGGAGTGTACAGCAGTAGATTCTTTGGAGTGTACAGCGAGTAGATACTTTGGAGTGTATGGCAATAGATATTGGAGTGTATGGCAGTAGATACTTTAGAGTGTATGGCAGAGTAGATATTTGGAGAGTACGGAGAGTAGATATTTGGAGAGTACGGCAGTAGATACTGGGGTGTATGGCAGTAGATACTTTGGAGTATATGGCAGTGAGTAGATAATTTGGAGTGAAAGTCAGTAGATACTTTGGAGTGTACGGCAGTAGATACTTTGGAGTGTATGGCAGTAGAAACTTTGGAGGTATGGCAGTAGATACTTTGGGGGTATGACAGTAGATACTTTGGAGTATATGGCAGTAGATACTTTGGGGTGATGGCAGTAGATACTTTGGAGTATATGGCAGTAGATATTTGGAGTGAATGGCAGTAGATAATTTGGAGTGTATGTCAGTAGATACTTTGGAGAGTACGGCAAGAGATACTTTGGAGTGTATGGCAGTAGAACTTTGGAGTGAAAGTCAGTAGATACTTTGGAGTATATGGCAGTAGATACTTTGGGGTGTATGGCAGTAGATACTTTGGAGTGTATGACAGTAGATACTTTGGAGTGTATGGTGAGTAGATCTTGGAGTATTAGGCAGTAGATATTTGGAGTGTATGGCAGTAGATAATTGGAGTGTACGGCAGTAGATACTTTGGAGTGTATGGCAATAGATACTTTGGAGTATATGGCAAGTAGATACTTTGGAGTGTATGGCAGTAGATACTTTGGAGTGTATGGCAGTAGATACTTTGGAGTGAAAGTCAGTAGATATTTTGGAGTGTATGGCAGTAGATACTTTGGAGTGTATGAAAAGTAGATACTTTGGAGTTTATGGCAGTAGATACTTTGGGGTGTACGGCAATAGAAACTTTGGAGTATATGGCAGTAGATACTTTAGAGTGTCTGGAGTAGATATTTGGAGTGTATGGCAGAGTAGATACTTTGGAGAGCAAAGTAAGTAGATACTTTGGAGTGTACGGCAGTAGATATTTGGAGTGTATAGCAGTAGATACTTGGAGTGTATGGCAGATACTTGGAGTATGGCAGTAGATACTTTGGGGTATGGCAGTAGATACTTGGAGTGTATGGCAGTAATACTTGCAGGTGTACGCACAAGAGATACTTTGGAGTGTATGGCAGCAGAGATACTTTGGAGTGAAAGTCAGTAGATACTTTGGAGTGTACGAGTAGATACTTTGGAGTGTATGGCAGATACTTTGGAGAGTACGGCAGTAGATAATTTGGGGTGTACGGCAGTAGATACTTTGGAGTGTATGACAGTAGATACTTTGGAGTATATGGCAGTAGATACTTTGGGGTGTATGGCAGTAGATACTTTGGAGTATATGGCAGTAGATACTTTGCAGTGTATGGCAGTAAATACTTTGCAGTGTATGGCAATAGATACTTTGCAGTGTATGGCAGTAGATACTTTGGAGTGTATGACATTAGATACTTTGCAGTGTATGGCAGTAAATACTTTGCAGTGTATGGCAGTAAATACTTTGCAGTGTATAGCAGTAGATACTTTGGAGTGTACGGCAGTAGATACTTTGGAGTGTATGGCAGTAGATAATTTGGAGTGTATGGCAGTAGATACTTTGGAGTGAAAGTCAGTAGATACTTTGGAGTATATGGCAGTAGATACTTTGGGGTGTACGGCAGTAGAAACTTTGGAGTATATGGCAGTAGATACTTTGGAGTGTATGGCAGTAGATAATTTGGAGTGTACGGCAGTAGATACTTTGGAGTGTACAGCAGTAGATTCTTTGGAGTGTACGGCAGTAGATACTTTGGAGTGTACGGCAATAGATACTTTGGAGTGTATGGCAGTAGATACTTTAGAGTGTATGGCAGTAGATATTTTGGAGAGTACGGCAGTAGATACTTTGGGGTGTATGGCAGTAAACACTTTGGAGTATATGGCAGTAGATACTTTGGAGTGAAAGTCAGTAGATACTTTGGAGTGTACGGCAGTAGATACTTTGGAGTGTACGGCAGTAGAAACTTTGGAGAGTATGGCAGTAGATACTTTGGAGTATATGGCAGTAGATACTTTGGAGTATATGGCAGTAAATACTTTGCAGTGTATGGCAATAGATACTTTGCAGTGTATGGCAGTAGATACTTTGGAGTGTATGACATTAGATACTTTGGAGTGTATGGCAGTAAATACTTTGGAGTTTATGGCAGTAGATACTTTGGAGTGTATGACAGTAGATACTTTGGAGTGTATGTCAGTAGATACTTTGGAGTGTATGTCAGTAGATACTTTGGAGTGTTGACTGGATGCCTAAAAAGTATTGCATCTGAGCTACCACATTTGGTTTGTTTCTTTTATTAGGTTCTTTTGTATGCCACCTGTTGAATATGGACCATTTCAAATAAACTTTTACTGGTTGTAGTTGTAAAGCGTTGATACTATATTGCAGAAATATATATTAGTTAAAGCAATAGTTCACTCTCAAAATGAACTATTCATTTAATTTATTGATTGAAGCCTGAGAGGTTAAGGAGATATGCCTTACCTCCCGTTCTTCAATCAATAGCGCAGGGTCCAGGAACGAAGATAAGTACCTTTTGTGCGATCCACCACTGCCACACTGAAATCTCAGACCGCTGTACAAAACAGGGAAGTGGTTGGAGATTTCAGTGTCGCCGCGGTGGATCGCGCAAAAGGTAAGTTTTTCTTATTTTCGTTCCCAGACCTTGCGCTATTGAATGAAGAACGAGGTGAAGCATAGCTCCTTAACCACCTGGGCTTCAATCAATACATTAAAGGAATAGTTCAATTTGAGAGTGCATGAAAATGTATTCTTTAATGAATGGCTTTGCTTTATTATAATTATTTGGCTTATATTAAATTTGTATAACATGTCATTTAAATGTAATACAGAGCAACTTAAATTATTCCTAATTCCAGGTCTCATTTTAAATACTGACAATTTTACCATTACTTTGTTTTTTTCTTTGAACTCAGCTTGCCACAACCCTGCATAGTGGATTATATCGACTCTGGCATCAATATTAATCTTTAAGTCAATAAATATTTTACTGCATGCAGAATCAGATGTTACAAATAGATTTCCTTTCCTCAAGAGCAAAGAACTCAAGTTTTTGCAACACAAATTATTTCTGCTAGTTTCACTATGCCTATTAGGTTTCACTCCCTGTCTTGCTTTTGCCATAACCTAACCCTTCAGAATAGTTTCTATTTAATAAATATCTATCATGCAATTAATCTCCTAATCATTGCTATATATGTCTCGCTATAAAGATGTGTTAAGGTATGTTAAGGTATGTGATAAAGGAACAAACATTTTTTCTGAAAAGTTTAAACTAAACAAACCTTACATAGGGAGGTAGAATTGATTATTCTTACTCTCAATTTTCTTTCTTTGAGCAACATCAATGCAATGAAAAACAGTTTGTGGCTTTCTCCTGTCTTCACTGTTACACTGCTTTACAATAAAGAGTCCAGAACACCAAGCTGGCAGATTAAACGGACAGCAAAAGAAGTTTGCATTGTGCTATTGCTCTTAAAAAAGCCTTTTAAAAAGGCTGTCATGTGTAATGTAGGATCATCTCGATTAAAATTTGAGCAAGAAAAAAAAATACCTTAGGCTTTAAGTCAGACATTGATAGTTATATAAATAAAGATGGAGGAAAATCGGTTGATTGTAACTATTATATCTATATCTATAGATATATCTATATTTAAGGTGATGCATTTGGGATTTAATAATCCCTGTGCCACCTACACCATAAATAACTCTGTGTTAAGTGCATCTGTAATGAAAAAAGATTTGGGGGTTCTGGTAGATAACAGACTTAGCTGTAGCAAACAATGCCAGGTAGCAACGGCTAGAGCTAGCAAGATACTGTCTTGTATAAAAAGGAATAGATTCAAGAGAGAAAAATATTATTCCCCCTCTTTACAAGGCATTGGTAAGGCCTCATTTGGAATATGCGGTGCAGTTTTGGAATCCCATATACAAAAGGGACATCTTGGAAATTGAGGCAGTTCAGAGAAGGGCAACTAAATTAATAAAGGGAATGGAAAGGCTTGAATATGCAGGCAGATTAGACAAGTTAGGGCTGTTTACATTGGAGAAGCGACATTTGCGTGGGGACATGATAACCTTATACAAATATATTAATGGCCCATACAATGAACTCTCTGGGGCATTGTTTACTAACAGGTCATATCAGAGGACACGTGGACATCCTTTAAGGTTGGAAGAAAAGAAGTTTCATCTTCAGGTTAGGAAAGGTTTCTTTACAGTGAGAACGGTGAAACTGTGGAACTGTCTTCCAGCAGATGTGGTAATGGCAAGTTCATTGAATAGCTTTAAAAAAGGCCTGGATAAGTTTCTAAAACTAAAGAATATTGAGAATTACTGGTATTAATGCATATAGATCTGGTTGATCCAGGGATACTTTCCGATTGCCGTTTGGAGTCAGGAAGGAATTTTTCCCCCTTTTTAGCTGGTTTTTTTTGCCTTCCTCTGGATCAACTGTTAGGTAGGGTTAAAAATGAAAAAAAAAGGGGGGTGAATAGGTTGGACTTGATGGACGTATGTCTTTATTTAACCTTATATACTATGTTACTATATAATCTGTGCCATCACCTGCACATGCCACATGATTTATGAAGGTGAAAACACCCAGAAAGTGTAGAATGAGTTAAAATGAATCTTTCATTAATCTCAAACATACCCATTTACCAGTACCTAAACATTTTACAGAAAGAAATCTTTGATATATAGTACTGGAGGGTAAACCACTTTTATTTCAGGGTGAAAAACATCTAAAATTGAGTCTGAAGGAAACCTGGTGGATCAGGAAGCTGGAATCCCTGCGACCAGGTGGTATGAAAGAAGATAATAACTTAGGGCTAGGCCACACTGATGCACTTTTAACCGTGATCCGATCACACTTTTAAAAGCGCACCCAATTGATGTGGCCGAACTAGGGTGCGACTGTGTGCTGCGTGTGTGACCCATTAATCGGATCACTTGCGATCCACATTTTTTGCGCAATCGCATGCGCTCCAATTGAGAAACATTTGACGATCGCACCGCAATCCCAAGTATTAGCGTGCCCACTTCTGTGCGCGCGGGAGAGCGTTGCAGTTTGGCCTCAGCCTTATACATATTATTGTAATTTTAGGAAGAATTTGTCTACCACATATGATCCATGCAGGTTCTGGGTTCTCCAGATCAATACTGTGTAACAAACATGTATGAATTATGTACAGTGATGTAAGGAGATTTTTATTTAAAAGAGCTATCTACATGTAACTAAATTACTGCTTGCAAACTTGAGGGCTATATACAGAGAGGCATTATCGCAAACATGGTGTAAACTTAACATCCGTAAAGCATATACAATAAAGCGTTAGCTTACATAAGGGTTTGCGTCAGAAAGTCACGTTAAAAACCTTATGTGGTTTTAAGTAGTACATGAGTGATCTTTATTATGTCTTATTGTATTACCATGGGTATCCGCAGCATAGATACATGGAATAAAAGGCATATATAACTATATAAGTATGAAAACATGATAGCTATACATATTATAACCTTTTGTGAAATACTATTACATAAGAACATGTGCCATTTGTATTTGAAGCTTGCAAGATACTATGTAAACTTCCAATTTTCCCTTTTTACTTTCCAACATACACTCACATACAATGTTTGTTTGTTACATATATGCTTGGGTGATTTGTTAGTGGTCTCTGTGACCATAAATTGTGCCAGTATTCAATGTGAGATCTCATGATAACAATGTCGACCGATACCATCTCTCCGTGCATAGTCCTTTTCCTTTTTATCTCCGATTAAGACCATTATTGTGGTGGCATTAAAAATAGTCTGAAAAATCACGTTAGGATTACGCATTTATGATGTTAAAATTTGGTAAATTGCTTGCGTTCTCTAGACGTTCCCCTAAACTTAAAGTTCACTGCTAATACATATGCCTTTCAGAAAAAAAGAGCAGTATTTTTTCATCCCAATGACCTTAATCTGCCAATTCAGCATTTTGTCTGTGTATAAATAAATGCAACCGAAAAACTGACTTCCTGTTTGCAGGACCCCTTTCCCTTGACCCAGCGCCTGGGTTGATTCAGTTGCTCAATAGAGATCTGAGCATGTTTGACCCATCCAACAGCCAATCAATAGAAATTACTGTTAGGAACATTCCAAGGACGTGGTGCATTCTGGGAAGAAGGACCGTTAGAACCTGAAATGTCAGCCCACTAATGTCAACAGCAGGGAACAGCAAAGCAACTTATTTTTCAAAATGGGGGAGAATATCTAGAATAACTAAGAAGGCATTAACAAATATTGATAATTTCCACTGAGCTGTCCCTTTAAGGTGGGTAACACACACATCGGAAGTTACGTTTAAAAGTCACATTAAGTGTTAACGAATCCCTGTTAACACATTAACGGAACTTTAAGACCTAATTTTGAGATAATGATTCTCGGTACATAGCCCTGTATATATCATCAATATATATATAATTATGTAATACCGTGTGTGTGTGTCACTGCAGTTCCTATGGGCTCACCACTAGAGGGAGAAACACAGGAAACAAGCAAGGCAGAATACAGCAGTTACACAGATTACATGGGACGGACAGGGACTCTAGATTTGGATGGGACTCTGGCCTTGGGACATTAAAAGAGAAATTCTGGCCTAGGGACAGGGAGAAGGGGGACTATGGCCTTGGGACATGGAGGATAAAGTTTGACAAGCTCTCTTGTATATTAACTAACAAATACAAGTCTATTGTAATTTCTTGCTTTCTTTTTAGATATGCTACCTACTGTTTCTCTGTTTCCAAAAGGTATTTGGATTTGCATCTCATACAACCTTCTAACACACAATGTATTGTCCTTAACAATCCTCTTAACTCTGGTAAACTTACTGTGAGGAACAGCAGATTTTATATGGACTGGGTGAAAAGTCTCATAGGTTAAAACAGAATTACAGTCTACTTTATAAACAGATAAATAGCCAGTTTATACACCAAGACATCTAAAAATAAGATGTGTCTTAGTATATGAGGGGGGCCATAGTGGTCCTCTTTAACTGAAGAAAATACTGCTGATAAAATTGAAAGTAGTAATCATATTAATGACTATGAGTATGAATCATCACTATAAATTATAGTTTGTCTGAGTGCCTGTTCAACAGCCTCCATGAAGGCTGTTGAACAGCCTCTGTATATTCATTGACAAAGTTAATAATTATATGTGTATAGTACAATATAAATATGTAGCGTTAACAATGTTTAAACTTGGTCTGAATCACTTGATGAACCAACCACACTTGATTGATGAATGGATATCATGTGATTGAAATTTGAGGTATATTAAAGGATGTACCTCATGGTGGCATTTATAATGTTTGTTGCTTGATGAAGAAGATGGACAACCCCAAAACGCTGCAGATCATTATGATGTTATTTCTACCACAATAAAATCTTTTTTTATGGAAAGAGTGCTGTATCTAACTACTTTGTACTGGTGTGTTTGGGCGCTTTGTCTGCTGAAACACTTGTTCGATTGGGGCTTTGTTGAAAATCTACCTAACGGATCGGGCAACGATCCCTGACTGAATGGCCATCTTCTTGGGGAGAAAAAAAGACATGAGGAAAATTCAGCTTAAGCAATGTAAAAGGTTCTTCATGATGGGGGCGGTATGGTGATAATATTCTGTGCCTGAAATTTTAAGTAGGCTGAATCTCTGAACCTATTTAAAGGAGTTTTGGATGTCTTCTTGAATAGCAAATACAAAAAGGCAAGCAAAAACTGCAACATTCTTATCTTGGAAAAGTATAAAAATCCTTTAATATAAACATCCTTGCCCTTTTGTATTTGCTATTTATGAATTTACTTTTACTTGCACCTCCCCATATATAAGGGCTGTTTACTGATATTTGCCAGTGCCCTAAATTTTTGCTATTATATATATTGGGTGTCTTCTTGGACAGGCAGAATATTCATGGTTACAGCTGGTGACTGTATCTTGCTTGTGAATTTATGTTTGGTTGTATCTTTGTCTAGTTTGGTTTTATGGGTGTATGCACTATTTAAATGGAGTAGACGGAGGTTTTTATTTTTGTGGAGGGGTTGAGCTTGACGGACTGTTGTCTTTTTTCAGTCCAAAATTATCTATGTAACTATAACTTATATGAAAATGCAACTATGCTGAAGAAATTACTTTGACTCATCTTAATCTATAAATATGTGTACTGCAAGCAGCCCTATCTCGAAGGTGTGTGTGTACTGCTGCATGCCTCCAATACAGTATTGCTTTTTTTAAGTTCATTATTCTCATACATCCTTCCTGTTACAGCAAAACTTCTCACAGAAGAGATCATGATAATGGAGCACTTGATTGACTGCTGAAAAATATTAATTTTAAGAGTTGCTATCTAAAGAATTAAGGGAGATATCAACAAAAAATGGTGGTTAGGAAAAATAATTTTTTCCAATAATGTGTAATACTATTTCTCAATATAGATGTCAATCATTAAAAACAAAATGGTCATATCCCCATTTGCCCTCTCTTCAATTCCCTAAAGTAGCCTTGAATATCGTACCACATGATTTATGATAATTATACCATGCTATTCAAAAAGAAAATTGACTGTGATCAAGAACAATATATTTTGGATTTATATGATGTGAGAAACATTTTAGTGAATGTCGAATCTGGAATGAGTTCATATGGCTAAAGCATTTGTTTCTAATAATGGGGAAATTATCAGTGAAATAAATGTAACAGTGAAATTCATAATTGAAAATCTTGGATAGGGCATGGCTTGGATGGGAACCTGTGCGGACGTGTCTAGTAGGAGCTCCTCGACCCATCTGCATAAACGATTAAATCCTGCAGATATAACTTGACCAAATATGGGGAAAAACAAGGAGAAAGATAGTGAGAGACAAGAAAGCTCTGCAGCATACAAACTTGACAAGTTTTCACGCTTGGATCTGACAGAACCCAGAGGCTCCAAAGCGACCTTGCACCCACATGCGCAGCCCGCCAAGTCCTTACAAGTGGTGGATGGCGCATCCGAGCAGGCAGACATCTCACAAGCCAAGCTGACCCGCCCACAGGTGCACCATAGCCTACTACAGGCCATTGGGGAGATTAAAACCTCCTTAACGGTGCTAATCGAAGAAGTCAGAGTGGATGTCGGTATCCTAAGACAGGATGTCCAGAACATTAGACACCGCACTACGGAGGCCGAATCCAGGATTCAAGCAGTGGAGGACGCCATCCACTCAATACCTGGTGAATTGGACAACTTGAAACAACTTAAACAATACCGTGAGAAAGCAGAGGACCTGGAAAACAGGACCAGGAGACAAAATATTAGGCTGGTTGGGTTTCCGGAAAAAACAGATTTGGCCGTGACAAGCTGAGTGTGGCGTTCACAGTAGAATGGGCTCATAGGATACCTGCTAGATCACCACCCCCTGGGTCCAGGCCATGGCCGATAATAGCCAGGTTACTGAATTCTAAAGATAGGGATACCATTATGCGTCTGGCACAGGAAAAAGCTACGCTACGACATGAGGGTGCGAATATATCCATATACCCGGACTATTCGGGCAACCTTCAAAGGCAGAGAGCCACATTCGCAGCAATCAAGAGGCAACTATGTGATGTATCCTGCATGACTTAGAGTCACTCATAATAATCAGTCACACTACTTCACAACGCTGGCAGAGGCCAATGACTGGATGGACTCTGAAAATGTACGGGCCTAGCATTGTCCGGAACAACCTTGGTTGTAAAAGGTAGGGTGAAGTGGCCGATGCATGGCGGCCATTGCCCAACCCAAGAACTTGGTGTCTGGTAGGGCATGTTCTCTCTGACCTAAGAAGCTATGTGTGTTCTACAAACAAGGTACCTTTTGCAAGTTTTAAAATCCTTTTCTATCTGCTTCCCCTTATATGAGTCCCCATTTCTGGAACTGTATAAAACTGAGTTACAGCCTAATATACCCTCCGCCTTCCAACTATATTTATTCAACCAAAAGTGCTCTATATTGTGAAGCATGCACTAGCCTATATTCCTAAAAAAAAAATTATGTGATTAATGGGCTTCTTATTCCATTTCTGTGGGGAAACGGGGTCGCCAGAATTAAGCTGAAGAAACTACAAATGTTAAAGATGAATGCGAGCCTTGCATTTCCAGATTTTCAATTGTACTATTGGGCTGGGCAACTCAGGTACTTAAAATGTTGGCTTCATGCTGGAGAAGAGCCAACTCAATTGGATCTTATGCTACAATACTAAATCAAAGGCCCATACCTATCGTTTATAAAAGAACCAGCCCTGCACAGTGTAGGACCAGGAACGGCAATTCATAAACAGGTCACTAAGATATGGAAATTGGCTAATAATCTCACAAAACATAATGATATTTCCTCAAATACTCTGTTATGGCACAATTTTGCATTCCCACAATTGGCTAAATTTCAGGGAGCAAGGGAATGGTAAGCGGCTGGTATACAATATTTTGGACAGCTATTTGCAAATAACACAATTAAAACCTTTACGCAGTTGTCTACACAATTTAACCTTTCGCCATCATTCCAGTATAAATATTTACAACTTAGGCATTGTCTGCAAGCTGAATTTACGAAGTTAATAGTGCATCCTAAAATTACCCAAAACCCATTACATAAAGTAATCCAAATTCCAGAACATAAAAGAATAAACTAATAGAGATATATATTGTTCATCAGGCATACCTTACATCCAAAAGTCTTAAACATATTCACAGTTCACATAATGATGATTGCCCGAAGTGTGGGATGTCAGGAGCAGATTTTTGGCATATGCTGTGGTCATACCAGATTCTTCAGAGTTTTTGGGAACAAATCACACAATTTATTCGCTAAACTTTGGGCATTCCGATCATCACAAGCCCAGTGAACTGTGCCCTGAGGATATTGGACTGCGAAATGTGGCCTAAACACTAATTTACACTCCTTAGCCATATTCTGTTTTATGCTCGCAAATGTGTTGTAATTAGGTGGATGGCCTCGGAAGCCCCTACTATTAAACAGTGGGTGGAAATGGTTAATAAAGACCTTCCATTCCAAAATTTAATATACAAACATAGGAAATGCCCTACAAAATATGCCAAGGTTTGGGAGACATGATACTCCAACACGGCAACAACTACCAGCTACCTTCTATGAGCAACCAACACCATACCCGCAGTGAAGCAAGAATCACTAAGCAATCATACTCAATCCCAGGTCTTCACCGAAATATATTTAAAGGAGAACTAAACCTAATTTTTATACTCCAGAATCTGAAAACAATCCCCCTAAAAACACCAATAAACTATAAAATGGCACTTTAGTAAACTGTTAAAGTAAATCAAAGCCTGTTAAGAACTGGATGAAGTAACTGTGTGTATGTGCAGTGTCAGACCACACCTCCTGACCTCAGTCACATGCTTCCTTCTTTATCTGTCCTGTAAAAGGATTGGCTAGATATTATTAATGGGTGTGACCAACTGTAACAAGTTTGTGCCATAGCTAAGAACTGAGCATGTGCAGAACATAATGGTCGTTGACCAAACTGTCTGATACTAGAATGCTGAGAAATAAAGCACAAACCATATGATATTTAGATAAATTTCCCAGCGCCTGTATCAAAATGAGAGGTAAGACACAGATTACTGGTTTTATATCAAGGTGTTCTGCCTTCTGGTTCATTGTTGTTCTCTGGCTTTAGTTGCCCTTTAACTCCTCTCCCTTTCTGCCCGAGTGGACCACAAATGTAATATTCAGCCTGTTGAATAATATACCAAATATGGCAGAACCGTTCAAACCCGACATCAAGTTTGGTGATAAATAAAAGACAAAGCACAACGCACAATTTATATAATTGTTATAAATATTTTATTATTTCTAGTACAACAGTATTGAAGACAGTTGTTTGTTATAAGGTTTGTTAGATGTGTTATAAACCAACACAGAAAGTAATGTATATATTATGCTGATTATGTATATGCTAAGCTAAGGCAAAACTGAGTGTATTTAAAACTGTTTTATAACTGTGTTAAAATATCTCAGATGGATGCATAATATCATTAATAAATCGAATTTAAAAAAAAAGAAAATCTTGGATGAAGTTAGTTAATAAACAAAACTATATTTTAATTTATTCTGTGCATAACAAATGCTAAATTCTAAGTATAAACATATACTTACCCAACATCTGTCTAGTTGTGTTTTATGAGAGTATTCAGACATGTTGTATTACAGAGCATATAGAGGCAAATGTTGGGCAAGATCAGTAAATCACTACTTATTGTTTACAGCATAGTAACTAGCACAAGCCTCAAATGAAGTAAGCAGGGTCAGAAAGATAAATAGGTCTAGACTGATCTAAAAAAAACATCTAATTTTATTGCATATTTTATGATATTTCATCTTAATTGACAGTTAGTATTATGTCTAAGTTAGAAGTTTTGGCACCAAAGGAAATTAACAATAACATGAGAAAAATAGACAACTATGCAGTGTCCTTCACTTGAAGCAAAGCTCCAAACCTAGCACTGGTTGAGAGAAAATATATCAAATAGATCACTGTTATTAAGAACATTTATTCTGCTAATAAAAGATGTACGCCACAGTTCCAGAAATAGCAGGCTTGCTTCCAACAACCTCTGTTTTATGTTAGTGCTTTGCATTTCAATTAACCTTTTTTTTCAGACTAATTAACTATTGTATCTTCCACTGACTTTCTAATTGGTTAAAATCTGAAACTATAATGAAGATATGATTCTTGTTTACAACATAACTTTCTTCTTAGATTTAACACAATAATCAATACAAATACCAAACATGCTTAATTTACAATGGATAAAAACAATCATGGCTTTGTTCAATCACCTATTAAAGTAAATGTCAAGCCTTTAGCTGTCAGTGATATGCTACATAATGCTAGGCAATTTATACTGAACCCCTCTAGTACTATTGTCTATCTCCCAGCTTTTAACTTCATGCCATGTTAACCAGCAACATAAAAAATGAAAGTAAAGTATCTAAAATGTTGTACACAGCAGTTATGAAATACTGGGTTGATTTATTATATTACCCATTTAAAAGGGTCAGTGCTCTACAATTTTTCGTTTTGGCTGTAAAGCTCTCTTGCTTGACACTTTCCTTGCTCACTCTTCTTTTATCTGACCTCTTAATGCTTGAATTCAGCACATTGTTCAAGGATATTTTCTTTTTTATGATGATCTTTCTGAAAGGGAAACCAAGAAGTAAGGTAACTTACAAATGCTTCATCCATCCCAGAGAAGGTCACATTAACATGGATTGTCTCAAGATATCTATAGTAAAACTGATGCTGAAGCAAACTTACAGACATAAATCAATTTTAGGGTATAGGGATTCCTAGGGAATATTTTCCCTTATATTCCTATGGAATATTTTCCCTTATATTTCTTGATAATGCTGAAAAAAAGATTTGCATATAGCTTTAGTGGGCCTTTTTGGTGAAAATGTCAGCGTGTTATTTACCCATACTTTACTTTGAAGACTGGCAATAGCCACATGCTGCTTCTTTTTAAAAGTTAGATTTGTCTGCAGCCAGAGTATTGCAGTACATTACACAGCAAAATAATGTGTCTCTCCCTGTAAAACCAGGATACTTAAAATGTATGAGACATGTGTGCACCAACCCACACACACACAGCATCTTACATAGTAACTTAGGGCTGTAAAGAGGTAAAGACGATGGACGTCTCGAACTGGACGTGCTCGAACTCCGCATCACAATGTGGAAGGGATGGAGGTGGTGCGTGCGGATATGCGCACAGAGGGGAGGGTGTGTACCCGAGATGCCTGCGCCACAGGATTTGATAGTTAATATATAATTAAATAGTACTTTAGCCCCAGTCAGGGGGAAGATTTTAAAGAGAAAAGGTCATAATACCATATTGCACATGCCCCTTAAAGCAGTAAAATGCAATTACATTGCAATCAATATCAAGTATGTCCTAATCTGGATAACCCCATGTGTATAAAAGTACACAATGACTTTAAGATTAGAATAAAACAAGTTTTATCTTCAGGTTAGGAAATGCTACTTTACAGTAAGAATTTGAAGGGCAGCTGTAAAGGGTTTGAATACTTGCTCAAGCCAATATATGCTAAAATCAGATCAATAAATACTACCATATATTAAAACAAACTTTGCCTATACCTTAATCTCTGGCGTGTTCCTATTATTCCCTTTACACGTTGAAGTGGTTGGTTCACAAGCAAGTGTTCCTTTTTATTCCACTCTTGACCATCAGGGTTGGTCCACACAGTTGCAATATTTAAAAGTTTTATTTCTTTAAGGTCAAAACAGGATAAAAGTATAAAGGCATAAAAATGATCAAGTGTTGATAAAAACTAAATATAGAAGGTGCTGTTGTTTCGATTAGTGCAGTGGCTCTACACTATCTATTGAGATCAACACGTTTCACTATTTTTCTAGCTTCCTCAGGATCAAAAATTAATATATTAGTCTTGACTGAATGTATTGCTTTAAATAGCCAACTTTTGCGGCAAAAAATGATCTTCCCGCGATCGGAAGTGACGTCATGCGATCCACTCTTGGAACGCATAGACATTCGACCGTCTTATTGGCTGGAAGTGATGTCTTTAGTGCTATTCATGAGCCACCCGAAACAAGAAGCCAGGGAGGTAGCTAACTCTACAATCAGGCACCGGGTCCAGGAGGACGCCGGTTTTTAAATCCTTGCGCCATCCAGCGTGTCGGAGTTGTGACGTCATGACGCCTACGATGCCGCCCACCCAGAAGTGCAGTGCGGCGCGGAACCAGAGTGGCAGGTAAGTTTGTGACACATAAGTTTTATATGCGGTCCACCCATGGAACGCATATATATTGGGGTGGCCATCTTTGGTTACTATAGCTTCTGGGAGATGTAGTCTATTAGTTACTTTGGCTTCTGGGAGATGTAGTTTATTAGTGATTTTATTATAGGGGGATTAAAACCTTGTACTGTATAAGTGGGATGAAGGCATGTAGGGCAATAAGGGAATAAGGGTAAATAAAACATGCGATTTTTTCAGACAAATATAAAAATATAAAAAATATATAGTTATGAAGGCATATGAAACATATAAAACAGTTATGAAGGCATATAAAACATGTAAAACTTATGGGATTTTCTCAAGACAGAAGTTAGAAAATTAACAATATGAGATATATTAAAAATAAAATAAAATACTCTTTGATTTCATTGTCTTTTGTTATAGAAAGCTCCATAGGTCTATTTCTTAATGTAGACCATAGGGCATTAGGGTATTCATCTTGTAAATCCATCTTGTTTCGTTTCTGGATAGTAGTGCCTGACTGTCTCCTCCTCTTTCTTGATTTTTAATAGTCTCTATCCCCCAAAATTTCCCAGTGGGTTAGTTATTTTTGGTAGATGACAAAAAAGTAGCTGTCACTGGATGTTTAACAGTTAAAAATATTTTTTCCTTTTTATTTAGAATGCATTTTCTATATATTCATTATATTCCTTTAGGTAAATTTCTGTCGGGTCTCTTGTTATGGTTTTGTAGGTACTCTCATCCCCTAGTAATCTAAGAGCTTCCTTGATATAGTCCTTTGTATTCTGAATCACTATACTCCCTCCCTTGTCAGACGGTTTTAAAGTTTAATCCTCATCTTTTTTCAATAATTCCAGGTTTTTTCTCTCAGTTGTCGTGAGATTTCCCCTTTTCTTTTTACTTTTAATTCTCCGTATATCGTTTGTTGGTCCACACAGTTGCAATATTTAAAAGAGCTTAATTTCTTTAAGGTCAAAACAGGATAAAAGTATAAAGTGTTGATAAAAAGTAAAAATATGGTTTTCCTTTAAAACCAATATAGAAGGTGCTGTTGTTTAGATTAGTGCAGTGGCTTTAAATAGCCGACTTTCACGGCAAAAACTCTGTGATCGGGACCGAAAGTGATGTCATGCGGTCCACTCTTGAAACGCATAGACATTTGGCCATCTTATTAGCCGGAAGTGACATCTTTAGTGCTATTCATAAGCCGCTGGAACTGGAAAGTGATTTAATGTATTCCTCTCTTGGAGCGCATAGATGTTCGGCTGTATCGGAATAATTTTAATGCTGAGTACCGGTTCCATCACTGGAAGTCATGGTCCTTGCGGGGTGGGGGATGTACTGTCCGCTATATGGAGGTTTTTTTTACATTACTCACAGACCCTTGCAGATGATTTGGAACAACCACCGGGCTGCGTAGTGCGTTGGTGTTTGGGACTTTGACCGTATAATTTTACAGTTATATACAGATCAGGAAAAGATAACCCTGCTGATTATATGTCCCGGCACCAAGTATTAAACCAGCACATTCACAGCTCTAGAGCTAGCCAAAAGTAGCCAAAGAGTATGTTAACTTTATGTCTAACCGTGCAGTCCCAAGGGCACTTACATTTCAGGAAGTAAAGCAGGCAACTATAAAATATCAAACAGTTGCTAAGCTGATTTGCAATGAAAAATGGCACACAGCAGCCAAGTAACTACGGAGTATTCAAAGAACTAATACCATTTCTCAGGGTCTCAAGAGAACTAAAGGCACCTGCACCACACATTGGTTCGGAGATCCACCCGGCCGGTTGGGCAACGATCCCCGACCGAATGGCCATTTTGGCAGATAAAGTGCCCATACACGGCACGATTATCGGAACCAAACGGCCATTCGTAAACATTGTGCGTCACGAGTCAGCACCCGCGACCGCACGTGTGTACGAACATTAACAGTAGCAAATGAGGGGGGAAACCGAATCATCATTCCTGTCTCTCTTTAACAGTAGTTATTATACTTAACACATATAGGCCACCAAAGCATTGTAAAGATGAAAAGACTATTAAGAGAAAAGGTTTGGTTTCCATTTATAGACCAGCAAAGACTTTGCTTTGCTCCTTGGTTTTCACCACAGGCACATTACACCTTGCAAGCCACAAGCCAATGGAGAAGTGGAAAAAAAAAAAGCCAAACCATGGAAAACACATCTACTCTCCACTACCCGTTGCACAACAGACAACTCACCTGCAGAATTGCTACTAAACCACAAGTTGAGAATAAAACCCCCTGACATGAGAGACAAGGACTCTCAATCCCAAAATAAAGAGTTGCTGATGACAGATACCACTACTAAATCTAAGATGAAAGTTTATTCAGATGCACATTGTCATACAAAGCTGTCAGGGTTTAATGTGGGAGACACTGTCCTCTGCTAAAAACAACAAAAACACAAACCTGATACGTTGTATGACACATACATAGTTACAGATGTTAAAGGTTCTATGATCACTGCAGACCATTGTGTGACTTAAAATTCCTCTTTCTTTAAAAAAAAATCCTAGGAATAAGTTGGGAGGTCTCTCACTCTGATGCAGATGATGAAGATGATGAATTAGATTTACCAAGATTATTTCAGGAGGATACAGATGATTGTCACGATCCTACAACTGAAAATGACATTGAGCAGCAAAATACACCCGATGTTCAACAACCTTTGCACACCAGCAGATACCCAGTGAGAACAAATAGACAACCCCCAACTTATCTCCAGGACTTTAAAACCTACTAATACGGTAATCTAACAACCAAATGTCATTGTATTCAGTTGTTTTACATGTATTCTTTTTGACAAGCCAGGTGTTTTGTTTTTCTTTAGGAAAAAAGGGAGGGATGTAGTATTGTACCAGTATGATAGTTTCTACTGCTTTTAGACTCTTATGATACTGGGAGGTCTCAACCATTCATCTTTATGATACTGGCCACGTGTTAAGAGACCAGGAAGTGTCTTGCAGTTATACAGCAGAGTTCTGTTACTGGTTTCTATTTTGGAGCTAATAAAGAAAGTTGCTTAATCTAAGTCTTGTGTCAAGTCAAATATGCTACAGGTATGACTTAAAGTAATATCTAATTAGTCTGCAGTTTCAAAGAATGATTTTTTTGTCATCCAGTTAAGCTATTTTTTTTTTTAATCTCAAAACACATTTTTCAAGACTGTAAATTAAATTTTATGGAATACTTATGTGGATTCTTATTGAGATACAATTTCTTAGAAACTCTCCAGATCCAGTACTTTTACAAATAAAATACTTTGGATAAACAAATTTAGGAATGACGAGTAAACTATTAAATTAGAATTGTAAAAGACGTCACAGGTCATCTAATGAAATACAAATTCAGATTACATACATTATAGAAAATATATTTCATTTAATTTACATATTCTGTTACACAATATAAAATATTTTTGATATGCACCATTACGAAAATATGAATCTGCATCTTAGTGGTAATATAATTACAGCCGTGTAACTGTTAAGATTATAGGGATTTTGAATATTAATAATGTCAACAAAGCAGAGCTGATATTTATTTTTAGCTAGCTATTCTCTTTTCTACTTTGAAGAGTAATTTATTCATTATTCCTCTCAATTGGGATTACAGCTGAGCAAAACGTTCACTCTGTTGTCACGGAGATGGAGGAAGCATTTGAAACCATGAAGTGTTATTCAATAAATATTAGTATCTGTAGCAATGCTTAGAGGATGTATTTTAGAGTATCTCATTATATGTGGTACTACCTACAGATTTTAATGGTAATTAGACACTAGGGGTGGAGCTTGTATTTAATTCACAATAAACAGCTACTGTACATCATAAATGCTATTCACTTGCCTAAGTATTTGGTAGGCTTGATTACATTAACCAGTGGATTCTACTCTAAATATTTGTACCAAGCACATTGTTTACTTAAAACATTTCTATGTTAAACACAAAAGTAATATGTGGATTTGTTTTTCTAATTACTACCATAAGGTTTGCAAAACAGAATATGAGTGCTGTATTAAAAGGTATATTTACCATTGTCGGACTGGGGTCTTGGGGTGCACCAGGAAATCTGAGACCAGGGTCCCACCTTTCACATTTCATATCTCTATTATCACTGAATGGGCTGTAGGTCCACCAGGGAATTTCCCTGTGGGCCAGTCCGACACTGATGTTTACTGCATATTTTGAGAATAGGTTGTTATGCATCTCAGGGAGGTGATAGCAACTACTCTTTTGACTTAACAATAAAATGCCGCAGCTCTGAAGTTTGTAGCATTTACTGCTACTGTCAACTCTCTACCAAAGCACATATGGTACAGAGATAGTCAGCAGAAGGGTCTGTCAGCAAACTTCAGTGTTGAAGAACTAGACACAAGTAAGAATAGTGGCTCTTACATCTCTGGCATGCATTTAATATACTAATCTTTAAAAATTATACAGTAGATGTACCTGTTAAGAACTTTTATCCCCACATATCAACTGTTTTTAACAATGACACAAGATAGCAGCATATGAGTCAAAATTTAAATGCAATATTAAAAAAATTTAAAAAAAAGATTTAAGCCAAAATGGACATTTTGAAGAGCAGATATTTCTTTCATGGATGGTTATAATGCAAAACTAAACTGTATATACTAGGGACAAATACCTCTATGACTATTAAATTGAAATGGTAAAACTTTCCACCCACTCCCCATTTTGTTGGCTCTTTATAAAGAGGCAGTACTAACCTACCTGACATGAGGCATCTACTAAGTGATTAAAACAGATAATAAATACAGGATTCTGGCTCTTACCTTTGGCATTGCCAGACTTTACTTGCAACATATTATAAAAATGAATGACTGAGGAGAAGAGAGCTTCAAACAGTAGATAGGTTAACCCCCGCACACCTCTATTTAACACAAGTATTTCTGCTGGGTGCTGCTATAACGCCATAGCCAGTGTCAGTCATATACAGATAAAAATAGATTCATAGGGCACTACCAGGCCTTATGAAAATAGTGTTAATTCAAACACACGTGACATTTTGGTGTGTATCACAACTTCTTCAGACAATACATTTCAAATAAAGTGAACCGTGCAAGTTTAAATGTTTCATGATATAGTATGATATATCAAGATTCCAGATGGTGCTATCATTGTCACCTGTGACGCAGAGTCGCTCTATTCAAATATTTCACATGGGAACGGAATTAACGCTGTTAAATATATTCTGGTAATGAGAACTGATAAACAATAACAGCATTCTGATTTCATTATCAGACTGTTGAGATTTGTACTATACCACAATTTTTTCCTCTTCGACAGACATTACCTAAAAGTGAGAGGTACAGCCATGGGCACCAAGTGCGCCCCCTCATACACCAACCTGTTTCTGGGTTGGTGGGAGAGGGAGGTGACACTTGGCGACCCTATGGCACACTAAGTGAAATACATTGACATCTGGCTAAGATTTATCGATATCTTTTTTATATGGACTGGCCCCAATCATCTTCTGAGTGAATATCTGGGTGTCATTAACAGTAACTCCTACAATATATTTCTAACACATAAAACATCAGAAAAAACCTGTGAGTTTTTAGATGTGACAGTGGAAATTAAGGACAATCATCTCATTACAAAATTGTACAAAAAGCCCATGTCCACAAATTCACTTCTTCATTTTAAAAGTGCTCATCCCACACCTCTGATAAGAGGAATACCAAAAGGTCATTTCATTAGGGTCTGCCGAAATTGTATGGAACCAAGGGATTACCTTGAAGCTGCTGATGACCTAGAAAGCAGATTCTTAGAGAGAGGCTTTCCCCCACTCCTGTTAAAATCTTGTAGAAAGGAAATTAGGGGTGTTAAACAGGAAGATTTACTTAGAAAAACCAAAAAAAGAGATATAAACATAAAAAGAGACAACAACCCTTAGGTACATCACCACTTATAATAATCAGTGGCAAGACTTAACAAACATTCTGATCAATAAATGGGGGATTTTACAAAGCAATTCTCTATTGTCATCTCTTATACCAGATTAACCAATGATGACAGCACGTAGGAATAGAAACATCTCGGATAGCCTCTGTAGAAGCCTGAACGGACAACACAGAGCCTTAAAAGAGGTTTCTCCATGCAAGGAACATTTGCATGTGGCAGCTGTAAGTTTTGTCGCTTCATTAAAAAGGGGAACAACTTTGTTAACTATAAAACAACAGATAGTTATTTTATTAGAGGCTATTATAACTGTAACAGCAGAGATGTAATATATCTCCTGACTTGCTCCTGTCAATTACAATATGTGGGTAAAACCACACAGAAACTGAAAGAAAGATTGGGCTCACATATTTCTAACATAAAGAATGCAGCAAGGGATAAAAGTCTAAATAAAAGGATTACAGGTGTGGCAGATCACTTTCTCAGTAAGCATGACATTAGAATTGATACTGTCAGGTTATTGATGCTGTCAGGTTATTGATAGGATACAAAAAAGATTAAGAGGAGGCAATTGGGAAACTAAGTTATTACAGAAGGAGGCCCAATGGATATTCCGTTTGAATACAAAGCAACCTTATGGGCTTAATGAGGACTGGGACCTTTCCCCCTTCATATAACTTTTCTGTATAAACTCTGAAATAGACCTTCATAATAAACTCTGGAATAGTGTGTTTACCTATATCTATTTTTATCAGAAAACAAAAGGAAAGGATCTATCCTGCCATCATGAAATGAATGCCCCACCCTACATCAATGGATCAGCACCCTGGATTTTATAGAGCTTGAACTATCAATTGGTATATTATCAACTTATTTCTGCAGCATCACTTTCTACATTCATTTCACGAACCACATTAATAGCTTATTTTACTTTGGCTGGAGACGATGAGAGGAGAATCTCAAAGAGTTGGCTTTCCCTTTAAATCTGCGGAGAACAGATACAACAAGACATCTGATTTAGTACTTCTTATATTTACTTACCTTCCTCTCTTTTGACCAGTTTGTATTGAGTACATCTACTTACCTTCTTCTTTCTACTTGACCTTTTTGTTTTGGGAACATTTAAAAGCTGTTATATCTCTGCATGAAAATGTACTTACCTTAAAGGAGAAGTAACCCCAATTTTTTATACTTTAGAATCTGAAAACAACCCCCCTAAAAACACTAATAAGTTATAAAATCCCACTCCAGTAAATTGTATTAAAGTAAATGGAACCCTGTTAAGAACTGGATGAAGTATCTGTTTGTATGTGCAGTGTCAGACCACACCTCCTGACCTCAGTCACATGCTTCCTTGCTTTATCTGTCCTGTAAAAGGATTGGCTAGAGATTATTAATAGGTGTGACCAACTGTAACAAGGTTCTGCCATAGCTAAGGACTGAGCATGTGCAGAACATAATAGTCGTTGACCAAACTGTGTGATACTAGAATGCTGGGAAGTAAAGCACAAACCATGTTATTAAGGTACATTTCCCAGCTCCTGTATCAAAATGAGAGGTAAGACACAGATTACTGGCTTTATATCAAGGTGTTCTGCCTTCTGGTTCAGTGGTCCTGTGGCTTTAGTTGTCCTTTAAGGCAGCTATATACCCTGGAATTTAAGCAACAAGCGTAAAACTGTGTAAAACAGAAGAATAGATTTACCAGAGGCTTTGCAATGGAAAGGGTTATAAACTTCACGAGATGAAGTAATTTACGCTCACTATGCTATAGCAATGTTATTTATAAGACTTGGGCTTTAAATTTATTGGAATCTGTTATCTTCTGAATGCACATTTTACAGCCCCTTCTATAGCTTATGCTACTTACCCTCTGGAGCATTTATATACCTGTTCATTCCACTATAACTTTATTTATACTTGGAACAAACTCTGCTGAATGATGACCATATAAATCAAGTACAAACTATTATATAACCTTTGTGTGCTTTCATGCTGTATTTGCATTTCAAATTGCTAGAAACATTACTGAATATGCATTGAATTAATAGTGATTGTTATTGTATATTCTATTATGTGCCCTCATAGATGTATAATTTATCTATGTAGATGCCTATTGTGATAACTGGCCACACTGGTATTTAATATGTGTGTTAGTATTTAGACGCTGTATTGTATTTACTTTTACGCTGCATCATTGTACTTACACTGGCAACTATGTGATTAATTATATGATACCTAAAAATTTCGACCTATTACTGTATTAGGTACTCTCTTTAGCATACACGGATGCATATACAATTGTGATATGACACTCTGTAACGCTTGAGAGCTGCCTAACTAAGATATACCGTCATATCATATGTAAGTTTATTATAACTGCACTACCTCAGGGGAGTGTTTTTAATGGCTAGGGATTCTTTTTAGTCTTGTATATTGCTGTAATATGTATTGGCTACTCCCAACTTTGCCACAATAAAGGAATTATATATATATATATATATAAAACTTGAAGTGTGCCCATTTCTATATCCACAACTTGCTCTCTTTGCTATTGCTCTCTTATCTTAGATTTGGTGGATAGAGCATCTTTGCAGGTTTATACTTACTCCTACTTTAGGGGTTGTTTAACCAGTGCCCTTATAGACACCATTTTGTTTCTTTATAGTATCAATATGAGACATCTTACAATGACAACTTATAATTACAATGTGTCAATGACTATTATAGTCAATAGTATCTACTATGTTAATACTATATTATTACTAGTGTTAAGTGATTGTTGATATAGTTACAAAGTGCTAGTGCCATTTCGTAAAGTGATATTTGTGTTAAAAATCTTTAATATATTAAAAGTTAAAACATCTGGATGCCTCATTATTTCTACAAAAAAAATCTAAAAAACTAAGTAGGATAGTATAACTAATGAATTACCTTGGCTGTTTTATCGTATCATCTCTCATATTAGTAATAAGTCCACCTGGTTGTAATATACCCAGGGTACAGAAAGATTCTTTTCTTAGTAGCATGTTGTTCCTATCACTTCCCCTTTTTGGGGTATGATTTGTTCTATCACCATTCCCTTTTATTTGTGTACATGATGCTAAGCTTCTAAGAAATGGGCCGCCACTGGTGGTATATCATATTTTTCAGGCTTTTCTTTGTCTGTTCTTTCATATGCAGTTTTTATATTGCTTTATATGTTTTTGGATTCTTTTTTTGAAATAATTTAGTAAAGTCTGTGTTTTACAATATATATATATATATATAGAATACCCCTTTATCTTATTTTGTTTACCACTTTGTGAGTGTGTAAAACTATTCCCAGTGATCAGGGAATTACACACAGTTACAACACCCCATTTTATTAGAAAGTTTAAGCATTTGTTTCTGATATTAATGGACTGGATCTGCCTGTTTTAACTGTGTGTATAGCAATTGTTCCTTCTTATACACTAACAGATGTAACATGTTTTTCATTGCAAATCCTATGTACACGCAAAAACTGGGATTTTGATACGCCAGAAAAAATGTGTTTCGGGTGAGAAAAATTAATAGGAAGAACAGAATGACTGAAACATACAAGTGTGCCCAAAGTATGACTGGTACATACAGATGTGCCCTCAGTGTAACAGGTACATAGAAGTAATGTATGCTCACAATGTGACTGGTACATACAAGGTTGCCCACAGTCTAACTGTTTGCCTACAGCGTGACTGTACCCACAGTGTTATAAGTACATAACACGTGTGCCCAGTGTGACTGGTACTTACAATTGTGCTCACAGTGGTAATAGGAACATACAAGTTTGCCCACAGTGTGACTGGGACATACATGAGTGACCACAGTGTCACTGGTACATAACAAATGTGCTTACGGTATTACTGGTACATACAAGTGTGCCCAGTGTGACTGGTACATACAAGGCTGCCTACAGTGTCACAAACATAGAGAGGATAATCAATGCACATTCCTAGGCCCCAAACAATATCATATTATCTGCACACTGGCATACTTTATAAACAAAGCAGTTTTAGTATATATTACTGTGATCACATGAATGAAAAGCCTCCCAACCATGTCAAGGTAACCCCAGTCTGGAAGGTCCTAACTTCTAACCTTTTTTACTTCAATTACCATCAGCAAACTGCCTACTGCCTACAGCAATGACACTGCCTGCAGTATCATTGGTACATACAAGTGTGCCCAGTGTGACTGGTACATACAAGGCTGCCCACAGTGACTGGTACACACAAGTGTGACCACAGTGTCACTGGTACATAAAAAGTGTGCTTACAGTGTCACTGGTACATATTAGTATGCCCAGTGTGACTGGTATATACAAGGCTGCCTACAGTGTCACTGGTACATACAAGTGTGCCCAGTGTGACTGGTACGTTCAAGTTTGCCCACAGTGTGACTGGTACATACAAGTGTGCTCAGAGTGTGACTGGTACATAACAAGTGTGCAGTGTTATTGGAACATACAATTGTGCCCACAGTGCAATTGGTACATAGCAAGTGTTTCCACAGTGTGACTGGTACATTCAAGTGTGCCCACGGTGATCACTGGTACATAACAAGTTAGCCCACAGTGTGACTGTTACATACAAGTGTGCCCAGCACTACTGGTACATACAAGGATGCCCACACTGTGACTGGTACATACAAGGTTGACCACAGTGTAATAGAGACATACAAGTGTGACCACAGTGTCACTGGAACATAAGTGTGCTTACAGTGTCACTGGTACATACAAGTGTGCCATGTGTGACTGGTACATACAAGGCTGCCTACAGTGTCACTGGTACATACAAGTGTGCCCAGTGTGACTGGTACATACAAGTTTGCCCACAGTGTGACTGGTACATAGAAGTGTGCTCACAGTGTGACTGGTACATAACAAGTGCGCACACAGTGTGATTGAAAAATACAATTGTGTCCACAGCGTGACTGGTGCATAACAAGTGTGTACACAGTGTGACTGGTACATTACAAGTTTAAAGTTACTTACTGTGCCAGGCAGGTAGGCAGAGGCAAGATCAGGACAGAAGAGGCCTATAGCAACACTGCATGAAAGCAGGGAACTGTTGCTGCACTTCCCACGCTCAGGCATGCACACGTTATTCGCAGGTATGCACACACAAAAGTCTCAATGTGCCTCAAGGGAAAGGTGGCCCTGGTCTTAATAATTCCATCTGGTTCTGATGCAGCCTTTCAAATTTAAAAAAACATTCGTAGAAGGAGCACTCGGAGCATCTAACTGTAGTTCTAAAAGTCCCTCACCAAGAACGGGTGAGAGACAATTTTTTTCTGCCCTTCTTACAATCTTGCTTACAATTGTTACTGTTTCAGAATAAAGCTGGGTTTACAGTCTAAAGCTAGGTACACACAGTACAGATTTCTGAAAGATGACAGACAGGATCTGCAAGATCCTGTCTGCCATCTTTCAAAGATCTGCATACACACAGTCCCGATCGTTCTCCCTGAACTTCATAAGGAGAACGCTAGGGACTGTGTGTTTCCATCGGCCACGCTAGACTCCTCTATAGGGAGTCTAGCGTGGCCAATGGAAATTTTCGGCCTTTCCCGAACGAGCGTACGGCCGACCAGATCGTTCGGCGGCCGCACGCTCGTTCGGGAAACGAGCGCACACACATAACGATAAAGCCCCGATACCGTCGGATCCGACGGTATCGGGGCTATCGTTACTGTGTGTACCCAGCTTAACCTTCTGGGTGTAGGGATTTATAAGGATCTGCAGTGGTGTCAGGTTTCACCACTACAAAAATACATTTTTGAATAACTATTTGGGAGCCAGATGGAATCTAAAAGCATGAACACACTAGCAGTGAGTCACTATTTGATTTAGCTTTATATGTTCTCCAATCATTGCTTTAATCTCTTGGTCCACAAAACCATCGGTTGACAAGGACAGGGAAAACAACTAATTTTTATTTTCATTTAAATTTCAAAACAAGAAAAGCTAACTGCATAGTTAATACAAAATCTGTGGTAAGCCTTGCAGATCCTGATTATTAATTTAGAACATTTGTATATACATTTCACAAAACATCCTGACAACACCAATGGATTTTATTACAGGTGATTACCTATTTTGAGGATTTGTATCAGTGTTTACCTAAATAAATGAGCTTCTTCATATTTCTTCAACTGTTTTAAAGAAATTAATTTAATGTGCATTCATTTCTACACCTATCTACACATTTAAAGTTAATTTACTCATAAGCTGTTAGTGCAGTCACAATTTAATCAAAGCATATGGAGAACATGACATGTAAAAGCTAAGAAAACAATTTGCCAACACTCGTTGAAAGTGCTGATACTATCATAAATCAATTACACTAATTGTTAGTGACAGCCAAACGAATTACAAAGGTTTGCAAAAATGTGATCATTATACGACTGAGTATTGCAGAGGCAATGCAATAATTAGGTTTGTGACTGACTAATGTAAGAATAGTGATCTACTAATTATTTTGGTCTGCATGACATGTTTTTAAAGTTAAAATTTACAAAAAAAAAAATCTGCACCTTGAATCACTATTTTGTTACTGGGGTATGCCCAAGGTATAGTTTACACAGCAGAATAACATTGTGAAAATGGACATTTTCAATGCTATTTTCAGATTCAGACATCTATAATTATGAAGCAATATGGTAAATGGTATAATGATAATGAGAGAGGTGAAAGTTGATTAATTTTAATGATTTTTTTGTTATCTCTCTTGTCTTAGTGCCCTCGCTGCTCATTTCATTCTGGCCCTACCCATTTAAACCTGGAAAATATCACTCACAGTGATTTTGGTTTCCCAGTCACGATAAATGGCTGCATTGCATTCGCTAAAAGGGTTAACTGTTCCCCCATTGCATGGACAGAAAATCTTTAGTCCTCAGCTACCCACCAGCCTCTGTCTAATTTATAAAGCTGCAAAACAGAGAACAAACAATAAACAGGGCGGGCAATAGTGAATGCTGCCATTTATCGTGACTGGGAAACCGAAATCACGGTGAGTGATATTTTGATTCTAATTTTCCCCAGTCACAAATGGCAGCAATCACTAAAAGCGATATACCAAAGCTGAAGAAATAATAGAGGGCTAGAGATTCTCTGTTGCTTAAACACAGCACACTTTATTATACAGAATGAACAACTGATTGTAACACTCTCCTTCCAAATTTTGCATCTTGTCTAATAAATGTCTTTGCCGAAGACCATCTTGTCTGTTCACACAGATCCTTTATAGATGTTTCAGCCTGCCATGCCCAGGAACAGGCTATGGCTCTGGTAGAATGAGCTTGCAGCCCCTGTGGAATCTTTAAGCCTCTTATCGCATACACTGTCTGAATTCATGCACATATCCAGCTACTTACCATCTTCTTAAAAAGAACCCACTAGACCCACCCAAAGACCCACCCAAAGAACCCACTAGACCCTCTAAGCATATAAAGATGAAAAAGCCAACAGGTAAAACGAAGCGGGCATAGTAAAAAACAGATACTTAAGTGTCATATGCAATCCGCCTCAACCTCCGTTTGATCCAAGTCCTACTTTGCTCCAACAGTTCTGCAACACTCCTGGTCAAATGTAGACGAACCTCCGGTCCCTCGGAGTGTAAACAAGGTAGGTGCTACCTATCGGATCCACCGCTCAATTCCCAGACAAAGCCGCGACCGACGCGCGTTTCGAGGGGTAACTCCTCTCATCTTCTGGGTCAAAGTTCCTTTTCTTACTATGACCGCTTTGTTTTACCTGTTGGCTTTTTCATCTTTATATGCTTAGCTCGTTTGCCTTTCAGGAAGGGTTACCCCGACTTCGTGGATGAACGGAGGTTGCGCGGAAGGCCCGATCTTAATGCATGATTACGAACAATTCAGCTTGGCACTTGCTTATTCTAGTCTTTCGCTCATACTGTGGTTATTTATTCTGTTGATCCACCGCCACTTGCCCATACATTGTCTTGGTTTCCTAGCACCTGGGGATGCCTAGGATGCTGGCAGCTTATTTATCTATATTTTATTTATATGTAGGGGTATAGTTGTTGTATGTATTTATAGATGTTTTTAATAATATGTAATAAAGGTATATTTTATTCAGATACAGCTTGTTGGATGGTTTATATAACATGTTTAGATTTATTCATCTTTCCTCAGGATATTTTGGAGGGCGTTTATTTCCTATTTGTATGCCAGTAGAGTGCCCCTGTAGTTTATTTTAGAGGGTCTAGTGGGTTTCTTTGGGTTTGGGAGCTTCCCAACTGTTCTTTTTAATATTATATTTATACTATCATGCCCACAGCACCACCACAAACTTAGTGGTTTTGGGCTTATTTAGGTTTTTTATACCTATACCTATTCTATTTTCTATGGTATTTAACATTTTCTTAGAGGAAGCCTGGCCCCTCCGTTGGGTACAACAAATAATCTTTTGGATTCTCCATCCTTCACTCCTTGAAAGATAAATTTTTATGGCCCTCACCAAATCCGAAGTATGCCACTTCGCCTCTTTATTTGATTTTCTTCCCAGACAGAAGGACAATAACGTGAATTTGTCCATATGGAATTCCACAACTACTTTCAGAAGAAACTCGAAAGAAGGTCCGGGGAAGAGCATAAAAAGCTCCCAGCCCTCCGACTTTCAGAGTCATCCACAAACTGGAGTCCAATGGTTTAAACGGTGTATTGGTCAAAACATACAAAACTAAAGGAAAGTCCCAAGGAGGAATATTGGAAAAATGTTTGGGTCTAACATGTAGGAGTGCTTGAAAAAATCTCAAGGGGACAAGAGGCCAAATCTTGGTCCGTCATGGCCGACAATGCTGAAATCTGCCCTCTTAGAGAACTGATTTGCAGATATTTTTGAAATTCTTCATATAGGAAAGCTACTGTGTCCGCTGGTGGAGGTTCAAGAGGAAGGAAAACGTTCGTAGTGCAAATTCCTGAAAGTGTTTCAAAACCCTAAAGTACTTTTCTGACGTGGACCACTTTCTGGATCTTACAGCTTTAAAAATACCGTTGCCATATTTTTTTTTACCTATGCCCCTCCAGAGCCTAGCTTTGTGCCTTGAAAGTTGCATGTGCGTGTGCATGGAACTCACAAGCATTACTGTTTGAGGCTCAAGCAGGAGAAAGTAGAGGTAATCTCAGAGGGGCGGAGTTAACATTCAGCAAACCAGTAACAAGATGTCAGCAACTTTCAAAGCACAAAGCATGGCTCTGGAGGGGCATGGGTAAAAAAGAAATATGGCAACGGTATTTTTAAAGCTGCAGCTTCCAAATGAACATAACTTGATTTTACAGTGCACTTATCCTTTAATTTAATTTTGAAGTTTTTATCTATGTTCCTAACATTTATTGGATAGGGCACTTTATATCAGTTTACTATCTAAATTACTTGCTTGGGGAAAAAAATGGCATTGACAAACCTACAAAAAAAAAAAAGTATAATTCCACCGAGATGCTGTCTGTTCTAGTAGGAATTAAACCATAACCCTATTTTCTACAATAGTAATTGTAATAATTGTGGTCGAAAAATTAAAAAAAATTAACTTTCAACTTATTTCAATAAGTTCCACAGAAACTACTAGTGGAACGAAACTCACCAGTTTCATTAATCTCTAGTGGGTTAATGCATTTTTTTTAACTTAATTGCCACATTCAGCATTTCAATTATGAATAGCCACTTTATATTAATTTATTCTCATTTTTCCATGCTTTGAGAAGTTGGCTAATGTAGAGGGAATGACATTTAATGCAACAAATTGCCTTATTTCCAGGAGCATGGCACGGTCTGTGCACTTTAAACTGTGTGTGACAGTAATTAGACCAAAATGGCTGCCAGTAATTATAACATTGTAGCAAGAAAGCACTGTTAAAACTGGGATATAAATCTGAGGTTGCAGATTATATTTTGCTTTTACCATCTGAATGTCAGGAAAAAAAATATTTTTTACTTGAACTGACCATATCTCTTTTATGTGTATTTAAATAAAGTTAAAGGATACCTATACTAAAAATGTACTTTTTAAAAATGAAAAGTACCTGGGGCAGGCAGGTTGGATTAATTATTCCTACCTCACAATATTGTTTCATTGAGGAGCTACAGCACATACAGTCATTTGCCAGGTTAGTCCTGGGCTTATCCTTAATTAAAGGACCTGTAAACTCCAATGCTTCTTAAAAATGACTAAGTGCCATTCGTTTCTATTATTCACAGGGAGGTGAGAACGCTTATTCTCACCTCCCTGTGAATAATAGGACGCTCGGGGGACCAGGAACTTACCTTACCCGCCGCTCCACTCGCAGCCGCTCAGTCTCTGACAGCCGCTCTGTCCCGACCACGCGCCCTATCTTAGGCGCATGCGCGCCAATTCAAATAGCTGTTAGAGACTGAGCGGCTGCGAGTGGAGCGGAGGGTAAGGTAAGTTCCTGGTCCCCCGAGCGTCCTATTATTCACAGGGAGGTGAGAATAAGCGTTCTCACCTCCCTGTGAATAATAGAAACGAATGGCACTAAACACATTTTTATGTGTTTAGTGTTCCTTTAAAGATGCTGAAGCCAGGAGGAAGACTGGCAGAATCCATATTCTTTGGGCTGGTGCTCCTAACAGGCACAATATTGGGAGTTAGGAATGACAAGTCCTATATCCCCCTGTCCCAACTACTTTTCATTTTAACCGTTTTTTTTTTTAATTGATACACACGGTAGTTCTCCTTTGAATGTTTTTACTTTATGCCTGCCTGCTGTTGTGGATCACTTTGCAGCCAGTACTGCTGCCCAAACCCCTTCTCTATTGCTTATGTTAAACTTTATTCACATCAGGCCCTGCCCCTAAAAACTTACAATTTAAGTACCCTATCACACACACAATGCATATGACTTAAGCCACTGTACCACTCCAAAAATTGGGTTAGATTTTTGGAGCAGTAGAAATGTGCGATTTCACACATTAGTACATGCGGCCATTTTTTAACTTATATTGTGTTAAATGACAATGCATGTAATGCGCACCAAAAATGGTGATTGCATGCGCTGTGAAAATGCAGCATAGCACAGATAGTAGGGCATAGACACCACAATTATAATGTAATTGCGTTGTCAATGCGATGCGCAAAGCAGATATGATTCAAAAACAGAAGATCCTGTCTTTCCTCTCTTGCACCACTACTCAACACTACTATAATCTCCTGTCTCAACTACTGCAGCTGGGATCATCACTTTCCTCCAAAAGAGAACCCACAATCCCGATACTGCAGTCCATAGGGTGGCTTCCCATCAAACAAAGAATCATATTCTATACTCTTCTTTAATCTTTAAATCCCTTCTCTCTACTACCACACTACTTATTTTCTCTTTTGGTCCCTTATGTTCCTGAACGTGCCTTGCGCTATTCACAAGCCACCCTTCTCTACAAAATCCCTATGAATACTGCTTCCTCCCGTCTTAAACCATTGCGGTTCCCTACCTTTGGAACTCTCTCCCTCTCTCACTTAAGCTCCCAGGTTGTGTAAAGCTGCTTACAACCCCACTCTCCAGGGCCGCGGCTCCCAGGTACTTCCAGGTAAGGGCAGTAAGTCCTGGACAGTCATGCACTTATCCCGGTTTGTATACTGTGTATTTTATAATGTACACTGCTGCATACCCAAGTGGCGCTATATGAATAAAATTATACATACATACATGTTACATGGGTGATTCCGGATTTACATGGAATCCAAACAACATAGCGCTGTAAACAGTATTTATAGATACAGAAGGTGCCACACGGTTCTATTTTATCTGTTTATGTATGATTAAGGAGTGAATACTGAAAGCAATGTCTCTGTGTTTGCTAATGACACAAATCTTCAGATGATGTGCAATTGTTGAAGGAAGACTGGCAAAGTAGCAGATGAGATTCAATGTTAATAAATGTAAGCTGATGCATTTAAAAAAAAAACATGTACTGCTTATTTATATATAAATGGGTCTGTGAATCTCTGTTGTACAGTTTGCCATAAGAAAAAGAAAAGATGTTTTATTATCGAAAAGGAAATATTTTTTCTACAGGGTGAAAACTGAGGGATTGTCTGGGAGACCCCCACAATGCCCCAGTGTTGTTTAGTGATCTGGTAGGATAAATCACTAAACAGTGTCTGAAGGAATCACCAAATACTTTAGATTGCTGGGCAAAGTGGTTTTTACTCACCACCACATCTGATAATTGACTTAGGTCACAAGTTATGTGTGTACAATGCTTTAGCCTTTCATTTTTTTTGTTTATTTGCATGATGAAATGTAACTACAATAAAAGGTGGTATATGCATATTGAACACGTATGATGTCTTTAACATTGTGAGATAGGACTGTTAATGTGCAAAATGTGTTTTCTGACCAAATAAATTAATTATTTTGTAATATGTATTGTCAATATCCAGGTTAATTAAATCATTTTTTCTAACAGAATGCTTTCTCAAAGGCATCATTTTAATTTCTCTTTTCAAATTTACTTTTTAAAGCAAGTGAATGCTAGAGATGTTCGAAACTGGCAAGGTTTATTCAATTTTCCGATTTCCGAAAAAAAACAGAAAAAGGTTCCAATCTAATAGCAAAAGTATATTATTGTAAATGACACCGGTAGCTGGGAAATGGTCTGGGGAACACAAATATATAAACAACTTATTTAGAAACTAACTTTCCTCACAATTGCACTGTTTTTAATCTTCTGCTTTATATTTTCAGATTTCAAGTTGCACAGACCTCCTGCCAACTGCAAGAAAGGCCCTTGGGCATACAAAATGCTATCCAAGCAAGTATCACAGTTTTAGCCATTTTTTTCAACCTTGATTGTTGTATAAAATGTATATACAATATTATCACATTTATTTTCACTTTTTTGTAAACCACATAAATGATTGCCAAAGACGCATTTGATTTTCACAAGTTTATAATTGTCTAAAGCATTTCTGATTGCACTGCAAACCGATGCAAACGTTTGGGGGGACTTTAATGCACGCCAAAGGTTAGTTAAAGGGCATGCCCATCTGCCCAACTAAAATTTGACCAAATGTGTAGTGTTAAAAGATCCTTACACCTTTTTCTTCTGTTCCTTATGGTTGCCCTGCAGGGACTAATGAAATTGTGTAATCCGGTGCCTGCCATTTCCTGCTACTTGCAGTGAAGCTCTCACTATCATCATATTTTTTTTTCATATAATCTTGTAGAAGAGGGAGATAGCGCTGTCCCAGAAGTATCTCCTTCTTCTCCAGCACCAGCTCCTTTACCTCCACCTCCAATCCCAACATAACCCCACTCCACCACTGCCTATGTTGCAGCCCATGGTGCACCCACCACCTCCTCTATCAGTCCCAATGGATGGGGAAGAATTATGTGGCTTGGGCCGCATGTTTTACAACATGCAGTAGGACATTTCTTTTTAAAAATTCTGCTTTATATTTATGCACTAAGGGGGTTATTCAATAAAAGTTCTTATCTTTTAAAATGGTGCTAATTTTGCCCCAACCAATCAGATGTTATCTTTCAAATGTTACATAAGTTCTTATTGGTTGGGGCAAAATTAGTACCATTTGAATCTCCCTGTAAATTTTTAAAGTTTAAAAAATGTTGTCTTTATAATTTACTGCACACATAATTATACCATACCAGGATTTTCCCCACAGCTAATTGGCTTCAACACAGTTTTCATAGAGGAAAGAAAGCCAGTTAAAGCGGTACCATTTTTCGTAGCCCCACAGAGTACTCGAGTACGTCCACTGTAGTTCGTTACCATTGTTACCAAGCCAGGTAAGCAATAGGGTCACATTTCTTTGCAGTATCAGGGAGTACAGGAGAAGGCCCACTGTAGTTTTTTTTTTTTGCAGCTGAGCCAGGCTGGCTTGGTCTTAGTAGAATGACCCCACACTGCATTAGTAACTGTCACTCAGAGTATTCATTATGCAAAGGAAAGTGGGCAATAGCTTAGCATTTCTTTGCAGCATCAGAGTACAGGTGCAGGACCACAGAAGTTTGTTAGCATTATTGCCAAGCCAGACAGGCTTGGCCTTAGTAGAATAACCACACACCTTAGTAGCAACTCTCCCTCAGAGTATTCACCGTGCAAGCAAAAGTGGGAGATAGCGTAGCATTTATCTGCAGCATCACCGAGTACAGGCTCAAGCCCAATGCAGTTTGGTAGCATTGTAACCATGCCAGACAGGCTTGGCCTTAGTAGAATTACCCCACACCTAAGTAGAAACTCTCCCTCAGAGTATTCATTGCACAAGCAAAAGTGGGTGATGGGGTAGCATTTATTTGATACATCAGGAAGTACAGGAGGATGCCCACCCTAGTAGAATGACCCCATATCACATTATTCACCGTTCCTCAGAGTATTCATCGTGCAAGGAAAAGTGGGCAGTAGGGTACAATTTCTTTGCAGCATTACAGGAGCAGGACCACAGAAGTTTGTTACCATTGTTGCTGAGCCAGGCAGGCTTGGCCCTAGTAAAATGACCCTACACAGCATTAGTGGCATCTCTAATCTGTATCTCTACTACATGCTTCATGTAGTAGAGATACATACATAAAAAATATATATAATAATATTCTACCTACTAAACTCTCCAACACTCTGAAAAATGGTGCCTGGAATGCTGCCTCTTATAACCAGGAGGTTGGCACTGCTGTAGTTGGTGATATTAGGTCATGTGGTTGGATCATTTTTATCTGGTTTTAATTTTTGCGATTTATCAGATTTTCAAGAAAAAGCTAAAACCAGAGTTCCGAAAATTCCAGCGGAACTTCAGAACAGTCAAATTCAATTTGGAAACAGGTTTAAATCATACCCGGACTTCATTTCTACAGAATACTTAAAGAAAGAAAATAATTTACTGATATTAGACTGTTCACTGGGGATCTAGTGCAAGAACAAACATGGGATTACTATTTTTTCAGTTTAAACTGAAAAGCAAATTACAAATGATACAACAGTGTAACCAAGAGGCTGGTGCAAAGAAATGCAGTGTATGGTATTTTAGAAACTTGTAACTTTTCTATTTGTAAATTATGGCAAATTAATTACTGATATATTGTAACATTAAGCATAGCCGTATTTTGAAAGGATCCATTTATTGTCTTTATTAATATCAGTGCATTAATTATTTTGCATTATTAAAGGAATAGTGCACTGAAAAAGTGAAATACTGCATTCCTTTAATGCATTGATTGGAGAACTGGAGGTAAAGGAGCTTTCCTTAGTTCCTGGCCCTGCAAAATTTATTGAAGAACGGAAGGTAAGGCATAGCTCCTTAACCACCCGTTCAATCAATACATTAAAGGAATAGTTCACTTTTTCCGTGAACTATTCCTTTAACATCAAATACATAAAGCATCGGAACACAAATTTGAGATGCATCTGACGTCATGAGAAAGCACCGCGGGAACGAAGGGCTGTAAGTATAGTTACGATTATTATTTTTTTAAAAATAATACGCCATTTAGGTCTGGGCAGGGGGCATCTGTCATATCCTACAAGGATTTCACGCTAGGATGCAATGGGACCAAGGATGGATCCAGATGGTGGGAGGGGGGGCACAAAGGGAGGCTGAAGACACAGAAAAGGCACGGCTTGAAGTGACGTCAGAGAGTTTGAATTACAGTAAGCTGCTCCTGGTCTGCAAAAAGCATGTTGGAAAACGTATGTATCTTCAAATTGGCTAAACGGATTTTAATGGGGGATGGCTTGTTTTAAAGCTAGAATTATGGCCATAATTATAGTTCTGGGGGTGGACATTCCCTTTAACATGTATTTATTGCTTCTATCTAACTACTGTGTGTGTCTAATGTTTCTCCTCCACTACAAGCAAATTATTAATTGCATTAAAAAAATCTCTAAACAAGACTACCTCTCAAAACCATTAAAAAACATTAAGTTAAACACCTCCCCAGGCTACTCATACAAATACTGTAAAACATTTGCCCCCCCAAATTCTATCACATGAAACAAAACTATATAACTCATTTTTTTTACACATGAATTTTTACACATGAATAAAGCTGCAATCACCATGATCCATAAAGAAGGCAATATCCTTAATAAATACCAATCTAAAAATATTCACAAAGATACTAGCTACCCGCCTCAACCAAGCCCTACCATCTTTAATTAACCTTAACCAATCTGGATTCATTCCCAACAGACAAACAACTGATATCATAAGGACTATAAATGTAATCTCACACGCACACACAAAACAAACCCCCTTCCTCCTGCTCTCTCTGGATTCCCAGAAAGCTTTTGACATGGTTGACTGGACTTACATGTTTGCAGTACTCCACATATTATATCTGTTGTATTCAATTATATCAACTGGACTTGAAATGTAGTTCTTGAAGACGTTTCGCTAGTCATCCGACTGGCTTTCTCAATTCAGAATGACTTGTACAAGAATCTGTGGCAATTATATACCCTGGAAAATCCCAATTAGCATATCACAGCCAGGTGTTAAGGGTGTGATTGGATAGTGGCTAAGAGGTGTTATAGGAACGCCCAGAGTAAGGTGTTAAAACAGCATTGTACATGGCAGACAGTTGGTGTCGAACCCCCCCACCTCTATTTAGGCTTGGTTTCTTTATTTTCACATAAATGGCCTCCTTAACACCTCTCTTGAACCAGTCACGTTCCTTCGCCAATATGTTAATATTACAATCTTCAAAGGTATGTCCTTTATCCTTAAGATGCAGATACACGGCTGAGTCCTGACCCGAGGAATTGGCTCTTCTGTGCTGGGCCATACGTTGATGCAGTTGCTGTTTGGTCTCCCCCACATACAAATCAGAGCATTCTTCACTGCACTGCACTGCATATATGATGTCGCTTTTCTTGTGTTTTGGTATTGGGTCTTTCGGATGTACCAATTGCTGCCTCAGTGTGTTGTTCGGTTTAAAGCAGACAGGGATACCTCTTAGCCACTATCGAATCACACCCTTAACACCTGGCTGTGATATGCTAATTGGGATTTTCCAGGGTACATAATTGCCACAGATTCTTGTACAAGTCATTCTGAATTGAGAAAGCCAGTCGGATGACTAGCGAAACGTCTTCAAGAACTACATTTCAAGTCCAGTTGATATAATTGAATACAACAGATATACCATGACCTGGATGAATGAGAACCTTCACAAGCATACTCCACATATTCCAATTCCCACCTTCAATAATTTCAGCACTTCAGAAACTCTACCGAACTCTGCAGGCTTACATTCAACACATGGGCTACACATCAGACCCCTTCTCAATTAAAGGAGGCACCAGACAAGGATGCCCACTTTCTCCTTTAATTTTCGCACTAACAATCAAACCGCTTGCTGAATTAATCCGCTCCTCTCCAGATATCTCAGGCCTAAAAGTCGGCTATGACACCCACAAAATATCCGTGTTCGCAGACGATATTCTTCTATTCATAACAACTCCAACTGTCTCTCTTCCTAACCTATTTAACCGTCTCCTGTCTTTCCAGAGTGTCTCTGGATTTACAATAAACCCCGAAAAAATCTCAAGCCCTTCCAATTCTGATACCCAATGAAAAGGTCTCATCTCTAAAACCCCATTTCCAACTCCAATGAAAAACAAAAAATACCATAACCATCACCCCTTCTTACCATTACCTAGCAAACTATCCTCCATTAATACAAACAATTAAACATGATCTGGAAAAATGGAACTCGTATCCAATCTCATGGCTGGGTTGAATAAACACAATAAAAATGAATGTCCTTTCCAGATTGCTCTATCTCTTCTGAGCCTTACCGCTCCATATTCACTGGAAAATCTTCCACAACCTCCAGAAAGAAATAAGAGCATTCATTTGGTCCCATGCCAGACCCAGAATAAATCTCCAAATAATATCCAAACAACGCCGTGGTGGAGAACAGGGCCTTCCAAATATTCAGCTCTACTATCTAGCAGCACAAATAAACACAATTAAACAGTCTTTCTCTACTGACAGTGGTAAATACTGGTCAAAAATAGAAAACCTTTATTTCACAAACATCCCATGGTACCTATTCATATGGCCTCCTCCCAAGCAAAGAGAACTTCCTACTCAAATTCTGCCTACCACCAAAAACTCCCTCTCCATCTGGGACTACTCACTCAAATGCTTTAAAATAAAAGAACTTCCCCCTCAGATGACTCCCATATTTTTCAATAAAAACTTTCCACCAGGACTTTCTTCCTCAAACTTCCCAAAATGACACTCAAAGAAGCTGCGCTCAAATCCTCCACAGTGTCAATACTCTTCTTACCTGGGAGGAATTCAAAAGAAAATACCAACTACCTCCGTCATTATTCTTCCCTTATCTCCAACTATGTCATTTCTTCTCTCACCAGCGGTCCATTACAAAATCAACAAACAAACAAGCTAATCCAACTTATGTCACAACATACCTCAACAAAAAACTTTCAGGGTTATTCAATAAAAATTCTTATCGTTTAAAATGGTGCTAATTTTTCCCCAACCAATCAGATGTTAGCTTTCAAATGTTAAATAGGATCTGATTGGTTGGGGCAAAATTAGCACCATTTTAAACGATAAGAACTTTTATTGAATCTCCCTGATTATAATTAAAAGGGCAGACAAGGGATAAGCAATGGTAGTTTACTTAAAAGAGGCTTACAGACAATTGGGTAATACAGAACATTATCTAAAGCTACAAGGGGATCCATTAAAGGTGAAGTAGATGCTGTCATCACAAAAGCCCTAGAATTAGGGATCATAGATAAAAACACTAAGGACTTTCTAACTAATGACGCTCCTCAGGCTCCAGTATTCTATCTACTCCCTAAAATCCATAAAAACCTCTCATCTGCCCCAGGACGTCCCATAGTCTCATGGGTAGACTATATACTTCGATTCCTCATAACAAAGAATTACTGACTATAGAAGAGGCATTATTGGACTTTGGTCATGAGCATAGAACAGTGTACTTCATTATGGATTTGTTGAACATAAAGAGACATATTTACAATCACAAGGGACAAGTATGGGCGTGAATTTCACTCTATCATACGCTAACTTATTTGTAGTATTATTAGCATTAGAAAAGGAAACATATCTTTTCTAATGCTAAGTTTAATAAGCATGTTCAACACTATGTGCATTATAATGTCTTTTTTATTTTCTCCTGCAAGAATTTGTCATGTATTTGAGAGGTTTACATTCAACCCTGAAATTTACCCTTAATTTTGATTTGCATAATGTAAGCTATCTGGACGTAATGGCAAATAAGGTTGATAATCATCTGGTAACAGACCTATATACTAAAAATACTGATAAAAAAAAATATTCTACTGGCCAATAGCTTTCATCCTAAACACGTGAAAAGAGGACTTTACATATAGCCAATTTTTAAGGATTAGACGGATAGTACAGGATGAAACCCAATGTACCCTAAAAATGGTAGAAATGAGGGATAAATTTGTAGCCAGAGGTTATGAGGAAACCCTACAGAAGGATATACAAAAAGCCTTAGCACAAGACTGTAATATATTACTTGATAAGGATAAATCAGATACTAATCAGATACTAAGACCAAAAGACTTCCCTTTGCATCCACCTACCATGCCTTATCCCCACACATTCAGAAAATCATCAGCAAAAATTGGCACATTTTACTAGCAGATCCGGAATATGGCCAATTATTTAGTGCACCCCCACTGTTCTCCTATAGAAAAGCGAAAAATCTAGGAGACGATCTGATACGTACAGACCTTCTGACCCCAAAATCTAGTAGACAATGCTTTATTGGAAAGCCCCAAATAGGCACTTTTCCCTGCAGGAATTGTCATACATGTAATGCAATCATGCCAGGGAAATCAATTCCCCATCCACTTAAAGGTAAAGAGATTAAACTGAAGGATTTTGCTACATGCAGAACCACAGGTGTAATTTACCTAATAAAATGCCCCTGCAGTTGGGCCTCTGTTGGGAAAACGAAAAGAGAAATCAGAATAAGGATTGGGGAACACAAAAAGACATTGGTAATTAGGATAGTATGAAACCTCAGTAAGTAAACATTTTCTAAAACACAGAGATAGAGCATCCCAGCTAAGGTGGTTAGTATTAGAAGTGGGGAATAAGGAACAAAGAGGAGGTAACTTTGATATGAAACTTCTTCAAAGAGAATGTTTTTGGATAAATTAGAGACACCAAAAAGATTAAACAAAGAACTTAATCTGTCATGCTCTCTATAAAACAGTGTAACCAAGTATCTTTTAAATAACACCATTATACCATTTAACTTGTATTCAGTTCAACTTGTAAGTATTGTAATTTTGAATTGTCATACTTTAAAACAGTGTAGTTTGTTGTTTCATCAGCAACAATGTATGTATCTTAACTAAATTATTGTATCTATTTTAAGGAACTGTCTCCATCTAGTGGACCTATTTTGAATCAGGACTATATCTGCTTTTATCCACACTTGAATCACCATTATCTGCACAATATCATTGGAAGCACTTTATGATCATCTACAGATAAGATCTCTTTTTTCACTTTTTTATACATTTTTAATGCACTTTTATTGATGCTTTTTTAAACACTGATTCAATATCACATTTTTTTATTTCAAAGTAGTACACACCCCTAATTGTGGGTCCTCCCACTTTTTAAAAGCTTGTTTGTTTGTTGCTCACACATCACCTGAAGAAGGAGGCACGTTCCCCGAAACGTTGTATATCACTGACTATATTTCCCTTGGAAGTGGGACTCCTGTAGTAGCCAACACTCATGGAATTCCAGTGTGCCTAATGAATTACTTTGAATTGGATCCTCTCACAAACCTTATCGGATTACCTTTTGAAAACCTTCCAACCAAACAACAGCAGAAACTCGCCAACTTCATTCTACTATCCACAAAAATCAATAATAGCCAAAAACTGGAAATCACCCATAACATCTCACTCATCAATAAGTGGCATAACATTCACTCGATCCATGGAATACATTAAAGCCACAAAACAAGGCAAAACCAAAAAATTCTATCTGGAATGGCTACCGTTTGACAAAAACATGGAAAAATCATCTCAACCTAACCCTCCATAAGACTGTGATTTTTAGTGTTAATCCCAGTATATAAAATATTAAATATCTTAATCTGCAAAAACTGTTTATATAACTGTAATATATATCCCCTCTCTCCTCATCCTCTCTACTTTCTCTTTTTCCCCCCACTTCCTTCCCTCTTTTCCTCTCCACTCTAACAACTCCCCCCTCCTTCTAAAGTAAACGACAAGAAAAAACAAGTGTTCTCAATAAACAAATATTAAAAAAAATAATAATAATCTCTAGTTTTAAGCTTAATTTAGAATATTAGTTGACATTCAGGACAATTTCATTAAATTGCATAATATAGAATTTAATGCATTACTGTTACCAAAAAAAGATCTGGTATTCTATTATATTCAAAAAAATAAGACTTCTAAGGTTATGCACCGAGAGCTGCTATTGCAATGCAAAGTAGCTCTCTGTGCATACCAAATGTTATTAAACCATTCCGAATCTTTAACAGCTATTTGCTGGCATTAAAGATGTTGTCCTAGAGAGTGGCTATCGGCTCAGTACATTTTTTTGTGCATACACAGTTTTTTGTGTGTACACAGTTTTTGTGCATCCTCTATGTGTGTACCCGTGGTACATTGGTTAACGCGGATTTAAGACTTAAAGCCCATTTTCAGCTCTCCGTATATAGCCCTTAAACTCTTTTAGTGTTGTCTTTCAGATGTGTGTTCCTCACTATATCCATTGATGCAAGATACGGGGCTAAAAATGTAAGTAAAACTATTTTACACACAGGAAAACATATCCTAAATTAAATTGCCATTGGTAACTTAATGGATTTATGTATCATCAGACCATCAAAACTCTAAAGAGTCAGGGAGCATTATTAGCCATTAAAAGAGAACTAAACTTAATTTTTTTCTCCCCAGAACACCTATACATTGTTAGAATCTTCTCTGGTACATTGCATTTAGTATATGTGAGAAATATTTTGTTGCCAGTACAACCCACAGCCCATGAAGTCATCAAAGAACAACGCCCCCTGAACCCAGTATTCACTGTCTCTATGCAAAAAGTGTTTTTTATAAAGATGTCTCCACACCAATATGGAATCCCTGATAAGACTTTGAAAACTGCGTGTTACCCTGCAGTTTATTTACCAGTCAGTGTGAGTTTCTGGTAAAAAAAACTGCAGGGTAACAAGCAGCTTTCAAAGTCTTATCAGGGACTTCCATTTTACCAGAATGATGGAAAGAAAAAAGTTTGGAGAAAGCGTGGAAAAGCTCATTATTTAAAGCATACCACATCATCTGTAAAGCAGCCAAATTAATTCTGAGGTGTTCAGAGACATACTGTCTGCTCAAATCCAGCTAAATTCAGTAAAATTGATTGGGCGATGTTTCATGATACAGATGGACAATGACCCAAAGCAACCCAGGAGTGTATTAAAGCAATGAAGTGGAAAATTCTTGAATGGCCAAATCAGTCCCCTGATCTTAACCCCAAATGAGCATGCATTTCACTTGTTAAAGACTAAACTTCGAACATAAAGGCCCACAAACAAACAGCAACTGAAACCTACTGCAGTAAAGGTCTGGCAGAGCTTTAAAAAGGAGGAAAGCTTTGGAGCTTCATAAAGAAGCAGGCCCAATAAGATCCCTCAGCACTGAGGAAAAACAAGACAAAGGAAGGACATTTGTCCTCCTCAGGTATAACAAAAATATTGTTTAATCCAGAAATTGTATCATACATGTCCAAGTTATTATGTTTATTGTTGGAATAGCCAAACCTTTCTCGAACTTTGGTCCCCCTACCCATGTGAAAGTTACAAAAGTTTATGCCTACAAGACCACTCCTATACCCCTCCCTTACCTTTCCTAGGACCTCCCACCCCTCTATCCCAATTTTTCCCTACCCCTCCCAAACTCAGTTTTAATATGAAAATATTGAGGTTAAAAGATATGCACACCGAAAAAGTAACGTAAGTAATGTTATTAGATAGCTGGGGCTGTAATCATGGTAATGTGGCTCCTAGGACTGCCCCCACGAGATCTGGCTTGCCATTCCAAACAAGGAGGTCAGAGAATCTAGATGGCGCGCTTCCGCACAACAGGATGATGTCACCGCGCATGTACCTGGGGCTGTAGCTGCGCACACCATGATAACGTCACCACACCCAAATAAAGGAAGAAAGAAACAAACACTGAAGAGAGGGGGTGGGAAGGGAAAAGGCAAAAAAAAGGAACACACGTTCAGGTTACAGACCCAGCTATCTAATAACATTAGATTACTTTTTCAGTGTATACATCCTTTAAATCAAAATTGTTTAACAGTATACGAACTGTGGAGGGACCAACTTCTCATATGATATATGATATCAGCATTTACAAGGAGACTTAAAGATTACCCTTCTTGAAACCCTTCCCCTCCATGAATGAAGACTGACACATTATTTACATACCTCAAATATAAAATATTTGAGGGGAAAAAAGGAAACCCTGCATCTGGTGATGTCCAGAAGTTCAAGAATTCAGTCTGTCATTAAGAAATGAACATTAAATATTTCCAGTTATTTAATTTGTCCAATTATTTTTGTGCCCCTGAAACGAAGGGACTGTGTTAAAAAATGCTTTAGTTGCCTCACATTTTTATGCAATCTTTAGTTAAACCCAATAAATTAAAGCTAAAAGTCTTCACTTCAACTGCATCTGAGTTGTTTCATTTTAAAATTCATTGGTAATGTACAGAACCAAAATTAGAAAAAAGTTGTCTCTGTCCAAATATTTATGGACCTAACTGTATATGCTAATATGGTTATATCTTGTAAAGGCCTTTTACGGGATTTTTATTTTCTTCTTGCACTGGGTTTAATGGGTTTTATGTATATTGTGTATTTACTGTATCTTTAGAGGAGGCTTGGTTTTTCAAACATTATATGGTGAGGGTCGATGTAAGTACATTCCTGATGATTATATTAGCAAACGAACATGGCAGTTGGGGTGGGGTGGGGTAGGGTCCCCTGTACTACAGAAAAAGGATTTTAAGGCAGGGAACCAGGCAGCAAAGAGGGATCCAGAGGGAGTGAGGGAGGGCTCACTGTGCATGCCAGAATCCTCTGAGGACAGAAACCTTTTTACACAGACAGTCTCCTGCTCTTCACTTTCTAGGACTTTGGCTAGACAATGCAGGGCAACCATATGGAGCAGATGAGTACGGTAAGGATTTTTTAACACTATACATTGGTACATTGGGGCCAGTAGTGGGGAAAATTATAGTTTTGGGGATGAAATGCCCTTTGAAGTACATGTACACCATTTTTTCCCTCACCTTATATCTTTCGCCTAACTTCAAAGTCTTTATTTCTTTTGTTCGTTTTTTTAATATCATTCGTAAATAGCAGATTTAATCATTTTTTCCAGTCTTACTCTCTTATATAGGAAGGAGTCATCCACAGCATGTGTCAGTATCTTGATTAAGATATTAAAGCAATTTTAAGATGATTTGGGCAGATTAAAAGTAATATCTGGACTGGCAGATAAACAATCTTGTGGAGCTAGTGACAGATATGAAACCTTATATTACAAGGTTGTGTAGCAGTTAAAGATAGGTTGTTTGGCTACTCTCAAACCAATGTAGTCTGCATAATGAATCCTTTCAACATGTGTCTTAAAGGGAAGGGTGATGACTAGATGTCAGACCACTTAGTTTAGTAGGGACACTTAATGTTAAGGATCTTCAGGGAGAGTCCCTGCAAACCTCTCACTGGACGCAGAGTCGTCGGTCTTCTCCAGAGCCTCTGATGGTGAGGATGTTGTGCAGCAAGACAGACACCAGGTTGCGGCTCCGGATCAAAGTTCACAGAAACCAACCCGCAGTGTAGAGAGGCAGCTGGTAAGAGAAAACAGGTAAGAGCAACGATAGGAGCACTGGAGGTAAAACTGGTTAAGGAGACCACTCCAAATAGGTACAGGTTGGGTTATATGAGTACCGGAAACTGAACTGGAAACAGGTACTAGCTGTGATATGGAGACAAAGGCTGAACTGGAAACATATGCGGTGAAATGGAGACCAAAGGCTGAACTGGAAACAGGTGCTGGCTGGGTGAAATGGAGACCAAAGGCTGAACTGGAAACAGGTGCTGGCTGGGTGAAATGGAGACCAAAGGCTGAACTGGAAACAGGTGCTGGCTGGGTGAAATAGAGACCAAAGGCTGAACTGGAAACAGGTGCTGGCTGGGTGAAATGGAGACCAAAGGTGGAACTGGAAACAGGTACCAGGAACAAACTGAGCAGACAAAACCACAAAGAAGGGAGCTGAAGACCGAAACAAACTGAATCTGAACTGGCAGCAAGAAACCACCACGTGAGAGGCTTATAAAGGACCCTCTGACGTCATCATCATGCGTCGCAGCGTGCCGCGCGCGTCTAGGAGAGGGACTGCCATTGCACGATCCGGACGCCGGACTCCACGCCCTCCGCTCGTCAGCACAGACGTGCACGCGCATGCCCGCGTGGCAATGCAGGAACGCGGCCACAGGTAAGAACCGGAGCCTTACATTCCCCCCCCCACGGGCAACCTCTGGGTGCATGCAGGTTTCTCTGGGTGTCTTGAACAAAAGCTTTGATCAGCCAAAGGAGCGTGAACCTGGTCAGCCGGTTCCCATGAATTTTCTTCAGGACCAAAACCTCTACTTTAACCAGATATCGCAACTTCCCTGCAGATACCTTGGCGTCAAAAAATCGCTTCAATTTCATACTCAACATTCTCAAGCAAGATAGGCGGTGGAGGAGGAGGTGGCGGAGTCAACAAAGAATTAGTGATATACCTCTTAAAAAAGGGAAACGTGAAATACTGGGTGTACTTTCAGCGATTAAGGGAGTTCCAGTTCAAAAGCAACAGCGTTAATACATCTTTTAATCCGAAAAGGTCCAATAAAGTGAGGGCCAAGCTTGCTCGAAGGAATTTTCAATCTCAAATTTTGTGTTGAAAGCCAGACCAAATCACCAACCTTAAAATTTGACGAATCCCTTCTAGATCTATTAGCGGACCTTTGAGCCTGGACTTGGGCTTGAGTGATGAAAGACCTCAGTTCCGTGGACTTCCGTCTTAGACAGGCTCCAATCGAGTTGAAGATCTGGAATATTAACTGCTGCCGGAACATCAATAAGGAATGTGGGTAACCAGTAATATTGCAAAAAATGGTGAGCATTTAACGGAGGAATGGATAGCGTTGTTATAGGCAAACTCGCCAATGGTAAGAGAGAAGGCTCATCTCTTGAGAAACGGAAGATAAACAACGAAGGTACTGTTCAAGGTTTGATTGGTTCTTTCGGTCTGTCCATTAGACTGTGGGTGATAACCTGAGGAAAAGGATTATGAATGCGTAAGGACTTACATAGTTCCTTCCAGAATTTAGAGGTGAACTATACCCCTCTATCCGTGACGATATCTCTAGGTACCCCATGAAGGGAACAATCTCTTTATGAATACATCTGCCATTATAGAGGCTGAAGGAGACCCCTTTAACGGAATGAAATGGGCCATCTTGGTTAGTCGATCCACCACAACAAAATTGTGTTGATGTTTTGGATCTGGGAAGTTCCACAATAAAATCCATGCCAATCAGTCCCAAGGGCGAGTAGGAATCGGTAAAGGACACAATAAGCCGTACGGCCTCTGCCTAGGAGCCTTGAATCTAGCACAAGTGGCACAAGCAGCAACAAAATTCCTGCAATCTTTAGCCTGTTGGCCCAAAAAAATGTCTATTCAGGATATCCAAAGTCTTATAAAGTCTGAAATGTCCTGCTAAAGGGTGGCAATGGCAACATTGTAATACCGCAGCTTCGCCAAGGAGGGAACAAACACCTTGTCTCGAAGATAGATTAATCCATCCTGGGCTGGTGGGCCGTTAGAAGCGGATTGGAGAGAGGCTGTTTATGGTCCTAGCCAGGGTCGGATGAAAGAGTAAAAAATTTGACTTGGAAAGTATCGTATCAGGCCTAGTGAGGGCATATCCTCGAAGAATGTCTTGAAAGGGCACGGCTTTTCCATTTTAGATCCTGGACGGAACGTGATATGGAAGTTGAAATGGGTGAAAAAGAGGGCCCACCGAGCTTGACGAGGCCTAGTCTCTTGCTGTCTGTAAATACTCCAAATGTTTATGATACGTGAAGATAACATTGGGTGATTGCTCCCTCGAGAAGGTATCGCCATTCCTCTAGAGCGGACTTAATGGCAAGCAACTCCGATCAACCACCACCATAGTTCTTTTCGGAGGGAAGAATTTTCTTGAAAAGAAGGCCACTGGATGAAGCAGAGCTTTAGGACCTCTGCGTTGGGAAAGGATTGCCCCCAAAGCACTTTCAGATGCATCGACCTCTAGCAGGAAGGGGAGAGAATTTAATAACAATGAAATAAAGTTAAAGTGTTTTTAGTGAAGCAAGTGCCGTCCCATCTGTATCTATTGTTGTGGAGGTGTTACTGTGGGACCTTCGGACGCGCACGGCAAGGATCGGGTGAGATAGTGAGTGCCGGTGTAACCCTTCTGTTTCTTCAGGAGAGTCCCTGCAAACCTCTCACTGGACGCAGAGTCTAAGGGGCATATTTTAAAGGTTCGTTAACATTTCGCGGCCGTTTCGCGGCACTTTATAAACCGCGTTAAACGTTAATGTCCGCGAAAACGGCCGCGAAAAGTTATGAAGTGTTAACCCTTCGCGGCGATACTTACCTGTTACCGCCACTTCTATTTATAAAGCGGCGGTACTGGTTTGCTCTGCTAGTATCGGCGTTTTACTTCGCCACCTTGAAGTAGCGAAGTAGCCGATACTAGCCTCCCGGGGCGGGGATGGGCAGGCAACCCGCGGCGGGTGGTCGCACCCGCCCCGGGAGACACGACCACCCGCCGCCGCTTCCCAGCAGCCCCTCCCAACCCATTCCCCGCTCGCGGCAATCTCGGAACGGAAGGCTAGGAGGCGCTGCCGGGAAGGGGCCGCAGCAGGTGGTCGCGACCACCCGCCGCGCACCCCCTCCCCGGCAACCCCTCCAAGCCCCCCCGCCCGCTCCCGGGGAGGGGAAGGGAGGGCGCGTGGGAGGGGTGGAGGCACCCTCCAGCGGGCCCGAGAAGGGCCTTTTGGGGCTTGGGGGTCCCGCAGCTCGAACCGGGACCCCCTCCCGGCCCTTGTAAGGGCCTTTGCGGCACTTCAAGTGCCCTTGCGGCTTGACAAGGACCTGTGGGCTTAAGGGGTCCCGCAGCTCGAACCGGGACCCCCCTCCCCGGCCCTATCAGGGCCTTTGCGGCACTTACAAGTGCCCTTGCGCTCTAACAAGAGCCCTTTGGGCTTAGGGGTCCCGCAGCTTGAAACAGGACCCCCTCCGGCCTTATAAGGGCCCTTGGGCACTGACCAGTGCCTTTGGGGCTTAGGGGTCCCGCAGCTCGAACCGGGACCCCCCCCGGCCCTTGTAAGGGTCCTTGCGGCATGACAAGTGCCTTTGGCGGGGGTCCCGCAGCTCGAACCGGGACCCCCAGTGTGGGCTCTTAAAAGAGCCCTTGGGCGGCGTCTTCGGGATGGCGACACCAACCCCACTCAGGTCGCCGATGCCAGGCAGGCTCACTGCGGCCGCCAGTGAGCCCACATGGCACCGCGGCCTCAGCGGAGCCGATGTTGCCAACTGCTTCTTTCTTCAGCCATCTACTGCGATGGCATCTGAGTTCGCACGCAGAGTGCACCTCTTTATATAGGTTTGTAGAAACCCTAATTCATTTCTGATTGTCAATTTTTAATGCTTGGTTTTGCATGCTTTACATTAACCAATCAGATTACGGAAAGTTCTGAAATCTGATTGGTTAATGTAAGCATGCAAACCAAGCATTAAAAAATTGACCAATCAGAAATGAATTAGGGGTTTCTGCAAACCTAATAAAGAGGAGCTTTTCGCCGCGGAACTCAGATGCCATCGCAGTCGATGGCTGAAGAAAGAAGCGGTCTGGCAACATCGGCTCCGCTGAGGCCGGCGGTGCCAGCGGGCTCACGGCGGCTGCAGTGAGCTGCTGCATCGGCGACCTGAGTGGGGTTGGTGTCGCCAGCCGAAGACGTCGCGTCGGATCAAGACACCGGCAACATCGGCCTGTTGAGGTCGCGGCTCCTGCCGGGGGTACCCTGGCGGCCGCAGGGGTACCTCTCGGGGGTCGGTGGCCTCGGCGGAGCTGGTGTCGCCGGGACTGGAAAAAGAAGACGCCGCCCAAGGGCTCTTTTAAGAGCCGCACACTGGGGGTCCGGTTCGAGCTGCGGGACCCCGACAAAGGCAATTGTCAGTGCCGCAAGGGCTCTTACAAGGCGCGGGGAGGGGGGGTCCCGGTTCGAGCTGCGGGACCCCCTTAAGACCCCAAAAGGCCTTCTCAGGGCCCGCTGGAGCCTCCACCCCTCCAGCGGCTCCCTCCCTTCCCTCCCCGGGAGCAGCCCTCTAGCCTCCCGTTCCGAGATTGCCAGCGAGCTGGGAACGGGTTGGGAGGGGCTGCTGGGAAGCGGCGGCGGGGTGGGCGTATGCCCCGCCCCCTTAGGAGATGCGTCGGGGAGGATTTTAAGTCCTTCGCGGCGATACTATACAGTATCGCCGCGAAGGGCTTAAAATTACCGCAACAACATCGCGGCCGCGATACATATCGCGGGAATGGCGCTCGCCGTTATAAATACGGCGATAGCGCTATTTATGGCCGCGATGTGCGGCGGTATTTTTTGCCGTTTATTTTCGTTCTATAAATATGCCCTAAGTGTCTGTCGGTCTTCCCCGAGCCTCTGGTGGTGAGGATGTTGGTGGCAAGACACCAGGTTCGCGTCCAGATCAAAGTTCACAGAAACCAACCCGCAGTGTAGAGAGGCAGGGTGAAGAGAAAACAGATAAGAGCAACGATAGGAGCACTGGAGGGTAACAATAACTGAGTGGTAAGGAGACCACTCCAAAAAACTGGAAACTGGAAATAGGTACAGGTGGGTTATATGAATACCGGAAACTGAAATGGAAACAGGTGCTGGCTGGATGAAATGGAGACCAAAGGCTGAACTGGAAACAGGTGCTGGCTGGATGAAATGGAGACCAAAGGCTGAACTGGAAACAGGTGCTGGCTGGGTGAAATGGAGACCAAAGGCTGAACTGGAAACAGGTGCAAAGGACCCTCCGTCATCATCATGCGTCGGAGCGTGCCCGCGCGTGTCTAGGAAGAGGGAATGCCATTGCCCGATCCGGACGCCGGACTCCACGCCCTCCGCGCATTAGCACGGACGTGCGCGTGCATGGAGCGCAACGCAGGAACGCGGCCACGGGTAAGAAACGGAGCCTTACACTTAATAAATGTAATTATCAATGCTGAACAACATTAATTCTAATCTGACCATGCTGCATGTGTTTTTAATAGGTGTTTATACGTGTTTCACGGATATGGCAACACCAGGCCCTGATGGACTAACAAATAAATATTACTCTACATGTCAACAAATACCTACACCTCACATGACAACATTTTATAATTCGAGAACAAGCCCCCTCAAACCTTCACAACCTCCAATATTACAATAATATCTAAATGCGGGAAGCATCCATCAAGCAGGGCAAATAATCGTCTAATAGTCTAATCGTTTAACCCTTAAATTTCCTGTTTGCAGGATCCCTAGTAGAGACCGTTATGGTCTTGCCCTTGACCCAGTGCCTGGGTTGATTCAGTTGCTCAGTATAGATTTGAGCATCTTTGACCCATCCAACAGCCAATCAGTAGAAATAACCGTTAGGAACATTCCAAGGAAGTGGTGCATCCTGGGAAGAAGGACTGTTAGAACCTGAAATGTCAGCTCACTAATGTCAACAACAGGAAACAGCAAAGGGTATCAAAAATGGTAGAGAATATGTAGAATAACTAAGCATGCATTACACAAACTAAGAATTTAACAAATATTGATAATTTCCACTGAACTGTCCCTTTAATGGTCTTATTATACTTACCTTCCCCACCCTCCCAAACCACAAGATTTCTATAGTTACTTACCTTCATGCAGCCCCTGGAGCTCTTACAGTGTACACAAGCATCTGAAAACACTTTTAAAATCAATATTGTGTGTTAGAAAAATATTATACCCTTTGCAAGGCTAACTTTGCCTTCATGAGAAAATAAATGTCAGACAATAAAATCCAATATTTCATTCACAATATCGCACAAATAGAGTATGGACAAGCAACATATTATAAACAAATTTAATCCATAATGCCAGGGGTGCAATTCTCATAGGAATATGCAACATTTTTGGATCACCTCATGCTTGACCAACAGGATTTTGAAAAGTTGCAACTTGCTATGTGTATGGTTCCAATTAGAAACACAGTTTGGAGCTGCTTATATTGCTTATATCTTTATGGTTGTATATTGTTAATGAATAATTAATGTATGAATGTTAATGTATATTGTTAATGAATAAACACACTGTATTTCATTGTAAGGGGTCCTGTTTTTATAGTGTTGCATTACATTCCCCACTCACCACCTTATTAATGGTCTGCACCTGAGTAAGAAATTAGTGGACATTTAGCATTTCTTTCTCTCAATGGCAAAGATTTCCTAAAAGGCAAATTAAAACAATACATAGGGAATTAATAGGGAAGGTCATATGAAACCATACTCTTCTAAACATTTTAAGTCTCAGGTCAATTACAGCAATAGAGAGTTCAGAGGAACCTTCGTAAAAACTGCTATAATAGAGGTGTCAAACAAATGCAGACAGCAGGTCTTTGAATATATTTTAAAGAGCCTCAATTGTGTGTAAGGGGGTTCACCAATCTCCCAACAACTTATAAAATCACCAAAAGTATATTTGCACAAGAGCCAACAAGTGGTGCTCACAATGATTTATTGGAGATAACAGCACGACATGTTTCAGACCAGTGTGGTCTTGCACCTGAGGAAAGACCACACTAGTCTGAAACATGTTGTGCTGTTATCTCCAATAAATCATTGTGTGTACAGCTCTTGTGTGAATATACTTTTGGTGATTATATAATAGAAATGTCACAAGAAAGAAGCCTTGGATAAAGAAATATGTTTTTGCCCATACAAAAATCTTACTTTGAAGATAGGCAGTTTGTTAATTTGCAATCGAAGAATGGGCTTCATTTATATTTTAGCTTTAGTTCTTGTTAATATGAATATATTTATTTTAATTACTGTATTAGCATCTGCAAAGCATATTTAACTGTAATGCTTGTTCATTTTTTAATTTTGTTTTTGTCTGTATATATGTATTGAAGCATGATCATGGTCAAATATTAAAGAAACCAAGTCTGACAAACACACCAGAAGTTATAAATCTTTTTGAGAATGCTGTGGTGTCAGAACATCAGGCTGAATATCAAGCTTGTGTACAAAGCATGGAAAGGCCAAAGAGTCATCATCTGACTCATCTGAATTTCTGTGGGAAGAGAGATATGAAAAAATGTGGGTCGATAATGAAAAAAAAAGATGTGAAAACTCATTTCAAAACCATAACCGCTGAGCTAAAGCAAAAATTTGGAGAAGTTTCTGAAACAAAGAAAAGATCGTCCAAAGAAAATAGACACAGTAATCATTATTGTCAACTGATACAAGCAATTCAGGTATTTCCTCTCGTTTAAAAAGTGAGGCTAATCAAGAAAATGAGATCACAGTTGCTGCATATACAGCTGCTTTGGATGAACGTTATTTAAGCAAAGATAGTCTACCAAAGTCTGTTGTGAAAGGAAATTATGCAAACTTTGTGTGCCCAGAAGCAAAGCAGAAACCTTTCATATCTATATACTCAACAAGAACCAAATAGCAACATTGCTGATTCCCAAATGGAAAGGCAGCACAGTACATTGTCTATCGACACAGAGGCAAAGACTCGGCTTTTAAAGAATTCAGACAACTTGGATTTTAAACCTTCAATTATTACTGAAAAAAATGTGCATTCAGAGAAAAGTATTAGTAAAACTCCAAACTCTATAGATGCTATGCATCTGCAACAGAATGAAAAAAACACACATTTACTACAATCAGGGTACAAAAGTCCATCTATTCTACAGGCCACCAAAGATGAAACCAATAAGCTCCAGTATAAAGAACTTGACCAAGATATGCAAAAATTTAAAAATGATGTAGGAATGATTCAAATGGTATTCCATAATTTGTCAAAAGAGAAAGCACATCTTCAAAAAGAGGTAGACATTTGCTTCTGTTTCTTTGGTGTTCCACCATGTGAACAGTTTTAGCTCTTCTAATGTCTGAAGGCATGTATATCTTAACAACTGCTAACTGCAATATTAAATAAAGAGGCTTTGGGTAGTCATGCCTGTGAAATCTGCGGAGTTTGAAATATGAAGGCTTCCATCTTCTCTCATCAATTCTGTCATTTCCAATTAATAATGGATTTCATTTAGGGCATTCTTATTCTGTGTGGTGTGTGTTTCCAATTTCATCTTCCATCAGACCTATCTGGAACATTTCTTTAAACTTCTTGTAATTTTTTAATCGCTCACCATAAATCATTTCATTGTTTTCTTATTTATCCAGGTGTCTGTGTATTGTGCTTCCTGTCATTCATTTTTCTTTACAACTTATCCTTGCACATATTCTATTGTTGATGTTTTAATAAAAGTATGTTTCTTTACATCAATAACAGGTCCAAGAGAAAGAGAACAAGAATTCTCAAAACCTACAAACAGAGCCTGGGAAATTGAAACAAGATGGTAGCAATGTGCTCATACAGGTGGCGCATACTGTTTCTGATCAGCAAGCACATCTTTTTCAAAGACTTGGCTCAGTAGAAGGGTAAGAACTAAATATAACTAATCTATGATGTTGAAACTTTGTTTTTCTGTGAGGAAATGACTTGTAAATAGGCGTAAAAAGTAGTGGGGGGGGGGGGGGGTTTGGGGTTTTTTTTTGGTTTTCTATAAACAAAAAAAACTTTTGTGTATAGTTAAATCCTGCTTTGATTCTGGGAATTACCAACAGATATTCAAGAACATAAAGGCCATATATTGATATTAATGTTAATGCTGCGGCTGTAAATGCAGTATTTCAGCACTGTACTATGTTTATCCCCTCTGTACAAACCATTATCAGAATGTCTAGGTTTAATGTTACAGTAATAAAATTACAGGATATTTTTTATATCTGTGGTATTAAATTAGGCCAACTGGACTGGTTCTTGAAGACGTTTCGCAAGTCATCTGACTGCATGTCTCTACTTGTACAAGAATCTGTTGCCAATAAAAAATGGCATTTAGATTTATTGAAGAACGGGAGGTAAAAGAGCTGTGTCTTACCTCATGGTCTTCAATAAAACCTGCAGGAGCCAGGAGAGAAGGTGCAGAACTTACCTGATCGCTCGCTCCTCCGCTGCATAGTCTAACAGGTCCCAACGGACTCTGTCTTCTATGCGCATGCACAAGTGTCTGTCAGGACCTGTCAGACTACATGGCAGAGGAGCAAGCGATCGGGTAAATAGCTTACCCGGCTCCTGCAGGTTTTATTGAAGAACGGGAGGTAAGACACAGCTCCTTTACCTCCCACTCTTCAATAAAACTAAAGGGCAATTTTTTTCATTTCCAGTGGAGATACCCTTTAACTCCAAAGCTACTGATTTGAAAGGGTGTATAAACATGCCTTCCTTGTTGCCATCAATGAGATGTAGCTCTGTGGAGTCAGTTGCATATTTAGCCACAGTTACTTCTTTTGCCTCTTTAAAAAATAGCGCATCTTTTATGTCCATGGTAAAGCTCATTAAATATAACGGAGCTCAGTGACCCTGGGGAGGAGGATGTATGGATGACCAGCAGGCACTAAAGACCCTAAGCTGCAAGTCTAGATGTTATGCTACAGTATTAAAAGGTTACCTAACTTTTTTTTATTGTCTTAAGGGAAAATGCTGTGATTGTTGAACAAAAGGGAACAAAGTCAAATCGGAAATCTGTTTCAGATGGTAAAATGTCCAATAAAAAAAAAAAAAGCACAATAAATGGGGACATACACAAAGGTTTTGATGACAGTACATTAAGTGAAACATCGGAGGAAGAGAATGGAAGGTACAGTAAAAATTCAAAATCATCTTTTTTGAATAATAATGCCAAGTTTGCCATATAAGTTTGAGAACAAAAATCAGTTGCTTGCTGGTACTGTTGCTGCATTTTCATTACTCTTTGTTTACAGTAGGAACAGTTGTGCAATGGTAATGCGTTAACCTGATTAGCTATGCAGTAATTCACCCTTCTATTAATTAATTAAACAAGTTGTAAATTTAGGCGCTTTCCAGTTCAGAGTCAGGTATTTATTAGCAAGTAAATTTTTTGATTTTCCATTATTGGAAACTTTAATGGGCATGTCCAGCCTTAAAATAACTGTTTATATTTATGTCCAGCTACCCCCGAAACTCGCATTATTAAAAACTTCCAAAGATGCCCCTGACCGGTTCCCTCACTGCCTGGGTACCTGCTGCTGTTGGGAGCTTGTTTTGAACAAGAACAGCAGTAAGTTGCTTCTAGGTCACAGCTGTCAGGAAATTGAGCGTGATGTCATGCCGCGCCTTGATTAGTTGTTGTGACTGGGAAGTAGCGTTGCAGAGGAGTAGCGTAGCAGAGCAGCGAGGGACCGGGTCAGGTAAGTCCCTTCAGGGGCATCTTTGGAAGTTTTCAGTAATGCAAACTGGGGTTTGGGGAGTAACTGGGCATATATATAAAAAGTTTTTTTTTTAAGGCTGGACATGCCCTTTAATTCTCTCCAACTAGTATATCAGCTTAACAAAAAGTCAGGTCAAACAAATTGAGGAATGGATTAAGAGAGAGAGGGAGGCGGGGGGCACACTGAGCCTGGGCTAAAGGCATACAGCAACACACACCTCCGAGTAAGTGCTGCTTACATGTATTCATTTATAGGTTAAATGGAAGCAAGTTTAATTTTTTTTAGTATAGATACCCTTTAAAGTTTGTGGCAGATCACCAATTTCAAGCGAAAGAATTTAATTATTTCATTGTGATTGTGTTCATTGTTGTACATTACTTGGTAGATTATTTTAAGTTATTTAAAAATAAATACTCATGTACATATTTTGATTTATAGGATTTCTGACTATTACGCCAGTGAGAACCTCAAGGTAATATTAGATGTGCTATATATTATTTTCTTTTTTGTATGTTAAAATAAATTGCAATAGAATCTTTGTGCAGCGGTTTTAAATCAATTCAGGGTTCAATTTCCAATAAATCTAATTGGGCGTATCAACCTTAAAAATTATTATCCTACCGAAAGTCTTAAGCTGGGTACACACCTATCGATTTTCCCTCTTGACCGACCGTTCGATACTTTCGAACGGTCGGCCAGGAGGAAGGACTATCGGTCGCGGCAAAAGCAGCCGCGTCCGATAGTCACCGCGACCGATTGTGCGGTCCATAGAGGACCGCACGATCGGACGAGGTTTTCCACCCTGTCCGATCGTCCTTTCGTCCGATTCGGACGAACGGTCGATCGGACATGGGCACTTTCGGATGCGATAATTTCGGTCCGATCGACCGATACACTGAACTATCGGTCGATCGGACCGAAATATCTTATTGTGTGTACCCAGCTTTATACACATTTCAACATAACCTAATGATTATGCCACAGATTATTTGGCTAGTCTGCTCACATACTGAACCCCAAGATACCCCTTCCCCCTCTGTATATGATGAATGCTATATGCACACCTGCCCTCTGAACCGATTGCATATCTAGAACAAAACCACAATGAAATAGTAAATGAGGGCACGGTTCTGCACACCCAGCAATATAAAATCTGGCAGATAGTCAATGAAATCCTAGGGGTGGATGGTGTTATTGAAGATTTACCTACTCTGACATAATAAAAAAAATACCCCAAATTGGCATTCTTCTCTGCATCAGAGATATGGGAATGTAAGGGTATTAAATACTTTTCACAAATTGTAAGTGATAATTTGTTAATGTCAAAAATATGACCTACTGGACACATTCCTATTTAGATGTATACAATTGAGATACTGTTTATTATCTGAATTTCAAAGCTCACCTATCCCAGTAATAACTCATCCAGTTATAAGAATACTAAAAACTGGAGTAAAAAAAATGTAAAATATATACCTGTCTGGTGGATGCCAATCTAACCACAGACACTTTAAAAATAATGAAAAAATTATCCATATGTATTCCTACTTTGGAGACAGCTGACCCATCGCAGGGCATCATAGGCTGCAAATAATACACTAATTTAATTTTATATTCTACATCAAGTGTATCTGACACCAAACAGATTAGCCCACATGTCCCCAAAATATTCAGGTGAATGCCCTAAGTGCCATGAGCCTCAGGTTGATTTCTGGCATATGATGTGGCTATGCCCCCCCTATTGCTAGATTCTGGAACAAAGTGACTAAAATATTATCAGATAAATTGAGCATAAATGTCCCCTTGGAACCTAAACTATGTATGCTGGGTATACCTGAGATGGACTCCTGGTCACAACATGATTTGACATTCCTACATGAGACATTGTTTGTTTTTCACAAGAAAAACTATTATTCTAAATTGGATGGCTGCCCAATCCCCAAAATCAAAATGTGGAAAGAAATGATTAAAACTGCTTCTTCTTATATAAGATTAATATATATAGGGAGAGTCTACCTCGATAAATTCAAGAAAGTTTAGAGAGTATGGTATGATTAAATGGGCATGAATACTACTCAATAAATTTTAATGTAAAACACTAATTTTTTTCCACAGCTTACTATCACCACCAAAGTTAATCTGATATCACCATTACTGAGTATACCCAATAACATAACAGCTGGTTTATCCCTCCAAGTTTCTATTCCCCCCAAAATGTATAATTTGTTAAACTATTATTTCTGGTGTATCTATCCTGTATTTGAAATGAAATAACAAACATTAGAAGATAATTTTGAATAAGATGTATAAAAATATATAACAACACAAATGTTCAATGGCAAAGTGTTTCTTTTTATTGCAATGATTTGTAACCTAATGCACATCTTATATGACTATAATAAATAAACAAGAATCATTTTAGGGTTGTGTCATCCTGACAATTATTTTACCCTTCCTCAATTATAAAGGGTAAAGACCATTTTAAATTGTTGTCCTTTCTGTTTCCCAGAGTACTTCATTAGTATGCATGCCCCTTCAGGCCAGCCAAATGAGCATGTGCTTTGTGCTTTTATGCACCGAGCTCTTCAGAATGACCCATTCTTTCAAAATTGTTTGTAAACCTTACTGCATAACTAGATGTTAGATGGGGCAATTGGTCTGAATGAAAGACTTGAATTCAGTGTACCCCAATAGTCCATAAAGTGTATTTTTCAGTGATACACTTTTTAATTAATAATAAGAAATACAAACAGGACCAGGAAAATTCCACCTTTTTGCATATAAAAAAATTTCCATTTGAACTTTCCCCTGTTTCTGAAGCTGTCTACTTGGGGGGATCATTTTAAAGGATAACTATACTCTAAAAATTAACTATTTAAAAATGGAAAGTACCTGGGACAGGGAGGTAGGACTCATTGTTCCTACCTTACAATATTGTTTAGTTTAGGAGCTACAACGTGTACAGTTTTGATTTGACAGGTAAGTCCTGGACTAATCCTTTTTTTAAAGATAGTGCTGAAGACAGAAGGAAGACTGGAAGAATCAGTTTTCATTGGGCTGGTGTTCCTCACAAAAGCAATATTTTTCTTTTGCTTTCTCTAGTACATATTTGGGATATCCCCTCTATAAATATCCCAATTAAGTACTAGAGAAAGCAAAAGAAAAAGTGAATGAGTTAGAGAGGTCGGGTAAGGAGATGAAGAAGGATAGGGTCCCTAGACTAACTTTTGTTTCTCAATTTACCCACCAGAGCCCCCAGATTAGTCAGGTGTTAAAACGACATTGGCCCATTTTGAAACCGGCTTATCCTGGAGTTAGAGAATTTGATGTGTCCCCTCTGATGTCTTACCGAAGGAATGACACTATTGGCAAATTGGTTACCTCCACTCAGGAACAACAGGACAAGAAACCCCAATATAATTGGTTGGACAGTGGAAAAAAGGGAATGTATCCGTGCTGCCAATGCATATATTGCAGTGTGGTGGTAAAAGGAACCCGTTTTGTGCACCCAACAGATGGGAGAAAAATTGAGTTACGAGGTAAATTTACCTGTGACTCCAAGTTTGTTGCATACGTGATTATCTGTCCGTGTGGTCTCCTCTATGTGGGGGAGACCACACAGAAGATTAAATTGTGTATCTCGCAGCATAATTCCTCTGTGACCCAAAAACTTGTAAATCTACCTTTAGCTAGGCATTTTGTGGGAAAAGGGCACAGAGGGAGGGATATGAGGTTTATGGTTTTGGAGAGTGTTCCCTTAAGTTTTCAGGGTAATAGGGAGCACAGACTTAAATGTTGTGAAACCTGGTGGATTAAGGAATTGAAAACATTGGCCCCTAATGGGTTGAATAAAGATTATAACTTATACTTGTTTTTGTGAACTTTTGGTGATGTGTTCTATTTTTGTATTTTCCACTGGCCATATGTAATGGACATCCTGACCATAGGGGGTACACTTGGTGGTGTTGACACTTAGAGTTGCTTAGAGCTTGGGACTCCACACTAGGGTTAATTGATCTTGATGTAACTGAAATACTATGTCACTTCCTGTTTAAATGTTATATAATGTGGATAAGAAATGTGTGTTATTTTGTAGTCACATGTTACTTGAGAAAGGGCGCTGTGACGCCTGAAATGTCGTCTGTTTTGAACATGTGACGATATACAATAAATATGAGCCTGTTTTATATGGAGGAGTGCTATTTCATTTCTATTTTCTATTGTGTGTAGAACAGAACCACGGATTCTGTATTGGAGCTTGCACCCATATATATCTGATTGTTTCAAGTGCTGCCAAAATTGCTATGATATATATATATAGTATATAATACTGATTTGTGTCGTGCTAATGTACAATTAAATGACATGTATTGCAGATTGAGAAGTAGGGGGTATCCCACTGACATGTTGGACAATGAACTTGAGAGGGCCAAGACGGTATCAGCGGGACATTCCGATGAAGTTACCTTCAACAGATAGGATAAGGGGCCCATTATGGATCTTTGTATTACATATACACCTCACAGTAATAAGATCAGGGATGTTACCAACAAATATTGGGAGATTAGTCAAAAAGGATAAACATCTTCCCTTTAACAACACACGTCTTAGGCATACATATATAAGGGGACATAATCTGGCCAGCTACTTGGTTCACACTAGAGACATATCACCATCGGTAGTGACAAATAAGGCCGGCCATTTTCTTGGTACCAGTGCTAAAGTAGGATGTTACAGATGCCCTAACTGTATTACTTGCCGCTCTATGCTCACTGGCAAGGATTTTGTCCATCCACATAATGGTTCTAGGATAACGATCAGACAGAGATTCTCCTGTGAGAGTAGATTTGTAATTTACTTTATTGTTTGCCCTTGTGGGCTTTATTACATTGGCAAAACTAGAACAACCTTCAAGGAGCGGATGGCTAACCATCGCTCCTCTATTAGACAAGCTCTCAATTCAAGCACAAATGCCACATCTACTCACAAATTTGGTGACTTGTCGGTGGCCCGACATTTTAGAAAGATGTGCCACCCATTGTCATCATTAAGATGTATGATCTTTGATGGCCTTACGGTACGTGACATCCAATCCAATATAGATCTTGATAAAATGCTTCTACAGAAAGAAGCCCGGTGGATACATTGCCTGGATACTCTAGTTCCAAAGGGATTGAATGAACAATTTTTGTTGCATTGCTTTCTGTGAATTCAGTGGGGACAGTACTTCTAGTATATTTGTGGTCTGAACATCTGTTTTCTGCCCACACATTATTGTTACATTGTAGTTTGCTATTTCTGTATTGTTTCTATTTTTTCCCTCTGTATTTCGATGATTATATCACCTACCATCTGGTAATTGGCAGATTGGAACTGTTGTTACAACTGTTACACAGTGTGTTTTTACATTGTATTTTATTGGTTTTATTGTTGGTGTTTTGTTCCTCACAGCGGAATGTTGATTATTTAGGGTATAAATTAGTGTCTCACACATAGTACGTCATTTCCTGAGAACGGCTTGTTCTTGAGCCGAAATGCGTTGATTAGGCGTTTTTAAAGTGTTCTAATAAAAGTTTATATTTTATTTCCGGACTGTTTCTAGTTTCACTTAACTATAGCGTATTTGCATGCATGATCACTATAGTTAAGTACAGCCGTAAACAATCTTTTAATGGCCATTTTTATTACAATTGTGTTCAATACAGTATTTATTGAGCAGCAGAGTTGGCTCAGGGGGGTTGCACTGAAGTCCTGGTAATTAAATCCCCCTGTTGCTTCAAATCTGCAAGGTGTTACTCCCTGTGCTTAAGTAGGTTTCCTCTGGACACTCCAGGTTCCCCATAATCATAAAGACACATACTGATAAGTTGCATGAAATAAACTGCTTAGATTTTAAACTTTTCAGACAGGAGTGGATATGATGTAATATTGGAAAGTATGGGTATAAAGGTATCATTGGAAAGTGCCACGGCAGATGTTTGTGCTATATAAATCCACAATAATTATAATAACTTAAAGGGTAACTGTGGTCCAAAATGTTTTGCAATTTACTTAAATTATTTTTCTTAAAATAGTTTTGAAGATATTTACATCTATATATGTAAAATTGTAGCAGCAGCACTATAGCCACTATACTTCCTGCTTTCTGCACTGAAACCATGTGACAGTCCCTCCCTGTGTGGGGGGCATTAAAAAAGACAAAAATGTACACACCTTACACTCTCCCTGCTGTGGGCTGTACTGTGCTGTTCTCCCCCACCCCCTTCAGTCCTCTTTTAGTCACTCTAACTTAATCTCTTCCTGGTTTCTTCTGCTTTCTCCTGCACGGAGCAAGTGCCAACCGCAGATTAGAAGGAGCACCATAGCCACTCTACTTCCTGCTTTCTGCACTGAAACCATGTGACAGTCCCTCCCTGTGTGGGAGGCATTATAAAAGACAAAAATGCACACACCTTACACTCTCCTTGCTGTGGGCTGTACTGTGCTGTTCTCCCCCAACCCCTTCAGTCCTCCCCCACCCCCTTTAGTCCTCCATTGGTCACTGTAACTTAATCTTTTTCTGGTTTCTTCTGCTTTCTCCTGCACGGAGCAAGTGCCAACCGCAAATTAGAAGGAGGAACTAGTATTTTGACCGTAGTTTCGGAACCTCCCACCTTCTAACTTTCTGATCAGTGATGTCTTTATATCTTGGTCTGTGCAGCATTTAGAGGGGTAGTTGAAAGCTCATTTTAAATATAGGAACCTAGCTTTTCATTTAAAATCAACTTGTTTGGAGACCACTGTTCCCCTTTAAAGAAATTGACAGAGGCTCATAGTCGATGAATTCCTAATACCGTTATTACGTTTTTAATCTAGTTTGACAATGCAAATGAATTGGATGACTTTACTCCATCTTCTGATACTGCAACAGAAGAATACGAATCGCCTACTTTAACTTTCAGGAATGCAAAGTTGCTGATGGAACAGCTCAGTGTGGACAGCCAAGGTAATTTATCCTTTATAATATATCATTATGCAGCCTTTAAAAATGAATCTATATATTCAGGTTTGTTTTCTAACCATGCAGATTCTGTTAACTTGTTAAAAATTCAAAATATAATTCATGAATATGAAAGGGTTATACAGAGAGAGAATGGAAGATATAAACTTGTGTCACGTAAAGTAAAAAGAATGGAAAATGAAAAGAAAGAGCTACAACTAGTGGCAGAAAAAAACAGAGAACTCAAATCAATGCTGGATCACCAAAAAGTGGAATGGGAAAGTGAAGTCAGCAATTTAAGGTAAGATATCTCCTTGTGAAGGAATGTACCTTTTTTACTGGTTCTACTATAGTTAGAAAACATGTTAACATGTGATTAGTTGCTGCAGATTAAGAATGCAGTAAATGTACCCTTGTTAATTAATCCCCATTATGTATGTTACTGAAACTTAATTACTTAACCAAAAAACAAGTGTAAGATGTGTGTTGATATAATATATGATGATATTGGAAGTCAGCGAGGAGTTCCATGACCAAGGCCGCAGGCCGAGTGCTTTTATAAAAGACACAGAACTCCGAGGTGACCTAATATCTATATCATTTTCTGTACTTGTACAATTATATATTATAATCCACCCCCATCTCATTTAAATTCTCTGGCTTCAGAGGCATTGCCTAACATTTTTTCTGCCTACACCTTTCCTTGTGCTGCTTGCTGTATGGTGGTCTGGCACAAGTCCCCTAGCCAACCCCACTCAACAGAAAATGTCACACACGATCGGATTGAAATGAGCAGAATAACTCCTACCCTCCTACAAAATTCCCAGCCCAACCCTCCCCATAAACGCTCCCTGATGACATAACTTGCTCCCTCTTACCCGCCCCCTCACCTTATGGATAGTAATGTTCAGCAGCTTTCACACAACTCTCAAAATTCATTCCTTTCGGTTGCTGTTATCCCTCACGTTGCGTCTGTTCCTTCCAGAAAGTGAAGAGGAACAGTGCACATCAATAAGTTCGATGGGGGAAGATGGGGAGTGTTAAAGATGCTGCCTAGTCACTTCCTTATTCTTATAATTATAATACTATGTAGCAGCGCACCAATTATAAGGGTATAATTGGATAGCTAGGTCCCTAAGGAATCCATTAGGGGTGGATTATTATGGTTTAATACACTTGCAATAGATTTCATCCAAAGATAAACAGCATAATCTATCCATATACATTTTATCACCTTCAAATGTCATTAATATTTTTACTCAGCTATGTCACTGATCATTGTATTTAACTACATAACCCCCCCCCCCCACAAAAAAAGAATTGTAGATTAAGATTTGAGTGAAAGTCTGTTCATTTTAATCGGCTCTTGTTCTCTCTCCTTGGGAATGGTGTTTTATAGTACATGTTTCATTTAAACCAACATTATAATAAATCTTTTTCGTTCTTATTATTCTACTTGATTAGGTTCACCCTAAAACAGGAGGAGGAAAAAAGAAAAAATGCAGAAATGCTGTATGATAAAAGTCAGGAACAACTTAGAAAAAAAGAAGGCCAGTGTTGCAAAGAAATGGAAGATATGCAGCAGCTTGAACTATCAAAGAGAACCTTGGAACTTGATTTAAGGAGTATGCGAAATAATGTAAAACAGGTGTGCTGCTTTTGTATGTGTACTACAAATTGCAAAATGACACTCTGTTTTGTAAAATGTATTTTAAGTGTGATGTTGGCTGTTTCATTGTTATAAATTAAGTAGTGCAAGCTTAGTATAGCTTCTCTTTTTTTTTTTTTTTAGGATAATGATCGTGTGTAGAACTTTTTTTTTAAATACAGGTAAAATGAAAAGTACTTGGGACAGGGATATAGGATTGGTAATTCGTACCTCCCAATATTGTTTCTGTGAGGAGCAACAGCGCAAAGAAAACTGATTCTGCCAGGCTTCCTCCTGGCTTCAGCCCTATCTTTAATAAAGGAATAGTCCAGGACTAACCTGGCAAATTAAAACTGTAAGTGCTGTAGCTCCTTAACGAAATGATATTGAGAGGTAGGAACAATCAATCCTACCTCCCTGCCCCAGGTACTTTCTATTTTTAAAAAGTAAAATTTTAGAGTACAGTTATCTTTTAAAACTTTATTTTTCCTTGTGTAGATTTGTACATTGGTATAAAGATATAATGATCTTGTTGTAGTTAACCCACATTAGGTAATACAACTGAAGATACTTGTAAAACAGATGATTCAGCCAAAAATATTCATACTATATATATATACCTAAATATATCTATCAATCTTTATCTAACGTGTACACAGCCGTAGACTCGCACATGGAAATGCAAGTACAAGTATGTAAAAAAGCTGAAACTGAGCTAATTTAAATATTGTGTGGAGGTGCTTTTTAATAAACAAAGATAGAAATTGTTAGTGTCCTCTCGTGTTTTTTCAGTGGCCAGCTCAACAAAAATTACATGTAAAACAATACAAACACATACACAAACAGTGAGGTATTATGATGGTTTATTTTCAACCTTTCCTTAACCAAACCCATTTTAAAATGATGTGGAACAATAGTGTGTGTGCTTTTGAACTGACAAGGGAGAGTAGAGGAACACTGAAAGGTGTTGATCCCTAAAGTGCCCTGCCCGCAAAGATTATTTATTAGGACCCACAGCTTTCATTCTATGGCTTATATAATAAATAAAGTTTAATATTTGTTACCTCCTGATTGTGCGATGTGCTGAGCATTCTAGATTTGGAGGACAATGTGATAAACAACAACGTCTAATGTACGATAGGGTCATAGCATCTACACATAGCACTCAAAAACCACTAATAAATCCCCATATGTGAGTGGGTATCCACTCCAGACAAAAAAACATACTCTGATGTTTGTCTGGAGTGGTAATGCCCACTCACATATGGGGATTTATTAGTGGGTTTTGAGTGCTATGTGTAGATGCTATGACCCTATCGTACATTAAATCTATATATATCTACTAGCACCACCTTGTATATTAAGGTTTCTAGCTCACTCCCTTTGTATATTTACACTACAAGTGTGATGAGACACAATTGCTTATAAACAACAACCTCTGCATTACCACATTAAAGGAAACCCATTACTAATTTCACACTAGGGATAAGGCTTTATGAGATAATCCTGTATGTGAATTATAGTGACTAAACTGTATTTTCCTTGAGTCAAACTGGAAGACAGAACAGAAAAACTCAACAACAAGTGCAAATGTTTTGACACATTTGCTGTTGTTCTACACACTGACATTCTGCGGATGTTAGATATAATCAGCCCCACAAACTATATTATTATATTATAATGCAGCATTATTGAACTGTTGCGTGTGGATGTATTTTAGGTGGCTTAGAAGTCAGTCTATTTACATTACACAAATGTGTTTGGAGTAGCAGTAAAGGAATATCAATATTGTAAAAATTAGATTAAAGTCCCATGGACTTTCTTATAAGTAAAGCAACAGTTTTAGGTGCTGCATAGATCACCTCTGCTAAATAATTTAAACTATTGGGATTGTTACACTGTAGCCTGTTTCATTGGTACAACATTATTTATTTATTAATACATATTTGTTAGGTTGAAGAAGAACGTAATGAAGTTCAAAGATTACTGACTCATGAGCGTAATTCCAGGCTTGCTCAAGAAAATGTCTTAAATCAACTTAAGAGAAAAATTGAAGAGACAGAAAGTCAGACGCTCTGGACAAAAAATGCTGAGGTAGTTTTCCTATATATATTGTTTGATTTTGCAGTAAGAAAAAAAGTGAATTTTTTTTTTAACCAAGTGTTATATTGCTTTGCTTTCATGAAAACATGTATTTACTAATTTTACTAGCAAACAAATTTTTTACAGATACTTGCAAAAAATTTTTTTCTTTTCTACTTCCAATATTGCTCGATATAGTCTGAAACAAACCATTTGCAATATTTTGTTTCCTCGGAAACAACCTCAAACAGCTGTTTGGTAAGGCTTCGTTTACACTATGCTGCGGGGAAATCAGTCAGTAATGCATGTGCAATAGAAGTGAATAGCACCGTTCACATTGCACTGCTGCGATGTAGTGCGTTGTCAAAAACACACTGGATGCAGCAGTTTTGTGCATTAACACACAGTGGTGCCATTGAAAATAATGGTGACTATGCGTTAACGCAACAGAACATCAGACTAAATCGCAATATTCTGCTGTGTTTAAAAAACGCCTAATGTTAGCTTAGCCTAAGCCATGATTTGATGAGGTGGAAATTAGGAATCTTAGAAATCATGGCAAAAATAAAAAGAACATGGTCCTCCAAATAAATGAATATGAGGAAATAGCCCAGGTCCCAACCCAGCTATAATCAAGTTTCCAAATCTAGGGGGGGGAAATCTAGGAAATAATAAATCCTAATTTTATTCAGAGAAAATAAAATTGATATTGCACCAATTATAGATAGATATCATAATTCATACACAATTAAAACCAATTAATAGATATCTGGCTGGCCAGACCCATTTTATACTCAAATTTATCTCTCCTTTCCCAATTAATATAATCAGTTTTAACAATAATTCATAGACTCCACACAATTGTTAAAAATGGGTTTTTGCTTTATTCACCAAAAGGTCTGTTCCCCTTAAATTATTAGTTCTTATCAGAAACCCTTGTTTGTGTTTATCTTGTTTCTAACGCACAATATCAGTCTTATTTAGAAAATACTGGGTACACACTTTGGGATCCTTCGTCCCGACCGACCAGCCAACCTGGAGGAAAGACTGTAGGTCATGGCAAAAGTAGCCATGGCAGACAGTTCGCCACGACCATAGAGGACTGCATGATGAGCCGTGATTTTCTGACCTTTCCAATCGCCTATTCGTCCAATTCGGACAAACGGTCAGTTGCAGTCGCTCCAGGAAACCATCCAATATTGTGACCCGTTCGATTAATACACTGAAATGTTGGTTGGTCGGCCCGAAATATTGGATGGTGTGTACCTATTTTCTAAAGACAAAAAAGGAAATTAGTTTGAAATAGTTAATACTGGCATGGGCACAGATGAGGGGGCGGGCTGATATATCATGCAAAAAGGATTTGAGTAATGAAGCTCACAGCTGTACTCCCGGAATAGTTGTAGAGTGGTATTGCCAAACTCCAAGACCTCCTTTTGCCAGGACTCCGAGCTCCCGCATAAGCGGTCTCTGCAGGTATTGTTGTTGAAAGAGGGTAGCCACGATGAGCATCTAAGTCTGTATGCTGGGTTATGTTCTGGCAGTTTCCTTGATGAGGCTTACCCAGTTCTGTGCTCCTTACCATCTGTGCCTGCATACTACCTAGAGATATTATTTGAATAATTAGCATATCTCGTTGTTCAAAATATTGTCCTCTCTCCACTTGTAGGTCCTTGGGCAATTTTCTGAAATTGGTGAAAGAGAAAAAGATTTAGTTCAAAGAAATGGAACATTACAAGAGGAAATTACTGTGCTTAAATTAGAATTGGATCAGGTTCGCTCTCATACTCAAGAAGAAGAGAGAAGATATTTAGACGAAAATGAAATTTTGAAGGAAAAGATTGACGATCTAAGAAGAGATCTTAAAATAAATGAAGACACTTTAACACAAACTGTAATCCAGTATAATGGGCAACTTAATGCACTAAAGACAGAGACTGCCATGCTATGCTCAAAGTTGGAGCATGAGAAACAAAGCAAGGAAAGGCTAGAAACTGAAAAGGAGTCTATTCGTTTACGCTTGACAAGCACTTTACAGGAAGTGGACAGAAATCAGGCCTTAAAAGTGGATGCTGACCGCACCCTACAAAGAGAGAGAGATGAATGGCTTCGTTCACAAGACAAATTAAATCATGAGCTTTCCAACATACGGGAAAATAACCACAGCTTATCCCAACAACTTAGCAGAGCTGAAGCAAAGTACAATAGTATTGAGAATGAATTTCACAAAACTGTTTTGGGCCTCCAAGAGAAGACAATTTTTTCTGAAAGTATTCAAAGAGAGTTAACTCAAGCTCATGGCAGAATAAAGGATCTTGAACATACACTTCAACTTGAAAAGGACCATATAAACAAAAGTACTGTTAAGCAGGAGTCCTTGCAAGAGAGGTTAGCACAGATCCAAAGTGAAAACACACTTCTTCGCCATCAAATTGAAGATGTGCAAAATAAAGGGATTATTAAAGACAAAACCGTGAGTGATGTCCAAGATAGATTTACAGAGATCATCAATAAACTAAGAGCAGATGCAGAAAGGCAAGTTCAAATAATTGAAGAAAGAAATAAGGACTTGGTTATAAAATGTAACGAATTAAGGGAGCAACTCTACAAACATGAAACAGAAAAAGTAGAAAGAGAGGTAACTATTTTATTTCATTTGATGCTAGTATTACATGGCAAATTTAAAATCTATTTTTTTTATTCAACTAGAATGGCCAACATGTTTCTTTAATTTAATCTTAGTTTTACATGGCAAATCTGAAATCTATTTTTTTATTCAACTAGTATGGCCAACATTGTTTCTTTCATTTGATGCCAGTATTACATGGCAAATCTGAAATCTATTTTTTTATTCAACTAGTATGGCCAACATGTTGATGCAGTTGCTGTTTGGTCTCCCCCACATACAAATCAGAGCATACTGCACTGCGTATATGATGTCGCTTTTCTTTCGGTATTGGGTTTTTCGGATGTACTAATTGCTGCCTCATTGTGTTGTTCGGTTTAAAGCAGACAGGGATACGGTGTTTTTTGAAAATTATTCTTAATTTCTTGGAGACCCCTGCTACCTCTTAGCCACTATCCAATCACGCCCTTAACACTTGGCTGTGATATGCTAATTGGGATTTTCCAGGGTACATAATTGCCACAGATTCTTGTACAAGTCCTTCTGAATTGAGAAAGCGAGTTAGGAATGGACAAGCCTATATCCCCTTGTCCTCCCCAACTACTTTTTTTAACGTTTTTGTTTTTTTAAATGATACACACGGTAGTTCTCCTTTGTGCATGTGTATTTATGCATGCCTGATGGTGTAGGATCATTGCAGCCAGTACTGCTGCCCAAAACCCTTCTCCTATTGCTTATGTTAAACTTTATTCACATCAGGCCCTGCCCCTAAAACTTACCATTTAAGACCCCTATCACACCACACAATGCATATGACTTAAGCACTGTACCACTCAAAAATTGGGTAGATTTTTGGAGCCAGCAGTAGGAAATGATGCGATTTCACACATTAGTACATGCGGCCATTTTTTTTTAAACTATATGTGTTAAATGACAATGAATGTTGTAATGAGCACCAAAAAATGTTGATTGCATGCGATTCTAGTGAAAATGCAGCATCGCACAGATGTAGGGACATAGACACCACAATTATAAGTAATTGCGTTGGTCAATGCCGATGCCGCAAAGGGCGATATGATCAAAAACAGAAGACCTGTCTGGTTTCCTCTCTTTGCACCGCACTCAACACTAATAATCTCTGTCTCAACTTACTTGCAGATGGGATCATCACTTTCTCAAAAAGAGAAACCCCACAATCCGATCACTGCAGTCCATAGGGTGGATTCCATCAAACAAAGATCATATTCTATATCTTTCTTTAATTTAAAATCCTTATCTCTAAGACCACACTACTATGTTCTCTTTGGTCCCTTATGTTTCTGGAAGTGCCTTTGCGCTATTCACCAAGCCCCCCCTTTTCTCTACAAAATCCCATTGATTACTGCTTCCTCAGTCTAAACCTTGCGGTTCCCACCTTTGGAAACTCTCTCCCCTCTCATCACTTAAGCTCCCAGGTTGTGTAAAGCTGTTTACAACCCACTCTCAGGGCCGCGGCCCCAGGTACTTCCAGGTAAGGGCAGTAAGTCTGTGGACAGTCATGCACTTATCCCGGTTTGCTCTACTGGGTATTTATTAATGTACACTGCTGCCATACCAAGTGGCGCGATAGATAAATTATACAACAGAAATGTTTACATGGGTGATTCCGGATTTAAGGAATCCAAAACAAAACATAGAGCTGTAACAGTATTTCTAGATACAGAAGGTGCCACACGGTTCTTTTATAATGTGTTGTATGATTGAAGGAGCTGAATACTGAAAGCAATGGCTCTGTGTTTGCTAATGAACAAATCTTCGATGATGTGCAATTGTTGAAGGAAGACGGCAAAGTAAGCAAGATGAGATTCAATGTTAATAAATGTAAGCTGAGGCATTTAAAAAAAAAACATGTACTGCTTATTTATATATATAAAGGGGTCCGTTGAACTCTGTTGTACAGTTGCCATAAGAAAAAGAAAAGATGTTTTATTATCGAAAAGGACATATTTTTTCTACAGGGTGAAAAACTGAGGATGTCTGGAGACCCCCACAATTGCCCCCCCCAGTGTTGTTTAGTGATCTGCGGGAGGAAAATCACTAAACAGTGTCGGAAGGAGGAATCCAAATACTTAATGCTGGGCAAAGTGGTTTTTACTCACCACCAAATCTGATAATTGACTTAGGTCACAGTTTATGTGTTGGTCAAGGCTTTAGCCTTTTCATTTTTTTTTGTTTATTGCAATGATGAAAGGTAACTAAATAAAAGGTGGGGTATATGATATATTGAACACGTCTGAGGTCAACATTGTAGATAGGCTGTAATGTGCAAAATGTGTTTTCTGGACCAAATAAAATTAATTATTTTGTAATATGTATTGTCCAAATATCCAGGTTAAGGGTTGGTTAATTAAATCATTTTTTTTCTAACAGAATGGCTTCTCAAAGGCATCATTTTAATTTCCTTTCAAATTTCTTTTTAAAGCAATCGTGAATGCTCTGAGATGTTCGAAACTGGCAAGGTTTACTTCAATTTTCCGATTCCGAAAAAAAACAGAAAAAAGGTGCAAATCTAATAGCAAAAGTACTATATTGACAATGACCACCGGTTAGCTGGGACATGGTCTGGGGGACACAAATATATAAAACAACTTATTTAGAAACTAACTTTCCTAACAAGGCATGTTTTTAATCTTCTGATTTAATTTCAGATTTCAAGTTGAGCACAGGACTCCTGCCAAATGCAAGAAAAGGCCCTTGGGACTACAAAATGCTATCCAAAGCAAGTATAACAGTTTTAGCCATTTTTTTCAACCTTGATTGTTGGATAAAATGTATATACAATTTATTCCACATTTATTTTCACTTTTTTGTAAACCACATAATGATTGCCAAAAGCCCATTTGATTTTCACAAGTTTATAATTGTCTAAAGCATTTCTGATTGCATGCAAACCGATGCAAACGTTTTGGGGGGACTTTATGCACGCCAAAGGTCGTTAAAGGGCATGCCCATTGCCAACTAAAATTTGATCCCCCAAATGTGAGTGTTATAAAAATCCTTACACCTTTTCTTTCTGTTCTTATGGTTGCCCTGCAGGGGACTAATGAATTGTGTATCCGGTGCCTGCCATTTCCTGCTACTTGCATGAAGCTAATATCATATATTTTTTTTTCATATAATCTGTGAAGAGGGGGGAGATAGCGCTGTTCCCAGAAGTATCTCCTGGCTTCTCAGCACCAGCTCCTTTCACCTCCACCTCCGAATCCAACATAACCCCACTCCACCACACTGCCTATGTTGCAGCCCATGGTGCACCCACCACCTCTCTATCATCCCAATGGATGGGGAAGAATTACTTGTGGCTTGGGCCGCCATGTTTAAAACATGACAGTTAGGACATGTCTTTTTAAAATTCTGCTTTTATTTATGACTAGGGGGTTTATTCAATAAAAGTTCTTATCTTTAAAATGGTGCTAATTTTGCCCCAACAATTCAGGATTTATCTTTTTCAAATGTTACATAAGTTCTATTGGGTGGGGCCAAAATTAGTACCCTTTGAATCTCCCTGTAAATTAAAGTTTTAAAAAATGTTGTCTTTATAATTTACTGCACACAAATTATACCATACCAGGGATTTTCCACCCAGCTAATTGGCTTCAAACACAGTTTCATAGAAGGAAAGAAAGCCAGTTTTAAAGCGGTACCATTTTTCGTTAGCCCCACAGAGTACTCGGTCGTACACGTAGTTCGTGACATGTTACCAAGCAGGTAAGCATAGGGTCACATTCTTTGCAGTATTCCAGGAGTACAGTGGAAGGGGCCCCCCCACGTAGGGTTTTTTTTGCAGCTGAGCAGGCTGGCTTGGTCTTAGTAAATGACCCCACACTTGCATTAGTAAACTGTCACTCAGAGTATTCATTATGCAAAGGAAAGTGGGGGGCAATAGCTTAGCATTTCTTTGCAGCTCAGAGTACAGGGTGCAGGACCACAGAAGTTTGTTAGATTATTGCCAAGCCAGAAGGCTTGGGGCCTTAGTAGAATAACCACCACAATTTAGTAGAACTCTCCCTAGAGTATTACCGTGCAAGCAAAAGTGGGAGATTAGCGTGAGCATTTATCTGCAGCCATCACCGAGTACAGGCTCAAGCCCAATGCAGGTTTGGTTAGCATTTTAACCATGCCAGACAGGCTTGGCCTTAGTAGAATACCCACACATAAGTAGAAAACTCCTCCCTCAGAGTATTCATTGCACAAGCAAAAGTGGGTGATGGGTTAGCATTTATTTGATACATCAGGCAGTAAGGAGGATGCACTACCCTAGTAGACTGACCCATATCATATTATTCACCGGTCATCAGGAGTATTCATCGTGCAAGGAAAAGTGGGCAGTTAGGGTTACAATTTCTTTGCAGCCATTTAAAGGAGGAGGACCAACAGAAGTTTGTTACCATGGTTGCTGAGCAGGCAGGCTTGGCCCTAGTAAATGACCCTACACAGCATTAAGTGGCATATTCTCTAATCTGTATCTCTACTACATGTTCTTGTAGTCGAGCTACATACATTTAAAAAATTTTATAACAAATTCTACTACTAAACTCTCCAACACTCTGAAAAAGGTGCCTGGAATGGAAGCTTGCCTCTTATAACCAGGAGGTTGGCACTGCTGTTGTAGTGGGTGATTATTAGGTATGTGGTTTTGGTCATTTGTTATCTGGTTTAATTTTGGCGGATTATCAGATTTCAAGAAAAAGCTAAAACCAGAGTTCGAAAATTCCAGCGGAACTTTTCAGCACAGTCAAATTCAATTTGGAAAACAGGTTTAATTTTTAAATTACCCGGACTTAATTTCTAAAGAATAACTTAAAGAAAGAAAAGAATTTACTGATATTAGATGTTCACTGGGGATCTAGGGCAAGAACAAACATGGATTACTATTTTTCAGTTTAAACTGAAAAGCAAATTACAAATGATACAACAGTGTAACCAGAGGCTGGTGCAAAGAAAGCAGTGTCTGGTATTTTTAGAACTTGTAACTTTTCTTATTTGTAAATTATGGCAATTAATAAGTATCTATATTGTACATTAAGCATAGCCGATTTTGAAAGGATCCATTTATTGTACTTTATTAATATCGTTGACTTTAATTATTTTGCCATTATTTAAAGGAATTAGTGCACTGAAAAAGTGAAATACTGCTTCCTTTAATGAATTGTGGAGAAATGGAGGTAAAGGAGCTTTCCTTAGTTCCTGGCCCTGCAAAAATTTATTTGAGAACGGACGTAAGGCATAGCTCCTTTACTTAACCACCCGGTTAATCAATACATTAAAGGATAGTCACGTTTTCGTTGAACATTCCTTTAACATCAAATACATAAAGAATCGGAACCCCAAATTTGCGATGCATTCTGAGTCATGAGAAAGCACCGCGGGAAACGAAGGGGCTGTAAGTTTGTTACGATTATTCTTTTTTTAAAAATAATACGCCATTTAGGTTCTAGGGCAGGGGGATCTGTCATATCTACAAGATTTCACGCTAGGATGCCAGGGGACCAAAGGATGGATCCAGATGGTGGGAGGGGGGGCACAAAGGGGAGGCTGAGACACAGAAAGGCACGGCTTGAAGTGACGCAGAGAGTTTGAAGCTTACCAGTAAGCTGCGCGCGTATGCAAAAAGCCATGTGGAAAACGTAGGTACTTCAAAATGGCTAAACGATTTTAATGGGGATGGCTTGTTTTAAAGCTAGAAAATTATGGCAATAAATAATTCGGGGGTGGACATTCCCTTAAACCTGTAATTATTGCTTCTATATAACTACTGTGTGTGTCTAAAAGGTTTCTCCTTCCACTACACGCAAATTATTAATTGCATTAAAAAAATCTATAAACAGATCCTATCAACACCATTCAAAAACATTGAAGTTAAACACCTACCCAGGCTATCATACAAATACTGTAAAACATTTGCCCCCCAAATTCATCACATGAAACAAAAAATCAGATAAATCATTTTTTTTACACATTAATTTTACAAATGAATAAAGCTGCAATCAACATGATCATAAAGAGGCAATATCCTTAATAAAACCAATCTAAAAATATTCACAAAGATACTAGCTACCCGCCCCTCAACCAAGCCACTACCATCTTTAATTAACCTTAACCAATCTGATTTCATTCCAACAGGACCAACAAATGATACATAAGGACTATAAATGTATCTCACACGCCACACACAAACAAACCCCTTCCTCCTGCTCTCTCTGCGATTACCAGAAAGCTTGTGACATGGTTTTGACTGGACTACATGTTTTGAAGTACTCCAAATATTAATCTGTTGTATTCAATTCTATCAAACTGACTTGAAATGTAGTCTGAAGACGTTCGCTAGTCATCCGACGGCTTTCTCAATTCAGATGACTTGTACACGAATCTGTGGCAAATTATATACCCTGGAAAACAATCCCAATTAGCATATCACAGCAGGTGTTAAGGGTGTTTTGATGGGATAGTGATAAGAGGGTGTTGCGGTGTTATAGAGGAACGCCAGAGAAGGTGTTATTAAAAGCAGCATTGACATGGAGGACAGTTGGTGTCGAACCCCCCCACTATATTTAGGCTGGTTTCTTTATTCACATAAATGCCTCCTAACACCTCTCTTGAACCAGTTCACGTTCCGTCGCCAATTGTTAATATTACAATCTTCAAAGGTTATGTCCTTTTCCTTAAGATGCAGCTACACCGGCTGGTCCTGACCCGAGGAATTGGCCTTCTGTGCTGGGCCATCGTTGATGCAAGTTGATGTTTGGCTCTACCCACCTACAAATCAGAGCAGTCGTTCACTGCACTGCACTGCATTATGAGTCGCTTTCTTGTGTTTTGGTATGGGTCTTCGGATGTACCAATTGCTGCCTCAGGTGTTGTTAGGTTTAAAGCAGACAGGATAACTCTTTAAGCCCACATCCATCACACCCGTAACACCTGCTGTGATCTGCAATTGGGATTATTTCCAGGGTAATAAAAAATGCCACAGATTCTGTACAAGTCATTCTGAATGAGAAAGCCAGTCGGATGACTCGCGAAACGTCTTCAAGAACTACATTCAAGTCCAGTGATATAATGGAATACAAAACAGATGTATAACCATGACCTGATGACTGGAACCTTCACAAGCAGACTCCCACAATATTCCAATACCACCTTCGAATAATTTCAGCACTCTAGAAACTCTACCGAACTCTGCAGGCTTACATTCAACACATGGGCTTACCATCAGACCCCTTCCTCAATTTAAAGGAGGCACCACAGACAAGGATGCCCACTTTCTCCTTAATTTTCGCACTAACAATTCAAACCGCTTGATGAATTAATCCGATCCTATCCAGCTATCTCAGGCCTCTAAAAGTCGGCTATGACACCCACAAAGATCAGTGTTCGCAAGACGCTATTCTTCTATTCATAACAACTCCAAACTGTCCTCTCTTTCCTAACCTATTTAACCGGTCTCCTGTTCTTTCCAGAGGTTCTGATTTACAATAAACCCCGAAAAAAAATCTTCAAGCCCTTCAATCTGTGATACCCAATTTGACAAGGTCTCATCTCATAAACCCATTCCAACTCAATGAAAAACAAAAAAAAAATACCAATAACCATCACCCCTTCTTACCATTACCTAGCAACTCTCCTCATTAATACAAACAATTAAACTGATCTGGAAAAATGGAACTAGTATCCAATATCATGCTGGGTTGAATAAACACAATAAAAATTGAATGTCCTTTCCAGATGCTCTATCTTTTGAGCCTTAACGATCCATAGTCACTGGAAAATCTTCAACACCTCCAGAGAAGAAATAAGGAGCATTCAGTTTGGTCCCATGGCCAGGACCCAGATAAATCTCCAAATATAGCCAAACAACGCCGTGGTGGAGGGAGAACAGGGCCATTTCTAAAATTTCAGCTCTATATCTGCAGCCCAAATAAAACACAATTAACAGTCTTTCCTACTGACAGTGGTAAATACTGGTCAAAATAGAAAACCTGATTTCACAAAACAAGCCCATAGGTACCTAGTCATATGCCTCTCCAAGCAAAGAGAACTTTCCTACTCAAATTCTGCCTACACAAAAACCCCTACCATCTGGGACTGGAACTACTCACTCAAATGCTTTTAAAAATAAAAGAACTCCCCCTCAGATGACTCCCATATTTTTCAATTAAAAAAATTTCCACCAGACTTCTTCCTCAAACATTCCAAAAATGACAACTCAAAGAAGCCTGCGCTCAAATCCTCAACAGTGTTCATACTTTCTTACTGGAGGAATTCACAAAGAAAATACCAAACACCTCCGTCATTATTTTCACCTTATCTCCAACTATGTCATTTCTTCTCTCACAAGCCGGTCCATTACCAAAATACAACAAACAAACAAGCTAATCCAACGATGTCACAACATACCTCAACCAAAAAAACTTTTCAGGGTTATTCAATAAAAAATTCTTCTCGTTAAAATGTGCTACTTTTTTCCCCAACACAAAATCAGAGTTAGCTTTCAAATGTTAAATAGGATCTGATTGGTTGGGCCAAAATTTAGCACCCATTTCAAACGATAAGAACTTTTATTGAATCTCCTGATTATAATTAAAAGGGCAGACAAGGGATAAGCAATGGTCTAGTTTACTTAAAAGAGGCTTACAGACAATGAGGTTAATACAGAAAAATTATTAAAGACTACAAGGGGATCCAGTAAAGGTGAAAGTAGATGCTGTCATCACAACAAGCCCTAGAATTAGGATTCATAGATGAAAAAACACTAAGGACTTTTCTAATAAGACGCTCCTAGGCTCCAGTTATTTCTATCTACTCCCAAAATCCATAAAAACCTCTAATCTGCCCCCAGGAACGTCACATAGTATCATGGGTTAGGACTATATACTTTGATTACTCATAACAAAAGAATTACTGACTATAGAAGAGGATTATGGACTTTGGTCAGAGCATAGAACAGTTGTACTTCATTATGGATTTGTTGAAAAATAAAAGAGAGCATATTTACAATAACAAGGACAAGTATGGGCAGTGAATTTCACTCTATCATACGCTAACCTGATTTGTAGTAGTAGTAGCATTAGAAAAAGGGAAAAAATCTTTCTAATGCTAAGTTCAATAAGCATGTTTAAAAACTATGTGCATTATAATGTCTTTTTTTTTTCCTGCAAGAATTTGTCATGTATTTGGGAGGTTTTACATTTCAACCCTGAATTTACCCTTAATTTTGATTTGCATAATGTAAAGCTTCTGGAAGTTAATGGCAAAAGGCTGATAATATCTGGTAACAGACATCCTATCTACTAAAAATACTGATAAAAAATATTCTACTGGCCAATAGCTGTCATCCTAAAACACGTTGAAAAGAGGACTTACATATAGCCAATTTTTAAGGATTAGACGGATGTCAGGATGAAACCCAATGTACCTGAAAAATGGTAGAAAATCTTTAGAGACATGAGGGATAAATTTGTTAGCCAGAGGTATGAGGAACCCTACAGAAGGATTATACAAAAAGCCGAGCCACAAGACTGTAATATATTACTTGATAGGATAAATCAGATCTTTACTAATCAGATATAAGACCAAAAGACTTCCCTTTGCATCCACCTACCATGCCTTATCCCCACCACATTCAGAAAATCATCCAGCAAAAATTGGCACAATTTACTAGAGCTCCGGAATATGGCCAATTATTTAGTGCACCCCCATGTTCTACTATAGAAAAGCGAAAAAAAGCTAGGAGACGATCGGATACGTACAGACCTTCTGACCCCAAAATTAGTAGAAGCTTCTATTGGAGCCCCAAATAGGAATTTCATGCAGGAATTGTAATGACATGTAATGCAATCAGCCAGGGAAAATCAATTCCCCATCCACTTAAAGTAAAGAGATTAAACTGAAGGATTTTGCTACATGCAGAACCACAGGTGAATTTACCTACGAAAATGCCCCTGCAAGTTGGGCCTCTGTTGGAAACGAAAAGAGAAATAGAATAAGGATGGGGAACACAAAAAAGACATTGCGTAATTAGGATAGTCTGAAACCTCAGTAAGTAAACATTTTCTAAAAAACAGAGATAGAGCATCCCAGCTAAGGTTTTGGTTAGTATGAAGGGGGGGAATAAAGGACAAAGAGGAGGTATTTGATATGAAACTTCTTCAAGAGAAGTTTTGGATAAATTAGAGACACAAAAGATTTTTAAACAAAGAACTTAATCTGTCATGCTCTCTATAAAAAACAGTGAACAAAGATCTTTTAAATAACACATTAACCATTTTAACTTGTATTCAGGTTTCAAAAATGGTTAAAGTAGTGTAATTTTGAACTGTCATACTTTAAACAGTGTGTAGTTGTTGTTCATCAGAAAAAATGTATGTATCTTAACTAATTATTGTATCTATTTTAAGGAAACTGTCTCCATCTAGTGGACCCTATCTTTGAAATAGGACTATATCTGCTTCTATCCACACTGAATAACCATTAGCTGCACAATACATTGGAAGCACTTTATGATCATCTACAGATAAGATCTCTTTTTCACTTTTTTATACATTTTTAATTGCACTTTTATTGTGCTTTTTAAACCACTGATTCAATATCACATTTTTTATTTCCAAACGTGTACACACCCCCTAATTCTGGTCCTCCCCTTTGTAAAAGGGTTGTTGTTTGTTGCTCAACATCAATATGAAGAAGGAGGCACGTTCCCGAAACGTGTATATCCACTGACTATATTTCCCTTGGAAGTGGGGGACTCTGTTAGTAGCCAACACTCATGGAAGTCCAGTGTCCTAATGAATTACTTTGCAATTGGATCCTCTCACAAACCTTATCGATTCTTTTGAAAATTCCAACCAAACAAACAGCAGAAACTCGCCCCAAACTTCATTATACGACCCACAAAAAGACAATAATAGCCAAAAACTGGTGAAGGAAAATCCACCCATAAACATCTCACCCATCAATAAGTGGCAATAACATTCACTCGATCCATGGAATCATAAAGCCACAAACCAGGCCAAAACCAAAAAATTCTATCTGGAATTGCTACCGTTTGACCAAAAAACATGGAAAAAATCATCTTCAACCTAACCCTCCATAAGATGTGATTTTTAGTGTTAATCCAGTATATAAAATTTAAATATCTTAATCTGCCACAAAAACTGTTTATATAACTGTAATATATATCACCTCTGCTCCTCAGACTCGCTACTTTGCTTTTTTTACCCCCCACTTCCTTCCCTCTTTTCCTCTCCACTCTAACAACTCCCCCTCCGTCTAAAGTAAACGACAAGAAAAAAACAAGTGTTCTCAATAAACAAATATTAAAAAAATAATAATAATCTCTAGTTTAAGCTTAATTAGAATATTAGTTGACATCAGGGACAATTTCATTAAAATTGCATCAAATAGAATTCTAATGCATACTGTTCCAAAAAAAGATCTGGGTTATTTTCTATTTAATCAAAAAAATAAGACTTCTAAAGGTTATGCACCGAGAGCATGGCTATTCAAATGCAAAGTAGCTCTCTGTGCATAACCAAATGTTATTAAACCATTCCGGAATCTGTAAAAGCTATTTGCTGGCATTTTAAAGATGTTGTCCTAGAGAGTGGCTATCGGCTCAGTAACATTTTTTTGGCATACACAGCTTTTTGGTGTACACCAGGTTTTTGTGCATCTCTATGTGTGTACCCGTGTACATTGGTTAACGCGGATTTAAGACACTTAAAGCCATTTCAGCTCTCCGTTATAGCCTTAAACTCTTTTAGTGTTGTCTTCAGAGGGTGTTCCGCACGATATCCAGTGATGCAAAAAAAAAAAGCAGTGTATAAAATGCAAATTAAAGATGGTACGGGCGTGCTAACTTCTAAACTCCCCTAATAATAAAAATGTAACGGTAAAAACTATTTTACAACAGGAAAAACCTATCCTAAATGAAATTGCATTGGTAAGTAATGGATTATGTATCATCAGACCATCAAAACTCTAAAGAGTCAGGGAGCATTATAGACCCTTAAAAGAGAGACTAAAACGTAATTTTGTTTCTCCCCAGAACCACATATACATTTTTGTTAGAATCTTCTTGGTAAATTGCATTTAGTATAGTGAGAAATATTTTGTTGCCGTAAAACCCACAGCCCATTGAAGTCATCAAAGAAAACGGCCCCCTGAACCCAGTAGAGTCACTGTCTCTATGAAAAAAAGTGGTTTTTATAAAGATGTCTCCACACCAATAGGGAATTCCCTTGATAAGACTTTAAAACTGGCGTGTGACCCTGCAGTTATTTACAGTCAGTGTGAGTTTTGTAAAAAAAACTGCAGGGGTAAAAGCAGCTTTCAAAGTCGTATCAGGGACTTCCATTTTACCAGAATGAGGAAAGAAAAAAAGTTTGTGAGAAAGCGTGGGAAAAGTCATTATTAAAGCATACCACAATCATCTGTAAAGCAAGCCAAATTAATTCTGAGGTGTTCAGAGACATAATGTTCGGCTCAAATCCAGCTCTAAAAAAATTCCGTAAATTGATTGGGCGATGTTCAGGATTACAGCTGGACAATGACCCAAAGCAACCCAGGAGTGTATTTTCTAAAAAAGCAAATTGAAGTGGAGAATTGATGTGATGAATGATGAAGTGAATGTGAAGTGATGAGGTGGAATGAAGTTTGAAAGTGGATAGAGAAGAGTGGGGGGGATGGTGGGAGGGAGAGGAGCGAGGCGAAAATCTTGAATGGCCAAATAAAACGTACCCTGATCTTTAACCCCAATGAGCATTGTTGCATTTCACTTGTGTTGGTTAAGAATTAAACTCGAAACATAAAGGCCCACAAACAAACAGCCAACTGAAAACTACTGCAGTTAAAAGAGGTCGTTGAGAGCTTTTTTTGCTTGTGTTTTTTTTTTAAAAAAGGAGCGAAAGTTTGGAGCTTCATAAAGGAAGCAAGCAGGCCCAAATAAGATCACTCAGCAATGAGGAAAAACAAGACAAAGGATGGACAGTTGTCTCCTCAGGAGATAAACAAAAATATTGTTTAATCCAGAAAATTGTACATTACATGTCCAAGTATTATGTTTAATTGTGGAATAGCCAAACCTTCTCGAACTTTGGGTTTCCCCCTTCCTTACCATGTGGTGATGTGGAAAGTTACCAAAAGTTATTGTTATGGCCTCCAAGACCACTCCGATACCCTTACCTACCTTCCTAGGACCTCCCACCCCCCTTATCCCAATTTTCCCTACCCCCCTCCCAAAATCAAGTTTTTAATCATGAAATATTTGCGGTTAAAAAGATATATGCACACCGGAAAAAAAAAAAAAAAACAAAAAAAAAGCCTAACGTACGTAAGGGTTATTAGATAGTGGGCGGCTTGTGGGGGGGGCTGTTGTGTATTTTGTATTGTTTTTGTTTGTTGTATCATGGGATTAAGTGGCTAATAGGGATTTGGCCCCCCCACGAGATCTTGGCTATTTTCTCTTTTTTTTGGTGTTGCCATTTCCAAACAAGGAGGTCAGAGGCATCTAGATGGGCGCGCGTCCTGCACCACAACAGGGAGAATGATGTCAGCCCCCCTCCCCCGCGCAAGTTGTACCTTGGGGCTGGTTTTTTTTTTTTTTTTTTTTTTTTTGAGTGGCCCGGCGCACACCAGCATGTGGTCGCGCTATCTGCGGGGTCGTGCGGCTTGTGGATTTTTTAATCCGTATCCACACCCAAATAAAGGAAAGAAAGAAGAAGAAACAACCAACAAAACCACAAAAAAAAACATAACAAAACACTTGAAGAGAGGGGGTAGGAAAAGGCGCCGTGGGGGGGGTTGGTTGACGGGCGGTGGTGGTGGGTGGACGGAGGTGGGTGGTGGATGGGGGGTGGGTGCGGGGAGGGTGGCGGGCTGTGGTGTGAGGAGGGGGGGGGGGGTGGGACCGGTGGGTGTGTGGTGGGTGGGGGTGGAGGGTGGCGGCCGGGGAGTGGTGGGTGGGAGGTGGGGGGTGGGTGGGGTGGGGGTCGGGGGGATGGGTGGCGGGGAGGGGAGGTGTGGTGGGGGATTGGTCGCGGGGGTGGGGGAGGTGTGGCAAGGGTGGGGGGGCGCGGTGGGGGGCGGGTGGGGGGTGGGAGGGATCTCGGGTTTTGTGTTGGGGAGGGGGGTCGGGCGGGGGGTGGTGGGGAGGTGTGGTGGTGGGGGTGGGTGGGAAGGGGGGTTGTGGGTGGTGAGTGGGGGGGGGGGGTGGGGGGGTGGGGGGTGGGCGTTGTGTTGCTGTGGCCCTCTGTGAGTGGTGGGAAGGGAAAAAAAGCGGGGACAAAAAAAAAAAAAAAAAAAAAAAGGCAAAAAAAAAAAAGGGAACACAACACAACACCCACGTTCATATTCAGTTTGTTTTTTTTTTTTTTCAGGTTGACACAAGACCCAGATCAGCTAGCTAGCCTATAATAACATTAGTAGTTACTTTTTCAGTGTATACATCCTTTAAATCAAAATTGTTTAAAAAGTATACGAACGTGGAGGGACACAACTTCTCATATGATATATGATATCAGCATTTACAAGGAGACTTAAAAGATTACCCTCTTTAGAAACCCTTCCCCTCCATGAATGAAGACTAACATATTTACATACCTCAAATATAAAATATTTGAGGGGAAAAAAAGGGGAAACCCTGCATCTGGTGATGTCCAGAAGAAGTCAAGAAAATTCAGTCTGTCATAAGAAATGAACATTAAATATTTCCAGTTATTTAATTTGTCCAATTATTTTTGTGCCCTGAAAACGAAGGGACTGTGTTAAAAAATTTAAAAAATGCTTTTAGTGCCTCACTTTTTATGCATCTTTAGTTAAACCCAATAAATTAAGCTAAAAGTCTTCACTTCAACTGCAATCTGAGTTGTTTCATTTAAAATTTCATTGGTAATGTACAGAACCCAAATTAGAAAAAAGTTGTCTCTGTCCAAATATTTATGGACCTAAATGTAATGCTAATATGGTTATATCTTGTAAAGGCCTTTTACGGGATTTTTATTTTCTTCTTGCAATGGGTTTAATGGGTTTTATGGATATTGTGTATTACTGTATCTTTAGAGGAGGCTTGGTTTTTCTTAAACATTATCTATGGTGAGGGTCGATGATAGTATCTTGTCTTTGTAAGACTTCCTGATGATTATATTAGCAAACGAAAATGGCAGTTGGGGGTGGGGTGGGGTAGGGGCCCCTGTACTACAGAAAAAGGATTTTAAGGCAGGGAACCAGGCAGCAAAAGAGGGATCCAGAGGGAGTGAGGGAGGGCTCACTGTGCATGCCAGAATCCTCTGAGGACAGAAACCTTTTACACAGACAGTCTCCTGCTCTCACTTTCTAGGACTTTGGCTAGACAATGCAGGGCAAACCATATGGAGCAGATGAGTACCGGTAAGGATTTTTTAACACTATACACTTGGTACATTGGGGCCAGTAGTGGGGGGAAAATTATAGTTTTGGGGATTAAAATGCCCTTTGAAGACATGTACACCATTTTTTCCCTCACCTTATTATCTTTCGCCAACTTCAAAGTCTTTATTCTTTTGTTCGTTTTTTTAATATCATTCGTAAATAGCAGATTTAATCATTTTTTCCAGTTTACTCTCTTATATAGGAAGGAGTCATCCACAGCATGTGTCAGTATCTTGATTAAGATATTAAAGCAATTTTAAGATGATTTGGGCAGATTAAAAGTAATATCTGGACTGGCAGGATAAACAATCTTGTGGAGCTAGTGACAGATATGAAAACCTATATTACAAGGTTGTGTAGCAGTTAAAGATGTGTTTGGCTACTCTCAAACCAATGTAGTCTGCATAATGAATCCTTTCAACATGTGTCTTAAAGGGGAAGGGTGATGACTAGATGTCAGACCACTTAGTTTAGTAGGGACACTTATGTTAGGATTTCAGGGAGAGTCCCTGCAAACCTCTCACTGGACGCAGAGTCGTCGGTCTTCTCCAGAGCCTCTGATGGTGAGGATGTTGTGCAGCAAGACAGACAACCAGGTTGCGGCTCCGGATCAAAGTTCACAGAAACCAACCCGCAGTGTAGAGAGGCAGCTGGTAAGAGAAAACAGGTAAGAGCAACGATAGGAGCACTGGACGGTAACAATAAATGGTAAGGAGACCACTCCAAATAGGTACAAGGTGGGTATAGAGTACCGGAAACGAACTGAAACAGGTACTAGCTGGATGAATTGGAGACCAAAGGCTGAACTGGAAAAACATAGCTGGCTAGGTGAAATGGAGACCAAAGGTGAACTGGAACGGTGCTGGCTGGGTGAAATGGAGACCAAAGGCTGGACTGGAAAAGGTGCTGGCTGGGTGAAATGGAGACCAAAGGTGAACTGGAAAACGGTGCGGCTGGGTGAAATAGAGACCAAGGCTGAACTGGAAACAGGGGCTGGTGGGTGAAATGGAGAGACACAAGGTGGAACTGGAAACAGGTACAGGAACAAACTGAGCAGACAAAACCCAAAGAAGGGAGCGAAGACCGAAACAAACTGAATCTGAACTGGCAGCAAGAAACCACCCGTGAAGAGGCTTATAAAGGACTCTGACGTCATCATCATGCGTCGCAGCGTGCCGCGCGCGTCTAGGAAGAGGGACTGCCATTGCACGATCCGGACGCCGGACTCCACGCCTCCGCTCGTCAGCACAGACGTGCACGCGCATGCCCGCGTGGCAATGCAGGAACGCGGCCACAGGTAAGAACCGGAGCCTTACATTCCCCCCCCCACGGGCAACTCTGGGTGCATGCAGGTTTCTCTGGGTTGTCTTGAACGAAAAGCTTTGATCAGCCAAAGGAGCGTGAACCTGGTCAGCGGTTCCATGAATTTCTTCAGGACCAAAACCTCTACATTTAACCGATATCGCAACTTCCCTGCAGATACCTTGGCGTCAAAAAAATACGCTTCAATTTTCATACTCAACATTTCAAGCAAGATAGGGGTGGAGGAGGAGGTGGCGGGAGTCAACAAAGAATTAGTGATATACCTCTTAAAAAAGGGAAAAGTGAAATACGGGTGTACTTCAGCGATTAAGGGAGTTCCAGTTCAAAAGCAAACAGCGTTAATACACTTTTAATCCGAAAAGGTCCAATAAAGTGAGGGCCAAGCTTGCTCGAAGGAATTTTCAATCTCAAAATTTGTGTTGAAAGCCAGACCAAATCACCAACCTTAAATTGACGAATCCCTTCTAAGATCTATTAGCGGACCTTTGAGCCTGGACTTGGCTTGAGTGATGAAAGACCTCAGTTCCGTGGACTCCGTCTTAGCAGCTCCAATCGAGTTTGAAGATCTGGAATATTAACTGCTGCCGGAACATCAATAAGGAATGTTGGGTTAAACCGTAATTTGCAAAAAAATGGTGAGCATTTAACGGAGGAATGGATAGCGTTGTTATAGGCAAACTCGGCCAATGTAAGAGAGAAGGCCAATCCTCTTGAGAAACGGAAGAATAAACAACGAAGGTACTGTTCAAGGTTTGATTGGTTCTTTCGGTCTGTCCATTAGACTGTGGGTGATAACCTGAGGAAAAGGAATTATGAATGCGTAAGGACTTTACATAGTTCCTTCCAGAATTTAGAGGTGAACTATACCCCTCTATCCGTGACGATATCTCTAGGTACCCCATGAAGGGAACAATCTCTTTTTGAATAACATCTGCCATTATAGCGGCTGGAAGGGACCCCCTTTAACGGAATGAAATGGGCCATCTGGTTAGTCGATCCACCACAACAAAAATGTGTTGAATGTTTTGGATCTGGGAAGTTCCACATAAAATCCATGCCAATCATGTCCCAAGGGCGAGTAGGAATCGGTAAAGGACACAATAAGCCGTACGGCCTCTGCCTAGGAGCCTTGAATCTAGCACAAGTGGCACAAGCAGCAACAAAATTCCTGCAATCTTTAGCCATGTTGGGCCCAAAAAAATGTTTATCAGGATATCCAAAGTCTTATAAAGTCTGAAAGTCCTGCTAAAGGGTGGCAATGGCAACATTGTAATACCGCAGCTCTCGCCAGGAGGGAACAAACACCTTGTCTCGAAGATGATTAATCCATCCTGGGCTGGTGGGCCGTTAGAAGCGGATTGGAGAGAGGCCTGTTTGATGGTCCTAGCCAGGGTCGGAATGAAGAGTAAAAATTGACTTGGAAAGTATCGTATCAGGCCTAGTGAGGGCCATATCCTCGAAGAATTGTCTTGAAAGGGCATCGGCTTTTCCATTTTTAGATCCTGGACGGAACGTGATATGGAAGTTGAAATGGGTGAAAAAGAGGGCCCACCGCGCTTGACGAGGCCTTAGTCTCTGCTGTCTGTAAATACTCCAAATGTTTATGATACGTGAAGATAACAAATTGGGTGATTAGCTCCCTCGAGAAGGTATCGCCATTCCTCTAGAGCGGACTAATGGCAAGCAACTCCCGATCACCCACATCATAGTTCTTTTTGAGGGAGAGAATTTCTTGAAAAGAAGGCCACTGGATGAAGCAGAGCTTTAGGACCTCTGCGTGGGAAAGGATTGCCCCAAAGCACTTTCAGATGCATCGACCTCTAGCAGGAAGGGGAGAGAATTAATAACAATGAGATAAAGTTAAAGTGTTTTTAGTGAAGCAAGTGCCGTCCCATCTGTATCTATTGTTGTGGAGGGTGTTACTGTGGGACCTTAGGCGCGCACGGCAAGGATCGGGTGAGATAGTGAGTGCCGGTGTAACCCTTCTGTTTCTTCAGGGAGAGTCCCTGCAAACCTCTCACTGGACGCAGAGTCTAAGGGGCATATTATAAAGGTTCGTTAAAATTTCGCGGCCGTTTTCGCGGACATTTATAACCGCGTTAACCGTTAATGTCCGCGAAAACGGCCGCGAAAAGTTTAATGAAGTGTTAACCCTTCCGGCGATACTTACCTGTTACCGCCACTTCTATTTATAAAGCGGCGGGTACTGGTTTCGCTCTTGCTAGTATCGGCTGTTTTACTTCGCCACCTTGAAGGTAGCGAAGTCAGCCGATACTAGCCTCCCGGGGCGGGGATGGGCAGGAAACCCGCGGCGGGTGGTCGCACCCGCCCCGGAGACACGACCACCCGCCGCCGCTTCCCAGCAGCCCCTCCCAACCCATTCCCGCTCGCGGCAATCTCGGAACGGAAGGCTAGGAGGCGCTGCCGGGAAGGGGCCGCAGCAGGTGGTCGCGACCCACCCGCCGCGCAACCCCTCCCGGCAACCCCTCCAAGCCCCCCCGCCCGCTCCCGGGGAGGGGAAGGGAGGGAGCGTGGGAGGGGTGGAGGCACCCTCCAGCGGGGCCCTGAGAAGGGCCTTTTGGGCTTAGGGGGTCCGCAGCTCGAACCGGGACCCCCCTCCCGGCCCTTGTAAGGGCCTTTGCGGCACTTACAAGTGCCCTTGCGGCTCTGACAAGAGCCCCTTGGGGCTTAAGGGGTCCCGCCAGCTCGAACCGGGACCCCCCTCCCCGGCCCTATCAGGGCCTTTGCGGCACTTACAAGTGCCCTTGCGGCTCTAACAAGAGCCCTTTGGGGCTTAGGGGTCCCGCAGCTTGAAACAGGACCCCCTCCCGGCCCTTATAAGGGCCCTTGCGGCACTGACAAGTGCCTTTGGGCTTAGGGGTCCCGCAGCTCGAACACGGGACCCCCTCCCCGGCCCTTGTAAGGGTCCGGCGCACTGACAAGTGCCTTTGGCGGGGGTCCCGCAGCTCGAACCGGACCCCAGTGTGCGGCTCTTAAAAGAGCCCTTGGGCGGCGTCTTCGGGATGGCGACACCAACCCCACTCAGGTCGCCGATGCCAGGCGGCTCACTGCGGCCGCCAGTGAGCCACTGGCACCGCCGGCCTCAGCGGAGCCGATGTTGCCAACTGTTCTTTCTCAGCCATCTACTGCGATGGCATCTGAGTTCCGCAGCAGAGTGCACCTCTTTATATAGGTTTGTAGAAAACCCTAATTCATTTCTGATTTGTTCAATTTTTTAATGCTTGGTTTGCATGCTTACATTAACCAATCAGATTACGAAAGTTCGAAATCTGATTGGTTAATGTAAAGCATGCAAAACAGCATTAAAAAATTGACCAATCAGAAATGAATTAGGGGTTTCTGCAAACCTATATAAAGAGGAGCTTTCCGCCGCGGAACTCAGATGCCATCGCAGTCGATGGCTGAAGAAAGAAGCGTCTGGCAACATCGGCTCCGCTGAGGCCGGCGGTGCCAGCGGGCTCACTGGCGGCTGCAGTGAGCCTGCTGGCATCGGCGACCTGAGTGGGGTTGGTGTCGCCAGCCCGAAGACGTCGCGTCGGATCAAGACACCGGCAACATCGGCCTCGTTGAGGTCGCCGGCTCCTGCCGGGGGTCCCTGGCGGCCGCAGGGGTACCTCTCGGGGGTCGGTGGTCGGCCTCGGGGAGTGGTGTCGGCCGGACTGGAAGAAAGAAGACGCCGCCAAGGGCTCTTTTAAGAGCCGACACATGGGGGTCCGGTTCGAGCTGCGGGACCCCCGACAAGGCACTTGTCAGTGCCGCAAGGGCTTTACAAGGGCGGGGAGGGGGGGTCCCGGTTCGAGCTGCGGGACCCCCTAAGCCCCAAAAGGCCTTCTAGGGCCCGCTGGAGCCTCACCCCTCCCAGCGGCTCCCTCCCTTCCCTCGGGAGCAGCCCCTCAGCCTCCCGTTCCGAGATTGCCACGAGCTGGGAACGGGTTGGAGGGGCTGCTGGGAAGCGGCGGCGGGGTGGGCGTATGCCCGCCCCCTTAGGAGATGCGTCGGGGAGGGATTTTAAGTCCTTCGCGGCGATACTATACAGTATCGCCGCGAAGGGGCTTAAAATTACCGCAACAACACGCGGCCGCGATACATATCGCGGGAATGGCGCTCGCCGTATAAATACGGCGATAGCGCTATTTTCATGGCCGCGATGTGCGGCGGTAATTTTTTGCCGTTATTTTCGTTCCTTTATAAATATGCCCCTAAGTGTCTGTCGGTCTTCTCCAGAGCCTCTGGTGGTGAGGATGTTGTGTGGCAAGACACCAGGTTGCGGCTCCAGATCAAAGTTCACAGAAACCAACCCGCAGTGTAGAGAGGCAGCTGGTAAGAGAAAACAGATAAGAGCACGATAGGAGCACTGGAGGGTAACAATAACTGAGTGGTAAGGAGACCACTCCAAAAATACTGGAAACTGGAAATAGGTACAGGTTGGGTTATATGAATAACGGAAACTGAAATGGAAACAGGTACTAGCTGGTGAAATGGAGACCAAGGCTGAACTGGAAACAGGTGGCTGGCTGGATGAAATGGAGACCAAAGGCTGAACTGGAAAACGGTGCTGGCTGGATGAAATGGAGACCAAAGGCTGAAACTGGGAACAGGTGCTGGCTGGGTGAAATGGAGACCAAAGGCTGAACTGGAAACAGGTGTCAGGAACAAACTGAGCAGACAAAACCACAAAGAAGAAGCTGAAGACAGAAAAACAAACTGAATCTGAACTGGCAGCAAGAAGCCACCACGTGAAGAGGCTTATAAAGGACCCTCCGTCATCATCATGCGTCGGCGAGGTGCCCGCGCGTGTTCTAGGAAGAGGGAATGCCATTGCCCGATCCGGACGCCGGACTCCACGCCCTCCGCGCATTAGCACGGACGTGCGCGTGCATGGAGCGCAACGCAGGAACGCGGCCACGGGTAAGAAACGGAGCCTTACACTTAATAAATGTAATTATCAATGCTGAACAACATTAATTCTAATCTGACCATGTGCATGTGTTTTTTATAGGTGTTTATACGTGTTTCACGGATATGGCAACACCCGGCCCTGATGGACTAACAAATAAATATTAATCTACATGTCAACAAATACCACACTCACATGACAACATTTTATAATTCGAGAACAAGCCCCCTCAAACCTTCACAACCTCCAATATTACAATAATATCTAAATGCGGGAAGCATCCATCAAGCAGGGCAAATATCGTCTAATAGTCTAATCGTTTAACCCTTAAATTGCCACAGAACGTATATATATATATATATATATATATATATGTTGGCCATAGAAAAAGGCTCAAAGTGCCAAAGAACATAGTATATATGTTCTGTGGCTTCCCCTTTAAAAAAAAAATTGGAAGTGCTAGGGGAGATTGTGGGGCAGCATTCAAATTCCACCCTAGGTCCCTCAATCCCCCTCGGTTTTGTCCAAATCTGATGGGGGAATCGGGAGACACCTTTTCTGCCGTGGACTGTACAGAAGCAATTAGTCCCCCAAGGAGGCGTGCTGCAGTTAGGGAGACACTAGTGACATCATAGGATTCCCCGCCTTAAAACCAGGGTCTTCCTTAGGTTTCCCTGGTGGTCTAGATGGGTTACTGCACTGCGATCTCCATTTAGATCGCAGTGCAATACAGGCACAGTAAGTAAGCTGTCAGTGTGTGACAGTGTGAATGAAAATCTTTGCTAATACCAAACACTTAGGAACAAAATGGGGGCAAAAATCAATATTCTGTGATCAGCTCTGATCACCTAATTATTGATCTTTGTCAATGAATGAAAAAATCAATTCCTGAAAAATTTGTTCTGGGAAGTGATTTTTCTTTTCAGATTTTGTCTGGAAAGCAGGCTTATATGCCCATATGCCAAGTTCTTTGCCATTCCCTAAGATGATCTGATGACTTCTTTGGGAATGATTAAAAAAAAAGTGAAAGACACATACAAAAAAATAATTTAGAATTTATAATTGTCTTATCCAGCTGCCAAATATCCCCAGTGGTATTGGTAAAGCAAACTGATTGAATTTTTAGGATCAGTAAAGTATACAAAACGGATTCCGCTAAAATACCACTAACAGGAGGAAGTGTGTATGCAGGGGAGTGAATTGTGGCATTTTTCTTGTAATTGCACTTCTAAATGCCTCACATTTGAGCTATTTCTTGGCCAGTCTCTGTGTGCACCCACGGTATATGGCATACCATTTGATTCAGGACATGTGGGAGATTGACATTTAGTTGGACTTTTTTTTGCTTGTCAAGTGGGTTTAGGTGGATTTCCACTTTTGAATTATTTTTTTTTTCACAAAATCTCCTAAAAGCACGTAGTTCTATGGATTACTGTGTCTGAAATTCTATGTATGTATGAAACACAGGTAGTAGCTGAAGCTGTGTTAGATTCCAAAAATATATATTTTGTGTTTTTTTTTTTTACTTTTGGGGGCTGTTTACTTTGAAAAAGTGTAGGCTGTTCAAATTACAGAGCACTTTGATTTTTCTGTAATTGCACTTGGCATGCATCCCATGTAGGTTGAGTTAGTTGGTGGCCATGTCTGTGTGCACCCACGCATATGGCATTTTTGATTCAGGACATGTGGGAGACTGACATTTAGTGGATTTTTGACTTGTCAAGTGGGTTTAGGTAGGATTTCATTCAATAAGAGGTAGGTAGGGAGGAATAGCAAACTTTCATTTATTAAATGCTCAACATGCAAGTTAGATACACAACGTTTCGGGGGGTCCAACCCCCTTCCTTAGGTATAGGTAGGATTTCAACCTTTGAATCATCTTATTTTATTTTTTTCACAAAATCTCCTAAAAGCACAGAGTTCTATGGATTACTGCATCTGAAAATCTTCATGTATGTATGAAAGTATGACATCGTTACGTAGATGGTGTGTAAATTACAAAAATATATAGTTCGTGTGGGGTATTTCCAAGTTTCGAGGTTGTTTCCTTTGAAAAAGTGTAGGCTGATCATATTACAGAGCACTATGATTTTTTCTTGTGAGTGCACTCATGCATGTGTCCCATTGGAGGATAGTTGGTGGCCAGATCTCCAAGTGCAGCCCTGCATATGGCACACCCATTTGGCATACCATTTGATTCAGGGCATTTAGGAAATTGATATTTGGTAACTTTTTTTACATTACTTTGGCAGGATTTTTAACTTTGAAATGTTTATTTTCTCACAAAATTTGCTAAAAGTGCGCAATTCTACGAAGATCTGCGCCCACACCATTGATGGTATGAATGCCAAAATGGCACTGTTGCTTAGCTGAAGGTGTGTGGATTCTGAGAATACCTAGATTTGGCGGGTATTTTCGAGTTAGAGGGGTGTTTAGATTGAAAGATGCTGTTATTGTGTTACTGGGCCCCTGCGCATTGGCTCACCCATGTGTGTAACCATGCATATAAAAAGCATGAAGACATGAAGAGGATATAACGCTTAAAATGCAATAATACTTTATTATAATACTATTAAAAGCGGTAACTAGACGATAAATCTAGTGTGAAGGTAAATTTACAAATGTCAAAAACATCCCCTCAGATTCCCATCTGTGTTAACAATAATTAAGTGAAAAGTCCTACGATACTCATCAGTCCTGTCAGGTCAGAAAGTTTGTGCACGGTAAAGGAACAAAACCAGGTAAAGTATCAAGGCTGCAAATTTAGTAAGTATCCAACAGCATGGTGGGATATCACAAGGGGGGATTTAGCACCCCAAACGCGTTTCACACATCTGCTTTCTCAATGGCGCTAAAGGGCTGTTTATTCAGCCGCTACTATTTAAATAACTGACCGCCAATCGGCGTTCGTCTCTGTCACATGTCCGGTTAAGTCACCGGTATCCAGTCTCGCGATCAAAAGGATTGTCAGTCCGTCGCTATAGTAACCAAATCAACAACAATGTATCGCAGGTAAGATCACATCCCTTAATAACACGCTAGAAGAAAGTGGCAAAAGGATACAAGATATACCCACTCTCGATAAAGGAGAGGGAGATCGTGTTCTCAGAAGAGAACATGGACAACACGTCCCATGTGGATGTGTGGTACAGGTACATAGACGATATCTTCATACTCTGGAAGGGTAATGTGCACGATTTTTCCGTTTTTGGCAACACTGAATCTCAATGATTTCAACATCTTTCTAACCCATCATGTGTCTAAGGATAGAGTTGAGTTTCTTGATTTAAACATTTTTAAAGAAAACATAATGCTTAACACCAGCCTTTTTCGAAAACCCACAGCTACCAATACTTTACTACACTATACTAGTGTCCATACCCCAGGACTTCTTAAAGGCATACCCAGGGTGCAATTTCTGAGAGTTTGCCGCAATCATACAAAGACAGTAAATTTTGAATTGGAGGCTTCTCTTTTACAGACTAGACTACAAGAACGGGGGTACCCTAATCATCTTTTGAGGAAAAGTCGCTTTGCTGCCTCACGTCTTACTCAGACAGAGTTGCTCCAAACAAGACCCCGCTCTACCCATTCACAGAATGAACATAGAAAAGATAATCAATGCACATTCCTAGGCCCCATACAATATCATTATCTGCACACTGGCATACTTTATAAACAAAGGGGTTTTAGTATACATTACTGTGATCACATGAATGAAAAGCCTTCCAACCACGTCAAGGTAACCCCAGTCTGGAAGGTCCTAACGTCTAACCTTTTCAATTTCTTTTACTTCAATTACGATTAGCAAACTTTTGCATTTCTCATTCTTACACACTGGATCCATATAACAGGCTCTCTCCTAATTGGAGTGCTTCCACAATTCTTGTATTGTATGCATTCACAGAATGATGTAAGATTCATCACTCATTATAATGATCAATGGCTCAAAACTAAATCAGTATTAAAGGGCATGTCCACCCCCAAAACTATAATCCCCCCAACTACTGGCCCCACCATGTAGTGTAGTTTAATCCTTACCTCACATCCCAGCTCCATAGGGTTCTCCTGTAAACCCCCCCCCAAAGTCTCAAAACTAACCACCAGGAGGATAGCAGGTCTCTGCCTGCTATCTAGCCTCCGGTAGATATTTGCCATGCGCACTGCAGCCCTTCTCCCCCCCCCCGGCAGTGCGGCGGAGGATCGAGGGGAGGTAAGTAAGAGTTTGGGGAGCTTTTTGAAAAAACGATACATGCGGTTGGGGCTGGGGGACATGGGGGAGCATAATATTAAAAAACTATTTCAGGGGTGGACATGCCCTTTAAGAAAGAACTGGCACCTGCTCACTAATGACATTCTTTAAAAAAAACTTTGTTGCAGACATGACACATATCACTGCTAGGAGAAGCTCGAATTTGAAGGACAAATTAGTCCATAGCCATTTTGTGAGGCAACCCACCACACTTAATAGAGGGAAGAGACTGGTGGGAACATATGCGTGTGGAGAATGCACTTGCTGCCAGTTTATGGACTCCAGAACGATTCTTCACAACCCAGCGAACACGTAGAAACTGTATGTAAAAGAATACTTTAACTGTAAGTCACAAAATGTTGTGTACGCACTCATATGCCCCTGCAATCTAATTTATATAGGAAAAACTAGACAGCAGTTAAAACAAAGATTATCTAGTCATTTATCTAATATTAGACTAGCAGGACGACCCCGACTGACTGATAACCCTCTAACTAGCGTGGCGGAACATTTTCTTAAATATCATCAAGGAAAAACCACAGGGCTTAAATGTATGGGGCTGCGAAAAGTATCACTTAACATTAGGGGTAGTGATATAGAGAATGCTCTATTACGCTCCGAGACTCACCATATTTTCAATTTTAACTCTGTACATCCAGGGGGGCTGAATGAGGAGATGAACTTCAGTCCCTTCATCTAACTAACGGAGTCTGTATTTTTGTTTCTAATCATCATTTTTTTGCCTCCAATAAAAAGGATAAATGACAGTGCCCCTTTAAGAAGATCGGTCTGTTCCTCCTTTTTTGATGAGAGTCACGTTTTTAACTGCAAGTCATCGGAGCTGATGCATTGTTATACTGTTTGACTTTATGACTTCATTCTGGTCAGTTATGTGTGGGCACATGGACGAGCCTAGGACATTTTGGATCCCTAACAAGCTACGGATTGGACATTTGGATTTAGAGGAATGTTCCATTTTGAGATGCAGAAAAATTATTTGGGAAATATCCCTCTGGAGGTTTGATATGGATGGAGCAACATCGGGCTCGAACCTCTATGTCACTTACCTTCTACGATTTGGTAGATATTATGACCTACTTGGGACTCTGAAAATAGACACTATGTATGGCCAGTGTTACCCACCAGAATAAGACGTAATTGTTACCAAGTGTGATTGGTTATGTGGGGGCCCCCACATCTCTCTATTTTACTGGTGCACCATAGGAATTTTTGTTTGCATGCATTTAACCTTATCGAACATGTGGTGTCTGATACTTAAAGAATCAGACATTTGGTTACTATAGCGACGGACTGACAATCCTTTTGATCGCGAGACTGGATACCGGTGACATAACCGGACATGTGACTGAGACGAACGCCGATTGGCGGTCAGTTCTTTAAATAGTAGCGGCTAAATAAACAGCCCTTTAGCGCCATTGAGAAAGCAGATGTGCAAAACGTGTTTGGGGTGCTAAATCCCCCCTTGTGATATCCCACCATGCTGTTGGATACTAAATTTGCAGCCTTGATACTTTACCTGGTTTTGTTCCTTTACCGTGCACGGACTTTCTGACCTGACAGGACTGATGAGTATCGTAGGACTTTTCACTTATTTATTGTTAACACAGCTGGGATGTTTTTGACATTTGTAAATTTACCTTCACACTAGATTTATTGTCTAGTTACCGCTTTTAATAGTATTATAATAAAGTATTATTGCTTTTTAAGCTTTATATCCTCTTCACGTCTTCATGCTTTTTATATCAGTAATTAGGATAGGCTTTTACATACCTTTTTAGGGACGCATTTATTGTTCTATCATTGTAACCATGCATATGGCATAGTTTGATTCAGGACATTTGGGAGATTTTTTACATTACTTGGGGTTTTTGCATGATTTTTACCTTTAAAAGTGTTTTTTGTTACTGCTGCAACACCATCGATGGTACAAACGAACGGACGGCGTTACGTAGCTGAAGGTGTGTAGATTCCAAGAATATATATTTTGGAGTATTTCTGAGTTTTGGGGTTGTTTTGTGGTAAATACTGAAGACTGTTGAAATTCGGAGTTGGCTGAATATTGTTGCTGTTTTTGAGCCAGTGCATCGTCTCACTTTGCAGTAGCTTCCGTGCCCACATGTGTAACCATG